>VZRE01014250.1:484935-520597 GCA_013396775.1 Cephalopterus ornatus | reverse complement strand
CCGGCATCGCGCTCAGCATCGCGCCCAGCACCGCGCTCAGCATCGCGCCCAGCACCGCGCTCAGCATCGCGCCCAGCACCGCGCTCAGCACGGCGCTCGGACCCCGCCGCCGCGGAGCCGCCACCGCGGGGCGACAGCAGGTACCGCGCCGGGGGAGCCGCTGCTGCGGGCGCCGGGCTGCACCTGCAGGGCCGGGGACTAAGATGGGATCCCCCGGTCGGACAGGGGCGATGGAGCGGGACTGAGGGCCTGGGGCGAAGCCGCCGGTGCGGAGCGGTGCCCGGGCGGCGGCGGAGGGGTCGTCGAGGCTCTGTCGGCGGCCGCCGCGGTCCTTGGGAAGGCGGGCGCTCAGGGCAGCTGCGGTGTCCCCAGCCCGTAGCCTCGGGGGCGGCGGGCAGGGCACGGGTGGCCGGCCGGGCTGAGCACCCTCCCTTCCCACTGAGCGGCTGGACAACAGCGGGAAATACCCGAGTTACCCTCTGTCACCCATTTTATTTCCAATATGAAATGGCTAGAGTTTATGTGGGAAAGGGTATGAAATTTTGGCCCCACTTTGAACGGAGCCGAGGTTGGAAAACCTCCCAGGGACTGGCCATGGGGAAGAGAATCCTGGAAAATTCCCATAGAGGCAGTTTCTCAGGTGGGAAATAGCATTAGTCTTGCATGGATCTCTAGTTTCCTGGGGGAACTGAGTGAATATCGAAGGTTTTCCCAAGAGTAACATATACAACTGATTCTGTAATGTACAATTTTCTCTTAGACAATCTAGTTTAATCCTTCTCTGTGTATTTAGCAATCTCACCATCATCTCTTCAACCCATTCCCAAAAAGCTCCCAGAGAAGTAGGTCAGTATTTCCAGATGATGTTTCTATTAGACACTGGGTGAGTTTCTGCGATGCCAGCTGACTAGAAGGAAGCATTGTGACCCTTCAGTTTATGCACATACTGAATGAGCCATGCTTCAATTATTCATTCTGATGCTATTGCAACCTTCTGCAGTTTCTCTTCTCCAGGGACGTGATGTGTAATAAGACTTTGAAACCCTTTGCTGATGAGGCTGCAATCTTGTCTAAGCATACGGCAGCTGTTTGTTTTTCTAGCCATTTTTAAGGGTTAATTTATAGCAGTAAAAGGTATGTCAAGGAAGCATGAGGATTCCCAGTAGGGTAACATTACCCTCTACATTCCTTCTGTTTCCCTCTAAAAAGCCTTAATTCAGAGTACTGAATGGTTTGTGGACTAGGCTCTGCAAATGAATTTTGAATTTTCCATCTGGAAGAAGCAATTCCTTCAAAGTACACTTGGTTTCTATAATGGAGAACCTATGGCTTTGACATAGAATTGATGTAAATCTGATAATTTCCTGGTATTGCAGACATTTGATATTTTGTAGATGAAGAAACAGATGCAGAAATAAAATACACTGGAACCAAAGATTTGATGCCAAAACTTGGAACCCTGTTTTTTGTTATTTATGTTTTACTAGTATGATCATCTGTCCATTGTGCTGTGCTCTCCATTGATAAACTGCAAACCATTCATATTTTCCAAATACATGAGGCTGGGTGGACCCACAGTGGCAGCAGCTATACTTACGGGAGAACAGAATAACTATACTGTGACCTGTGGTCAAGTAGGCATATGATAGCTTTTATACTCTCCTTTTTAATAACAGACATATTGCACCAAGGCTGACTGTTGATCGCCAGTTCTTGGAACACCAACTCATGTATAAAATAGTAAACTGGATGAAAACAGGCACAGTGAGAAACACAGTATGTCAGAGGTGTAAAGAGACAAGATAGTTTGAACCTTCTGTGCAGAGCACCCTGTAATACAAAGACCAAAGGAAAAAGAGGCCGTTGCTAGTGGAACTGGGTGCTAGTGGAAAGCAGGCATGCCGTGAGCCTCCAAGAGATCACTGTCCTTCTGCCAGAATTTCCACATTCTTATGGTTAGTTGTAGGCAAAGAACATTGAAACAAACTAATCTGATAGTGACAATAGACTTCCAAGGTGGAGAGTACCTCTGAGAATATAATATTCTCAGCTGAGAAATGTCTCCGTCCAAGGGATACTCATCTCTGCATTGACCCTAAGAATGAGAATAAAGAAAAAAAATGGCATTTAAACTTGCTAGAGTCTTACAAATGCTGAAGTCTAGGACTTTGTTATCAGCATCTGAGGTCAGATGTTAGGATTTGGTGGGTTTTACTCCTGAACTCTTCCATTCACTCATCCTTTTAAAATGCCGAAGTATAAACTATGCATTCTACTCCAAGATACACAGTTGAGGAAAATGATGTTTCACTGAATTGCAATTTACTGACTAGTCTGTAGGAGTGAGGATCTTTGTTCTGTCTTGGACAACACGTCAAGGCTTGGCAATTTTGATAGTTCATCATACAGTATTTGAAAGATTGATTGTGATTTTCACCCCGTAAAAATTAAAAGCTTCATCTGTTACATCTTGTTTGACACCCAGAAATTTAGTATGGATCCCGTTGGCCAACCAGTCCAAGCTGAAGTAAAGTCAGGACTTCATTTTTCCTTTCAGCTTTCCTTTACCTTTTCCTTTGACCCTTTCCTTGCTAAGGAAATTTGCCTGATGTTCAAATGAGAAAAGCCAGTAATATGCAATTACTGTGCTGCTGGCTTTCTGTCAATCCCTTGCCTACCCCGAGTGCTTTCTTGTCCCTGTAAAGCTTCTCTCTAGTTGCATGCTTCCTCCAGATGGGTTAGAGAACAAAGGAGGAATTCCTGCTGCATCTAAGCAAAGGTCTGAGGTTTCCAGCAGAGGTAACACCGCCAGAATCAGATGATCACAGAGCAAGCAGTGAGTGTTACTCCAGAGGCTAATAATTGATTACTAGGGCTCCACTGGGAAACAGTAAAAATTCATAAAGTCCTATTTCTTCCTCTTCACCCTCCAGCTGGTTAATTCATACTATACATATTTTCTGCTGTGCCGGGACCTCAGCCATAGTGCCTGGAAAACTGTCTGTATTGGGTTAAGGAATCTGGGAAGACTATGGTAATGATTACTGGAATAAGAGCCAGAGTTAGATGAGAGATTCTAGCCTCTGTTGTCAGGAGGAGTACCAGATCATCTTTATTCCAATGTACACAAAGGCTTACTATCTGTTATGTGCCTGCTTGTGACTATCATGGCTGGTATTTAAGCTCCAAGGAAAGGATCCTGCAGTACTTTGGTCAAGAGCAGATGCAAAGAAAATGTTTAGTCCATTTAAATCAACCAGCTGCCCTGGTGCTGCCCTTGAAGTTTATTCTTGTAAATACTGTGAATGTAATAAATTATGTCATTTCTAATATATCGCGAAGTCAATTAAGAGAAATGGTCACATCTTTCCCATTTATTTTTTCAGTATTCCAGCAGGTTTGACAGAATTGGCTTTCGTTCCTTTTACATATTGAAAGATATTTGTGGCATGAGAGATTTAATTTGGGGTTGGTTTTTGTTTTAAGTAAAAGTTGAGATTCTTGACTGTGGTTACACATTAATTTAAATATTTGCTTCGGTGAGGCATGGGGCGTAGCAGGTAAAGGAGGCTATAAACTGGGTAAATGTGATTATCTGAGCAGGCAGGTCCTCTTTAAATAATATCAGAAGATTCAGAACTCATAATCTGTATGCTTTTAGTCTTTGCCAGTCCTTCAGAGAGGTCACAAGCTGCTTAACACTGATAGGACAGCTGAGTCGGGGTGTCCCGGATCTGCTTTTGTTCAGTGTTTTTTAGGTGACCTGAATGGTAATTTGAGGAGTTGGTAAATCACATTTTCCAGGGACATAAAACTGTGACACTTAAAGTATGCTGGAAAAGATTAGAATTCAGAAATTTTCCAACAAATTAGAAGCACTGCTCAGAAAAGAGCTGGATGAAATTTGGTAGGGATAAAGGCAAGGTACTACAGTAAGGCACAAATTATCAACCGCATAAGCACAAGACACAAGTAAATTACTAGGTTGCAACTCTGCAGAAAGGAATCTGTTATGATAGATCACAAGCTGAACATGAGTCAATGTCATGCTGTTGCAAATCAAGGCAAACATCTTGCTAGGATATGTAAAAGACATTGGAAGCCTGGAAGACATGAAGAAATCCTCTTGGTCTGTTCAGCATTGCTAAAGCTTCAGCCTGGAGGCTGTGCAAAGTTTTGGTTATTGCACTTTGAGAGATGTGCAGTTCAATCAGAGAGAGTTGAGAGAAGGGCAGCAGGACTCATCACAGGTCAGAAAAATGTGACCTGCAGGATGATTTGAAAGAACTGAAATTTTTTAGACCAGAAATTTGACAGCGGAGTATAACAGTCTTTAGATACAAAACAGAGGAGGGAATGATCTTTTCTTTGGGCTCATGGTGGACGGAATGGAAAGCAAGAAATAGCAGAAAGTATGATTGTTGTAGACTACCAGAATAATTTTCTAGGACCTAGGAAAATAAAAACTCTTGAATATTTGATTTAGAGAGGTTGTGAAGACATTTTAAGAACAGGTTAGACAATTATCTCTGAAGAATCAAATAAGGGTAGTGATCCTATCATAGGAAAGCACCTTGGACTATTTAATGTCTTAAGTTCTCTTCTAGACCGTTCGTCTATCGTTTTATGAAGGCAACACGATCATTTTGTGGAAACAAAATGAAACCAGTCTGCTGACCTTATCCTGATGTTTTTCTGATGTCCAAGGATAGCACAGCACCAAAACCACACACCAGCTCTTTCTGAAAAGAGTCTGAAAGAAAAGTAAGAGCTTCTGGAAGACCATTAGAAGAGGTCTCTCTTTTTGGGGAAGACATGGAGAATGGGACTTTCTGATTTCTCTGGAGCAGATGCTTGACTGAGTCTATGAATGCTGAAAACAATGATATGGAAAAAGAAAAGTGAATGATTGTTAGCAGTTAGTAAAATTATCTAAAGTGAAAATACAAACTCTTCTAGTATTTTACTTCTTGAATGAAAGACTGTAGTCCAAAAATGTTTTTTAAGAGGTAAAATGAAATAAAATAATAAAATTCAGACTAGAAATAAAATAAAGCATAGTTCTACAATTTATATTTTAGACACTTCTCCAGGGAAAGAAAATCTAGGTCTCCTAGTATTCACGGTTTAACATATATTGTTTAATATAAATGGAACAGACAGTCCCCTGTGCATGCTGAAAAATCCTGGATCTCTGTGAGGAGACAGGTAGAAAGAAATAAGAGAACAAGGATCAACTCTTCTGTATGCTGCAGTGGTGGGCTGCCCATAAGGTCCTGAATAGAACACATTCTGAGTCCAACCAAATAATGTTTTAATCCTCTAAAGGCGGAGGGGTTTTTCTCTCTTCCCAGGCCTTAGATCTTTCTACTCAGACAAAAAGAAAAGCTCTTGGAGAAGTTAAAGACATACTTGGAGGAGTGGAAATGTTTTTATACCACTCAGGCAATAGGCAATTTTTTCTAAGAAAACAGGTGCTCTCTGGGACTGAAAAGCTGCAAAGCAGCTGCTGGAAAGAATCTGTGTTAAATGAACAAGACAGGGAGAAAATGAAAAATTAAGCTGCGCTTTTTAGAAGGCTGTTTTCACGGAGCTGTTGTTCAGCGAACTGCACCATATTAGCATAATAATCTGTTGTAATTTAAACACTCTTACACCGGTATTATCCATAAGTTGATAGAAATCCTCATATTTTGATTTACTCTGGGACATATGAGCACAAGCTGTAACACTATATAAGCTCTGATTGATTTACCCCCTGCCCCCATCTTCTATTATGGCTGGAACACCTTGGCAAAAATAATTATATACTTAGAAAGCCAGTGACTTGATGCCCCAGATATTTCAAAGTGAATTCACATCCCTTCCACTCAAGGACTGAACAGTGCCTCATGTTAGCCTGTACTGCGTTGCCTGAGTTTATTTCATCATTGCTTTTCTCACCCTTTCCTTTGCTTTCTTTACTTCTCATAAGACTGTATGAAACGCAGTCTTTATCTGGGAGACAGAAAGGGTATCCAGAACAAGGATTACTGTGATCTAATGCTAAAGAAGGTTTAGCTTTGGAACAAGGTGGTTCTGGAAGGAAACAAAGCAAATATAGCCAATGTAAAAAAATCGCATATTTATTAATAGGAGAAGGCAACAAGATGAGAGGGTTGTTCTCTAGGAAATTTGTGAGGAAATCTGAAACAGACTGTGCAGAAAAATACTGAACATGCTGGAGGGTGTTCTGCAGATGGTAATCTCCTGGTGGAAGATGTTGATAGTTGTCTTGAAAAGGAATGGTATTAGGCAGAAGTAGCTAGAAGGAAGGTAGGGGACTGAAAGAATTTAAATAGAGGGAGCACTGGCTTGAAATATGAACTGTATATGAACATTTGGATTTAGGGTGCACGAGTGGAATTTCTCAGTGTGGTTGTGAGGAAATTGTGTGGGCTATTGCAAATGGCATTTCTCTCAGCTGCATATTTAATGCCAAGTAATGATATCCAAGCCTGCTTTAAATAAAATATCTGCATAACAGGGGTTAGAGCAGCCATATCCTTCATGTTCTTTATATTACGTCCAGCTAGGGTCTAAAAGTCAGGTAAAACCTGTTCAGTTGTTATTTCAGTACTTTAGCAAAATTCTTTTCCTATAAGCAAAAATCAAAGGCATCAGCTTCAAGCTGTCAAAGGCAATTCTGCCTAGGAGGAAACTGGCTGGTCACGCAGATGAGCCTGGAATCAATCTGTGAACACTTGACAGGCACTGAGCCGTTCCTCACTGTGAGTGAGGAACTGATGAGTGAACAGCGGTGTCCAGCAGCACTTTTCGATGGCAATGCCAAAGCCTTTTGCCAGCAGCTTCCCAGTGCAGATGGAGTTTTACAGAAATAGTCATACAAGCATTTCTAGTGCCATTATGAGGGGACTGGCATTTTTTAAATACTGGAAACAATATAAAGCTAGAAAGCAGATATGGGAAAAACTTCGCAAAGCTTTGTGTGAATTGAGGAGATTGTTCAGTAAATGTTTCTCTCTGTTCCTCCAGCCGGGGCAGTAGATTCTGCAGCAGCAGCACCTCTCTGTCAGATTGTCATGGAAAAATCCACATTCAAAAGCACACTGTGAAAACTTGACTTTTATGGAGTTTTGGGGAGGAACTTCACAGTTCCCTGTTCAAGAAGATGACAAGCTGATTAAATCCATGGACCAAAATATACTCAGAGTTAAAAAGTGGAAGCAGAAACTGTGGTTTTCCTGAAGGTATCAGCTATCAATTCACAGTCTTGAGATGTCTCATTTTCAACAGCTGTAGCATTTTGAGAAGTGGTTGCTAGTAAAATGGCTAAAAAATGGAAAGGACTGTCACAGCTGCTTACAGACATTCCTCCGAGAGGTCTTGTTACAAGATTTGGCAGGAAAGACCACTGGAAATGGGGAACTACACATTGCTGGTTGTAAAGGGTCAGTATTAATAAACATGACAATGACTAACCCTACTGATTTCCTTTCCTGCTCTTAATTGTGTAAGAAAGAATGCTGTTGGGTCAAGAATTGGATAAACCTGATTCCTTAAAAGCATTTGATATTGAGGATCACTATATGTATTGCAGAGTTTCATTATTCTCTGACTTCTGTACCAGCCAGGGGAAGTTTGTGTCTCAAGATACTGTCTGGTGACAAAAATGAGGATAGTCACATGCAGTGACTGTTCTTTCAATGTCTTTTTCCTGATCTGTCTACCAATTCATTAGGTACAAAAGCAACAGGATTATCACGGATATTAGGAAGAAATTCTTTACTGTGAGGGTGGTGAGGCACTGGAATAGGTTGCCCAGAGAGGTTGTGGGTGCCTCATCCCTGGAAGTGCTCAAGGCCAGGTTGGATGGAGCTTGGTCTAGTGGAAGGTGTCCGGCCCCTGGCAGGGGGTTGGAACTAAATCATCTTTAAGGTCTCTTTCAACACAAACCAATCTATGATCCTATGATCCTGCTGGACAATTAGAGAACAGAACCAGAAGAAAGACTTAATAATGTATGTGTACTTTGACTGACATCTCCTTTTCCCCAAAAAGAGTTTTGATTCTGGAAATAATACTGGCCTCTGCAGAGTGTATGATGCTTGTTCTTCATCTCCAGGTCGGTGTCCTGACTCAGCAGGAGGAGGGGCAGAAATGAATATGCCAGAGCAGAGATGAAAGATACACAGATCTTAATGCCTTTTATCACCTTCTTCACTAAACTAGAGCTCAGTGAATTTCCAAATTGAGATGTTGCAGCATGTTGACAGTGAAGAGCAGCACTGCAGTGCAATTCACAGTGTTCTCTGAGTTTCTTTACAGTAATGAAACAGCAGGTCGTGAAAAGATATGAATGTGGGGTTTTGACTGAGTTTGATGGCAGAAGTTAACAGACAGCACGTTTTCCTGCCTTACCTGTCAAGACATGCTAAAAAACTTGCCAGGAAAGCAGCATTCCTGTAGGCAAATGCCTCAGTACAGATCGGTTTTTCAGATGGATTTGCAAAGCCTACTGTCAGAAAATACCACTCAGTAGCATGTGGTATTTTCTCAAAGTATATTATAGTGAAGCCTTTGATGGATAAAATGACCAAAACAATTGTTTCCATTGATGAAACACAGTTTTACAATTTGATTTATCAAGCAAAAAAAGCTGAACCTTAGCCTTTCTGAAAGTTTTTGTTAACTGCAGGTAATCAAGATGGGAACCAGATTTACCCAACTTGTGAAAATTTTTGGCTGCATTGCTAAATCAGCTCTTAGAAGGCCTTGAGCTCAGACATAATTAGGAAACAAAAATGCTTTTTGTTGTCATTGTGTGTAATCCCAGCTGGCACTCAGCTATCCATTAATTCCCTTAGGGGACAACTGCTGGACTCCACAGGTTCATCCTAACTTTGGATTTGATTATCAACAAACAAGCACCAGCATATTCCCTCTAGGTTTTACCCAGGTGGATGATGTGACAGGTCTTAGAGCAATGACTGGAGGGCAGCATTCCAGTGAGTATGGAAGGGATTGAAGGCAACTTCTGCAGGCACAGAGTTCCAGAAAAAAATGATAATTATTTGCCAACTCAAGTGAGAAAGAGAAGGTGTGGCTATGCAGCTAGAGAAGAAAACAGAAAGAAAAATCTAAAACTTGGGAGTTTTTGTTTGATTAGAACCTTACATAGCAGTTAAATTAAAATCATATATTGGCTGATACAAAGTGCAGCACTGATTCACAGAAAGAAAATTGAGGACATACAACCATCACAGAGAGGACAATGAACAAACCTTGAGAGTACACCACAGGTTCCAATATCTCTTGTAATATCAGCACACTTTCAAGTACAACAGTCTTCAACAGGAAGGTATGACACAAAAGTTACAATTCCTGCAATGTATAGGCAATCAAAATTACTTTCCTATTTAGTGCACCTTTGTGAGACTCAGATTCCACAGGTTCCTAGTAGTTCCTGGACAAATAAACCTACTAATAACAGCTATTTTCATTCTTAGTGAGGAGAGGAGAACATGAAAGAATCACTGTAAGATTTTGCGCAACTGATAGTGCTGTACCATTCTGCTGGATGACTGGGAGTGGGAATGAAGGTGGCAATATGGAACAGGAAGCAAAGCCAGTACACCCTGTGTTTAACTGGAATATTTACTCTCGTCTTGATGACATTTACTTTAATGTCTATAAATATTTGTTACAATTAAGGACTGAAAGAAAATTGACAAATACAGCATCAGCTCTGAGAACAGCCCAGGAACCTCCTCTTCCAGTGAGCATGATCAGAGAATGAAAATATTCATTCAGCTGCACTGAAGAAAACTACTGCTTAGATGCATAGAGGAAAGTGTGGTTCAAAAAAAAAATCAAATATCTATCTATATTGTAGGTATATATTTGTTTATAGTAAGTACTGTAAATACCTACCTATAGTCTCGGAACTGTTTCTAGACTTTCATTTGTTAACAGGGAGTGGGGATTTTCCTGAGAGCTAAACTTTCCTTCTCTGGAAGTGATGTAGAAAAACTACTAGAAAGAGCCATGGTGTGTAACAATAAAACAGAAAGAGTAAAGAATCTAAGTTGATTCCAGAGTACTGATTCCAGTGTCATTCTGCCTGCCTAGTGTTTCCATTTTGTCACCTACAGCTCAGTTTACCCAACTGAGTTTAATGCAGAGATTTTATTTTTTTAAATATCCCTAAAGATGTGAGCTACACTACCACTTCAGGAAAACCTAATCATAAGCTTGTGTTCAGTGGGGCTGTCTAAACAGCTTTTTCATTGTTTACAAATGCTTTCAATTCCCCATGCTCCATTAGTTATTGGGAAAAAACATTTATCTTTTTCCCACACAAACTCTTGCTAAAAGAGAAAAATGGCAACAGTAGTCTGTGATGCTGAATCCATCTGCATTTTTCTTAGTTTCCCAGATTTTGTCTCTAACCTAGAAAAGTCTTCTGTGAACACTTATAAATTTTTTTCATCATTGCCTCTTAAGACAATCTCTCATGGTTTGTATAGCTATAACCTTCCTCTTCACATTCTCTTGCAGCACTGCTGTGGTAGTATCTGGATCTTGCTTGTTCATTTCAGTTTGTCAGATGATGAAATAAAACCATTTTATTTCATACAGTTACAGAATCATGAAATGGTTTGGGTTAAAAGGGACCTTAAAATGACCTGGTTTCAACACCCCTGCCATGAGCAGGGACACCTTCCATTAGACCAGGCTGCTAAAAGCCCCATCCAACCTGGCCTTGAATACTTCCAGGAATGAGGCAACCACAGCTTCTCTGAGCGTGGTGTTCCAGTCCTTCACCACCCTCACAGTAAAGAATTTCTTGCAAATATCTAATCAGTTTAAGGCCATTCCCCCCTAGTGTTATCACTACATGCCCTTGTGACAAGTCCCTCTTCAGCTTTCTTGTAGCCCCCTTTAGGAACTAGAAGGCTGCAATAAGGTCACCCTGAAGTCCTCTCTTCTTCAGGTTGAACAAATCCAAGTCTATCAGCCAGTCTTCATAGAAGGGGTGCTCCAGCCCCCTGATCATCTTTGTGGCTTTCCTCTGGGCTCACTCCAACATGTCCATGTCTTTAACATCCCATCCAGCATATTAAGTTTAAATACTTTAAGCCAGGTGAGAAGTTTAAAATAAAACAGGTCTGTTGCAGGAACAATCTTTCTGGCAGTGTCCTTATGCTTCATATGGTTTTACTTCCACAGCCAAATCAAAAAAGAACAGGACTTCTGTGAAAAAGTCTTGCTGCTACGTGGCTTCTAGCCCAGCCACCTGCAACAACAGAATTGCCCTCTACTCCATTCTCTGAGATCTCTGTGTCTTCCTCTCTCTTTAGAGCTAGTTTTTGAACTGTGCACTCTGCCTCTGGAGCCCTCCTCTCTCACTGTCTTAACTGAGATCTTTATGGTATATGCTGCCAAAGTGTCACTTACTTTCTTTTACCTGTCAAAATACCTCCTGGTATTCCAGGCCAGACCCTCTGTTAATCCTTTTTTGCCAGTGTGGTTTGCCTTCTGGTGCAGCAACACAGTTCCTGCTGGAGAAATGGGATGCTCCAACAAAGCCTTGTTCCACAGGCTCAGCATCTCTTGTGGCCACCAGGAGAAAGAAATGCACACATAAACCAAGCTATAAAAGGAAATTAGGTTTCGGGGATGAGAAAAGAGATGGTTTAACTTTGCATTGCTGTAACTGTAATGGGATCCATGTGAAAATTCCTACTGTTGAAATGGTCTCAGTGTTTTATGTCTAAAGGTAGCAGTGTTAAACAAACACTGCACAGCAACAGACTCCTAGCTTTCTCAAGCTGTGCTTTTCAGTCTCCTCTGACCTCTGCTTTCACAGAAGCTGTTGGTCACTGAACTCATTCCCAGCAATGGTGAGTTTTTTCACTCATTACTGCCCGGGTAATTTCAATGATTGCTTATCAACAGTTGATTTAACCCCATGTGCAGAAAAACTTTATAGTATTCAACACATTTTATGAACTACAGTTTAAACTAACAGGTTCTAAAAGGGTTTTCTGTTCTACCATTTCTGATCAATGTTAGAGTATATTTCTTTGCTTTACACTTTTAGTCCTGTTTGCTTGAGCAGTGTGTATGTGGGGGAGAGGTAGATTTGTGTCATGTGTTTATTTAGAAAAGGATGTAAAAAAAATATTACATTTTAAAGCATTGTTTGTTAGAATAACTCTTTGCTCCCACACAGGATTTATTCAGCTATCTTCTCTACTAAAACCCCATTTTTCTGTCTAAATTAAAATATTTTTAAATATACATGGTAGCCAAAACAGAAAACAGACACAGTGTGTCACTCTGCCACTTCAAATGTGTATGACAAATTTTCTTGAGTGCAGTTAAATAAGAAAAACCTTCATGTCAGAACAATCATATTTCATTTTGGTCAATGAATATACATGTATCATTTTAGCTTAAATAGGGTTGTTAGGGCTTTAGTTGAAACATAGCACGTTTGATTCATATTCTGAAGTGCAGGCTAACACTAGTGGCTTATACCAAAATACAGTCTCTCCACTTCCTTTTCCTAAGTATGGCTGAATTGAGGCACTTCAAAATATTTTTTGTCTCTCCACAGATCTTTCAGTACACAAAGGCTAGTTTATTATGTTAGAGGACTCCCTTGACTCAAGGAAACATTCAAAATTAAGTACTTTCTATATTAATGCCACACAGTTCTGCCATTGAAAGTGTGGCTTAGAGTTTCCAAAAAGCATTCGCTGTTTTAACTATCAGGATTGTTCCAGAGTTAAAAAAAAACCACATTCATCAAAAGCAGAGAAAGGCCAAAGCCATAAGTGAATCCCTGATTCTGTTACTCTTGTACTCTTTATACAGATTTCGCTTTTGAGGATGTGCTACAAATAATTTCTCCTTGATGTTGGAAGAACTAATGCATTTGCATCGTTATCTGATGTTCTTAATATGTATCGGTTGAGTGGAACAGACAGTATGTGGTATCTGGGGAAAAAAATCTGGCTAACTATAGTCCAAGAGGGATGTTCGTTACATAGGCTTTCACTGATTCAAGTAATTGAAACATTTGCAACTGTCCTTAATTATTAGGGTAAGAGCTAGGAAGAACAGGGCTTTGCTCTTGCAGCTTACAGGATTTTAAGAGCCTTTTACGAACAGTTAATCCAACTGCATTCCTTCAATTTTGTTTCATACCTCAGTCTTCAGTGATATTCTGGACAAAATTCTCACTGAAATTAAAGAACTCTTGCATAAGGGGGTATCTAGGGTATCTAGATAATTAGTATTTTGGAATAAAAAGAAAACCCTTGTGAGTTTTAGAAGCATGTCAGTCCTGCAAGTCTAGAAATTGGGTGACCTTTCTATTGTTGAAAGTCCTTTTGTAAATCCATAGATTTAAATAGAAGAGTAAAACTGATTGTCTTTTCACTGGTGGATTGACTCTGTTCCAGGACAGAAAAATCACCTCTAGCAAACACAAAACTATTGAAATTTCCTGGGTCATGCAAATGGTGAATTCTTACTTTCTTTTTAAGGAACATTTGCAACTCTTGTTCTACTATGTGAGTCACTACCATTTTAGCCCCTTCTTTTCAGGCCATTAATTTAATGTCAGTGCCTTTGAGAATTGTTTAACTCCATCATGGGTTTTGTGCCTCCTATTCCAAAATTAGGTTCTTGACTTCGTCTCTGTGGGCTGCTGTCCCTACTAGTAGCATAAAGGCAGTAGCATCCCTGGTTTATCCCTTGGGCCTGCTTAGCTTCATTACATATTTCTGTGGTGTTGAGACAATAAGGAATGGTAGGGTAGGGGAAAAGGACTCTGATTGATATATAACTATAGTGAGAATTACACAGTTGCTATGTATGACATATGCTAAAGACCCACGTTTCATCTCTAGCCTGCGTCTTCCACCTCACTCTTCGGTTTTAAAACTTACACCACAGCAGCAGACTTGAAGCAGTGTCCATGGCCACCTTCACATTACTGGTGCTACTTCTTCCCTGCTGGAAGAAAATCATACCAATAAAAGACTTGGGCATCAGAAACACTTTCTAGGGGAGCAACAGAGGCTTCAGAAGCTTTATCTTTCAGAAGTACTATGCCAACACTCAAGTCCCAAAGTTGTTATGATCCTGCCTCTGTTTATGGCACCCCTGTAGCTAGATGAGCCTTCCTAATGATTGGGAAATCATTCTTAGACTGGTTTAGTGTGATACTTTATTAGATACTTTTTTAGATATTTTTCAAATTGTTTTTAAAAGAATCTAAATAGTTCTGAAAGTGCTGAGTGGGAGCCATCAAGGAAACAACTTGCTAATAGAAACACAGCATAATTAACTGCCTTATTTAAATGATTTGCCAGAAGAGCTGATAAATAGGGGACAGCAGCAGCAGAAGGTCTTTGCAACTGTACTGAGTGACCCAACATTTAATAAGTGACCTTATTACAGAGAAATTAGCTTTCAAACAGAAACAATGTCATTTGAAGGATCATAACATAAGATTCACTACATAATTTATGAAGCTTTTTGTCTTTTTGTGCTTTTTGAACAGCAGTGGTGTGCTTGCAGTATACTCCCTGACTCCTGGATACGCTCAGTGAGCTCTGGAACACAGGCAGCATTTTAGAACCAGGCTCATTGTTAAAAATGTGAATGCTAAATCCTCTCCTGCCATTTCTTGTCTCAAGAGCATGCAGCCATGTCACAGTCATCCTGGTTCTCCATGAAGCCACACCATGGTGATCACAGGGATAACAATGGATGAGTATGAATCAGAAACATCTAATAGTCCTTATAAGTTTGCCCTTAGGGCTCAGTTTTTGAAGCTGGAGGCTGGTATGAGCCTACCATACTAGATGTAGCACTCTGCACTCTGCAAAAATAATACTGCCAAATGAAAAACTGAGCTCACATTGTGACAGTTTGGGATTTAGTTCTTGGTGGGATGCTGGGGCCTGTTAGTATTATTTAAATGGCAGGAGTAGCCAAATGCTATACAGACATGGGAAGAGAGAGAGTCCTTGCCCTGAGGGACTCATAAACTAAGTGGCAAAGTAAGGAAAAATAAAGACAGCATGGAAACAGATGCATGACAATTAGCTATGACAATGACAATAGTTCCATTGAAAATGCTTTCTTAAATTAATTTGCTGGATGGAAGGTAGTCTGTCTTTTAGACCTGACATTAGTTGGTTATTTCCATGTAAGTATCAGCAACTGAATTTTCAACGGTGAGACAGGAGTAGCCATGGAATTCATTTATGGAATCAGGAATCATGACTTAGGTCCTCTCCAGTCCAAGCTCCTGAAAGCAGGACCAACACTGAATGCAGATCAGGTTGCTCACAAATTAAGCTGGTTTGGTTTGTAAACTTCCAAGGATGGACATTTTGCAATCTCTCTGGGCAAACTGTTACATTCTTACATGCCTCATGGCAAATGGCTGGATGGCATGGAATTATTTTGCTTATATCTAGTCTGAATCTTCCCCTTCAGGTTTTATGACCATTGTCTCTTATTCCTCCACCATGCCCACCGGTACCTAGCGCTCAGTAACCTCTAAAAGCACTGGAAGGCTGCTACTAGATCCCTCCAAAGTTTTTCTTCAGGCTAAACAAGGCCAGTGCCCTCAGCCTCTCCTCATAGGGCAGGTGCTCCAGACCTCAGCCATCTTGGCTGCCCTCTTCTGGAGTCACTCAAGTGCCAACTAAAGAGGAATAATCGCAGCCTGTTGATACTGGCTGCATGCTGTTGATGCACCCTGGAGTCTGTTAGCCTTCATTAACTGCAGGGCACAGCAGTAACTCAGGTACAAATTGTTGTTCTCCGGGACTCCTAGATCCATTTCAGTAGCATTGCTCCCCAGCTAGTTCATCACCAGCCTGTACCAACACACAGGGTTAGTCCATCCCAAGCACAGGAATTTGTATTTATCCTTACTGAATTATTTCTCAGTCCATTCCACCAGCCTCTCCTAGGTCCCTCTGAATAGCAGCTGTGCCTCCAAGTATCTGTTTTGGTGTCATGCGCAGTCTTGATGAGTGAGATTTCTCCAGTGTCCCTCTCCAGAATATTGACAAAAAATATGGAAGAGGACATCTGAAATTAAATATTAAGGACTCATTCTTGAGCCTGATAACCCAGTCAGTTTTTCACCTACTTATCTAACATCACAACTTGGGTAGAGGAATGCTCTGGGAGACTGTAACAAAAGCCTTGCTAAAGAATAGGTGATGTCCACTGGTCTCTTCCCACAAGAAGGCAATCAGTTCGATTAGACACGATCTCCCCTCAGTTGAACAGTATGTGCTAAATGACATGTCCTTTGACTAGAAATGTGTTCCAAGAAGAACATTCCATGATTTTCCCAGAGACTAAAATGAGGGGCTAACTGGTTGACCAGGCTGTAGTTTTTCAGGTTGTCTCACTTGTCCTTCCTGAAGATGGGTGCAACGATCGCCTTTCTCCAGTAACCAGGGACCTCCTTTCAAAGATGATAGAGTGGCCTCAGTATGACATTAGCCAGCTCTCTCATCAGCCTTCAGTGCAGCCCATGGGGTTGAGGAGAAGCAGGCTAGGTCAGGAAAAACATTCTGAATTCAGGGGCACAGAGGAAAATACAGAGGTGTTGTCATGTGCAGAGTGGGAGCTTCAGACTATTAGAGAAGCCCTCCCGTTGAGTCACAAGGTGCACAAAGGACCTCCTTGCTTTCTCAACTCCTTCTCAAAGAGGAGCCTAAATGAAGCTGGATCCAATCTTAGCCCCAGACTTAATCAATAGTTTGTATCTAAAGAATTATACTGGTGTAATTGTACTTTTCTACAACTTCATCCAGCAGAATTAAGGATGGCACCCCAAATATATTTATGTATATATACAATGAATGATTTATTTAAATTTATTACCAAAATGACAATGATTAGGGGAAAAAAACTTATTCAGAATTATTTACAGCACAGTATGAATAGGTGTAACTACTAGTAAAGTGCACTGGTTTTGAAGCAATATTGAAGCAAGTATATTGAAGCAGTTATATTAAAGCTAACAAAACAATTATTAAGTAGAGATTGATGTTACTTACCCATGCCAACCATGGGCAAATATCTTTTGCTCAGCCTTGAGGAATAACCATTCCCACTCAAGGGAAGGATCTTCACACAACTTAGGGAGGTATACTAGGAGTCCTTGCTGTGCAAAAGTGGGACTGGCCTTTATAGTATAAAGGGATTCACTGTCAGTCGCATGCATTTTTTAGATTATATGTTATCAGGCTTAATCCACAAAATACACTTTGTGCTGAAAAGGGTGTTAGCAGCCCTTTAGTTTCTCCTGCTCAACACTTACAACTTTCACTTCCATGTCAGGACCTGCACATCCTTGCAGCTCCCAGCCTCAGTCAGGGAGCCTCTGTCTTGCATGCGTTTGTGGGTTTTATAGTTTGGTCAAGCTGATCTCATATTCTTCAACACTAAGAACAGCAAACCCTCCTCGCTCAATCTTATCACTGATCAGCAGATCCTCCTTGCTCAGGCCATCACTGATAAACTTGTAACACAAGTTTTGAGCTGATGTATCCCTGATTAGGCAGAGAGTCCTGCTACAGACATTTGTGAGAGATGTAATCTAATGCAAAATCAGGGCATGGATGGATATTTATTTTTGTCTTTGCTAGTGTGTCATTTTCATGTAGTTAAGTGAGAATCTAATTAATTCTTGGGTTCATATCTGTTAAAGCTGCATCTCAGATTTCAATTTTATTCTCAAGTGTGAAAGAGCAGGGACTGTAGGTCAAGCTAAATTCCTGCTGGTGAGTGATGCTAGGTATCACATCTTGCCAAAACAGGATCCCATTGCCACCTCACAGTCTATGTGGATTCCATCTGCTTTACTTTTATTATTAGGCCATCTCAGATGATTCAAATATTTACCTCTTTATTCTTTTAAATTCAGGATTTGTCTTCAGCCCTCCCCCCAATGAGTTGCATGTTTTGCTCCTGTTCTGCTGGTCTGTGAATTCTTTGTTTGCAGGCTGGCAAGGCACCAGTTCTGGGGTGACAGATGGAGCAGACTGCAAACCAGGCAGTTGCTTCCTAGCCTGAATGATATTTTAATAAGTACAGAGAGGTGACAGAGAGAGGAGCTTCTCACTGGAATGACTGGCAGTTTTGTTTTCAGTCTGAAAGCACTAATAGATAATTTTTGGCCTCAGTCCAAAAAAAAAAAAAAAAACGACACAAATTAGAAATAGAAAATCCTATTAGCTCCTAATTTGTGCCTCTTTTTTTAGGGTCGAAGAAGTTTTTTATGTCTGATCTATTATCCGGATAGGGAGTTGTTTCCCCATTTTTGGTATTTTAATTGTCTCTCAGGAACTGCATACTTTAGGAGGCTTTCCTTTTATTTACCATTTTGGTTTCCTTCCTTTTTTATTATTTCTCCATTGTCTTCTTTCCCTAAACATCCCTTGTTCCTCATATTTCTTTACACTCTTCACAGATTCATGCTGAAGTCTGAATAATGGGACCTAACAACTTGGCTTCTAGCTTCCACATCCTGTGAAACAGCCAGTGCAGTGCAAGGCATTGGCATCTGCATGGGAATCTCTAGAGCACATGTCCGCTTCTCCCTGCCCTTCAGTTGTATCTCAGTCATATAATACAGGGTTTGTGTAGGGCTTTGTTTCACCCTCACAAATAAAAGCACAACAAAAGGGAGCTCTGGCAAAGCCCCAACAGGCTCTGAGATCCCTCTGCATTGTGAGCAACACAGTGTTCTGCAGACAAACTGTAGGATAGTCAGGCTTTCAAAGGAGAAGATTCTTTTTGTTCTGATAAGTATAGGTTAAAAAAGATCCAGCTGTCACAAGGAAAATATAAGACTGGTGCTGGGATCTGAACTGAGGTATGGTCCCACACACTGCTCAGAGAACACACTGGAAACTTCTCAATACTCGGACACAGACCTTCATGTCTGTGTAGCAAGTCTACAGGTCTGGGTTTCAATTGGTGTATGAGCTGTAAATTAGTGGTATTCCTGCTAAATTATGATTCTTCTTTCTTTCAGATACAATGATGACACTGAACGTTCAGATCTTCTTTGGCCTCCTTTGCTGCATTAGTTTTGTTCCTACAGATGGCTTCCCAGCAGACACCAGTACTGAATTTCGCTCTGCTTTCTCTGTGGCCAGAACCAGCAGCATGGAAGGAAGCTCCGAGATGGTTATTACCTTTGACAAAGTGTATGTGAATATTGGCAATGATTTTGATCCCAAGACTGGATTGTTCCGCTGTCGAATCCCTGGAGCCTACTATTTCTCCTTCACTGTTGGGAAATACCCAAAGAAAAACTTATCTGTCATGCTGATGAGAAACAAGAACGAGGTGCAAGTAATCGTGTATGATGAACATCACCGCAAGGAACGGAAGGTAGCCAGCCAGAGCGCCATGCTGCAGCTTGACTACGGTGACACAGTTTGGCTGCGTTTACATGGAGATCCCAAGTATGCTCTTTACAGCAACGTGGGCCCCTATACAACTTTCAATGGCTACCTAATCTATCCTGACACTTCTGCCTTCTTCCAGAATGCTCTTAGCTCCCAAGAGCTGGGGCCACACCCTCACAAAATTCAGCAGCTTCCCAGAGAGCAGAGTGAAGCTTCACAGCGACACATGTTATCTGATCAACCAAACAGTGTACAAGACCCTCGTTCTGCATTTTCTGTTGCACGCTCACAGAGTCTCCTGGGGACAGATAACAAGCAAAGCCAGCATGAGCCAATCACATTTGACACAGAGTTTGTGAACATTGGAAAGGATTTCAATTCTTCCACTGGTATCTTCTCATGCCGTATACCTGGTGCGTACTATTTCTCCTTCACCATTGGCAAAATGCCCTTTAAGACTATGTCAGTGAAACTTATGAAGAACCACAATGAGGTGCAGGCCATGATCTATGATGACAACCACTCCAAGAGGCGAGAGATGCAGAGTCAGAGTATCATGCTGCCTCTGCAATATGGGGACACGGTTTGGCTCTACAGCCATCAGCATGATGGCTATGGTGCCTATAGCAACCATGGCAAGTACATCACCTTCACGGGCTTCCTGATCTATCCAGAGGCTCAGCCGAAGCGGCTTTCAGGTGCCAGCTCACTTCAAGGGTCAAATAATTAAATGCAGATGAGAAAGGAGCATAAGAGCCGAGATGCCATGAACTTGGGTATAGCTCCTCTTTGAATATCATCCCCTACTTTGAGCATGCTATCATGTGTCCAGTGCTTTCCTTATGCTGCACGCTTTTGTGCCCTGTCTGCAGGGCCACAGCTGTGTCTGCTATTCATCTATGGAGAGGCCTTTCAGACTGAGCTTGTGTGTCCTGTGTTGGTGTTTGATTTAAGCATAAAGCATGAGGTAGTTTTGGGGCAGGGGTAGGGCAGTGTAGTGAGATGCTGAGGATCAGAAAACCACTGCATTTGTGTTACTGCAGATCCCCAGCATCCAGAGAGCAAAGGATGTGGTGACTTTCCTTGTATATCTGGGGAGGGAATAAATGTAATGGAAATGAATGTAATAAAAATACAAAAGATGTAAAATGTTCTCAGTTTGAAATTTGTTGCTACTTTGTGGCTTGTGTGCTTGTCACTGGCTGAGGTACCAGCTCAGGTAAGAAAGCAGCATGGTGATTGTATGACCTGCATTATGTGTTACTGAGCCCGTCTGTCTGTGTACACTCTTTTTTATCACTTGTGTGTGTGAAGGGTTGGTACCTCTTACGATTTAATTGCAAATTTTACAATATTTGGTACTTTTCTTAGTATGATGTAGATGAAGTCAAGAAGCTGTGTTTGAGAATCTCAGCTTCCACGTCATGGAAAGAATACATTTAGAAACAAGCAAAAAAGTAGGCTTCTAGCCTTTGTAGTGGAAGATGAGGGCTTAAATCCGGGAACAGACCATCCTCTGAAAGTTCAGAAGCAAGGTACGTAAGAAGAAAAAAATGTATTTTTAAATCTCTGAAGATTTGGGTCAGTGTAAGTGTAAGTATAACGTGTATATGTAACGTGTAAGTGCGAGTAGTATCATGCCGTGCAGTGGCACTGCTGACTGCAGGGGCATTACATTTCCCAGAAGTGAGCCCCTTGAATACAAGGGTGCTGCTAACCTGCCATGTGCAAGCATGATCAAAGGAACCATGAAGTGGTGTTTTCAGCACTTGTGTTCCAGTGTTTTCTTACATGTTCTGCCGAGCTGCAGTGCAGCTATAGAGAGGCCATTGTGGCTGTAGAGGACCCTGCTGTGTTCCTGCAGTCAGACAGACAGACAGACAGGCATCCAGCAGGATGCATTGAGCAGGATCCATCTAGGAGCAGAGGAGTCTGGAGGCTTCATTGTGGCACCACTGGTGCTGCTTCAGTTGAGCTAAACTCTGGTTTGTGTCCCAAAAGTACATAAACTGCAAAAGTGCATCATTTCGAGCATGCACAAAACTTTGTGACACCACTTGAGTTGAATGTATAATCTGCTCAACAAATAGGAATGCTCTTAAACTACTACTGACAAAATCCTGAGTTCAAAGCAGTGTATTTGCATCTGAATCATAAACCAACCCACTCAGCCTTTATCCATACATTGATATGGCTCAGACTATATATTCTCCAGCAAGATAGTATTTTCATGCACTAGTGCCGTGTTGGCTCAGCTTTTAGATATTTTCTGCACAAACTGGACTTAACTGCAGCCACTCACTGCTGCTCTCACTCCATCCATATCCTAGATGTTAAAGACTGGGGGCATGTTTGGCAAAAGGATGACAGGTAGATATTGGAGGTATGTAAAAAACCAGCATAAGAATAGTAGAACATTAGATGGGACAAGAAGTTTTACTTCAAATAAAATTCTGATCTTAATTCCTACATCTTTTGGAGTAAAAAAAAAACAAACAAGTCCAACCCCAAAGCACAAAGCAAAATGAAACAAATAAACACACAAAACAAAAAATCAGCAACAACCAAACTCCTTAACTGTGTAAATCTGTCTCCTCCTGTCATAGCCCTAACCTGACCTCTAAAACCACTGTCTGTGACATCTTGCTTCCAGGCTTCTTGTTCCTGCCTTACTATTTCTCCATCTGCTGGGCTGAAATTGCTTGGAAGATTAACTAGGTCAAAAGCTTACAGTTCCCACTATGAATGTCGCACATACCTCTTTTGTTGAGCATGGAAAAATTATAGAAAGGGAATTAGGGATTCCATCACCTAAGCACATGTAATAAATGTTCAAAATTAATGTATCTCTAGTGGCAGTGGGAAACCTAGTAGAAACAACAAAAATAAAACCAAAACCCTCCTGAGGAGATAATTACACTTATTTAATTCCAAACTGCAATATTTAAGACAAAGAAATGTTAATTATCTTTTTCTGTAAAATAATTACTTTTCTTATTTTGAGTATAGAGATTGAATATTTATTATGTTTGGCATATAAAGTGCCATAGCTGTACAAAAAAAAACTTTATAGAAGAGAGGCAAAATCTGCTGAAGAAATATCTAGGTCACAATCCTTCTGAATTTAAATGAGATTTCAGGAAGTATATTCTAAACTGATAACTGAAACAAAGCTGTGTATGTGTGTAAATATGATATGCAAATGCTAGAAAGCTTCATGAAATACATACATTTTCATGTTGCTTTTTAAAGAAAAATGAATACATACGAGGGGAAATTACTATTGACATATAAAATGTGATGCCACATGAGCAGAAAAATGAAATTAAATATGTGAGCTATATCATGAAACACAGCAAAATCTGTTTAGCTGCTTACTGGAGAGGAGAAAAGATCCTGTATTTGTCTGAAACCACAGGGAGAATATAAGGAGGCTGAACTGAATGATCTGAAATGCAGTCAGCTAGGACACAAGCATAACATCCTGGAAAAATACTTCCAAGTCCTCTCCCCTGTAAGCATCAATGATCAAGAGAGATAAGACATCTAAATAGCACTGCTGCCCTCAGCACACACCACTTAGCAAAAAATCAGGAGAGGGTAAAATGCACTTTATAGTTTTGTCTTTTTTCATTTAGAAATAAAAGATTGTGTATAAAGTCGTACAGGGTTGCCAGCACAGTGCAGAAAGCAGGACAAAAAGGTGTGGTATATTTGTACAAAGTCCTGCATAATGTAGAAAGCATTGAAAATAACCTAGGATGCAGATGAAGTCAAGTGTGTCCTTTCCTATGGTAGTTTCCCTCACTAAGTGTCTCTCTTGGTCCGGGCCAGGTTAGAATGATAGAAGTGTTTCAGGGATGCTAAATGCAAAGGCTTCTCCTTCCAAGGCCAGGAAGCCAGGAGGAGGGTGGTATTTGCAGGGCAGAGCCCCTTGCACAGGTCACGAAAGACTTCATCAACCAGCTGAGAGAAAAAACGAATCCAGAGATTTTTATCCAGACCCTGCATGGAACGAACCTGATAGGCAGAGTACACACTAGTGAAAAGGAGACGGTCAAACTCTGTAAGAGGCAAGGGGATATCAGTCAGTGAATAATATCTCAGATGCTGCTCAATCTCTGTCGGTGTTTTGGGAACCTCATTCTCTAAAATCTGCAGGAACCGCCGTGCCGGGCGCAGGGAGGCCAGCTCTTCATCCCGCAGCCGGATTGTCCCGTTGGCCTGAATATCCAGCCTTCCCCAGAGCATCTGGAAGAGAGGAGCAGCATGCGCACGGATAGCCCAGTACAAACCCTCCATCAGCTACAAAGGAGCTGTAAAGCCATCTGCAGTGCTGCCAAATCTCGGGCGGGTCGGGAGGCGGCCGCTGCCTGACTCGCTGCCCACGGCCCGCCTAGTCCCACTCCATGACCTTCTCTGCCAGCCCCACACCCCTTTTCTGACCGGCCCTACAGGTCCCTATGGGACCTGTCCAGCTCTTGCCCCCCGCCCTGCCTCTCCCCACGCAGTTCCGTCTGCAGCAGCTCCCCGGCGCGGCCGCCTTGGGCGGGGTGCTTGGCCCTTTGGGAGGGAGTCACCGAACCCGGCGGGGATGGTCCCTTGTCCCACCCCGGGGGTGTGAGGTGCCACGGAGGGGGGGCAGAGCCCCCTTCACCAGCACCCCGCAATGAGAGGGAGCTCAAATGCGATTAGGCATCGCCAAGGTGTTCTCCAGGGGCTTCTGAAATCAGTCAGGGATGAGAACAAGCAGAACAGGTGAGTTTTTACATGCAGATAGGTGGGAGCACGGCCACTAACAGTGCCTCGGCCCACGGGCCCCCAGTGCTCAGGAGACCTCTAACATGATGTCAGCGTCCTCTGGGCTGCGATGAGGTGCGTTGGTGCCACTGTGAGGATGTTCATCTGGAAGACATCAGAAGAGTTTGGTAGTGCAAGACCTTCCTGTTTATGTCTTCAGTATTTCTGAGCTACCACTCACAGCTTGCCAAACATGACAGATGCTGTCCATGGGATTTTGATAAGCAAAACAAGCTTTTTAAGAGAAGCAGCCGTGGTTAAGTGAGGCAAGGGAAAATTTTGGATATCATGGCCCTTAATCCCTCCAACAGAGCTAAGGCATACTGCAGCAAAGGCACTTACTTTGACAGGCAGCAAGGAAGCCTCTCATGCAAGTGTGGGTGGGTTTTAAACTGGTGGGCTTTGGTCGCTTGGTGGTTTTTGCTAGAGAAAGTAATGCTGCCCAATGGAAGGGGGGAGCTGGGAGGTTCCTCAGCCTGCTGGTGAAAACATAACCTGAGGCTTATCCTGGTTTTATACTTCTTCCCTAAGCTTCTGCTGCTGGCGGGGACAGAGTGTGAGGGTGAAAGAAACCTTGTCAGATCCATTATGGCTCATTTTATATCCAGCTAATTACTTGCTGGGCCACATGACATCATGTGAACTGGAAAAAAGTGTATATGAGGCCAGAGGAATGGTAGTTTTTGAATAACAAAGTCACATTACCCTAATAATTGTTTAGTTATCATTTAATAATACTTCTAGTGCTTTAACTTTTTGCATTTATTTTGCCTTTATTATTCCTTTCTTTGTGAAAAAGGAGGCACAAGCAGTCTTGGTCCGGGACTGTGAGAGAGAGGCTGCATCCCTGCCCTTCTCTATGTTGATCAGTGTCATCAAGTAGACAAGACCCTCTTCTACTTCTTACAGACTCATCCTTCAGGTCAAGAAATTTAAAATGGAAAAAGCTTGTATAACATTATAAGCTCTCTGACACATTTGGGTTTGGGTTTGATTTGGGTTTTTTTTTTCATTTTTATATGGATGAAGACATTTTTATATGGATGAAGACTTTTTTATATAAAAAGAAAAGAGTGAGAACTTATATTGAATACTCTAGAGTTAAAGTCAGCAGGTGCATATAAAAAGTAGAAAAATTAGTCAATACTCTTTGTGTGTGATAACTGCTACCAAACATCGCTTCCAACTTCTGATTCTTGATTAAAGCTTTTCAGGGAGATGTAGGAGCTGCCTGAAGAAGTGCACTGCCACCCCGAAGGATGCAGAGGTGCACAGCTGCAGGCATCATGATCCAAGCCAGCTGTGGCTTTGGAATGTGAGCAAGGATGTAGCTTGTCTTTTCTACTCCTCCATAGATGTGCTAGGAAGAATTTTAACTCAGGTAAAAATATTATATCATCTGAAAATTTTGTTGTTTGTCTTTTCTCTACTAAGTGGTCCTCTGGGTTCACAGATCCCTCTACTGAGAATGTCTGACTGGCTGCAAAGTGAGTGCATTTGTTGAACAGATGCCAAACTGCTGTTATTAGTAACTGCCTCATAAATATACACAGTGGTAGATTTTTGAGTAGAGAAAAATTAAACAAAGCATAACAAATAATGTATTGAAATAACAATGTAAATATCCTCTGGGGAACAGCAAATAGTTCCTTACTTATTTTATCACTCAAAAGGTTTGCGTTTTTTCCTCCAAAAAGCACATGGAAAATCCACAAACATTATTGCAGGAGCAGGCTTTTTTTCAGTGGAGACCCAAGAAAATCCTCCCCTTGCCAGCAAAAATATGAGCAGGTCTTCAGCCTGCAAGTAGGTTACCAATGCCTCTCCCAGCAAACCCCCCAGCTGGACTCCAGCTCTCTCCCGTGCCAGCACAGCTGCCTGAAGCCTCTAACCATATTTGGGGAAGCAGGCAAAACATCAGGCAAATGGCATTGCACAGATGTTTGCCAAGACAAGAAGCCACATTGCCAGCAGACACGTTTCCTACCTGTCAGCTTCTGGGATCCAGCAAACACACACAGGACCAGCCAGGCGCTGACCTGTGCCTGGGCCATAGCAGCTCTGCCCAGGAGCAGCTGCCACCCGCTCCACAGACAGTGCTGTGGGGCCAGTGAGTTTGCTGTGACGTCTTCCCTTGCTGCTCCTGGCCTCAGCAGCCTCTCTTGGAATGGATCCATCTTTCTGTGTTTCTGGTTGCAGTCCTGGGAAGGGCTTGCAGTTCAGCTTGCTGACCCTGAAGGATATTTTCCATCATATTTTGGAAACTTGGAAAACTTTGTTGTTTTTGGCAGAATTGTTTATATTTCTTTTCCAAAGAGTGACTTTCCACTGCAATGCCTTATAGGAAGCTATTAGTTGCAAGAAATTACACTACATATGTTTGCCTCTGAAGAAGGGAGGACCTCCTAGTCCCTTCCATATCTGCACAGTGCCTCTGTCACATCTTTGTGTCACCTCTGCTCAGCTCCTTGGCTTCATTTTCAGTTTTCCTTTTTCCCAGGTTTGAAAATCTGCAAACAATCCTGAAATGTCACAAACAAATAAGGTCATCAGACTGCAGACTCGTGGAAGGGTAGTAGCTGCCAAAATATACAAGCAGGCAGTAGAAATATCACTGGTTCAGTTCTGTATCAAACCTCCTGGAGGGAGAACTCAGTAAACTGATCTAGCACAATATCTTTACACTTTCATTAGTGCCCAGTCCCCAGTCAAGCTGTTCTGTATTTCTATCTACTCTGTATGGCACCGGATGGGATGCCAGAGTTATACAAATATGTAATAACATATATAAGTAAGTAATAATACCATCTCCCTCAGGTTAAAGGGAGAAAGAAGTCTGCATAGAAAAGAGATGAGGTAAAACTGGCATGCGTCCCTCTCTCAGCAAGTTATGGAACATCAGTTTGCAGTGACTACTGTCATCGGAGAGTTTACTGAGGGTTGGGATGATGTCCCACTTAGTAAGTTGTCAGTGTGGAAAGGACCACATCTTCTGAAACTTTCAGGATCCGTACCTGTAGCTGGCAATACATGGGCTCACACTAGCTAAGAGAAGCTGCTCATAATGGAAGAGTCGCAGACTGGTCATGGGAGAAGTGGCCCACAATATACAGAGCCACTCTTGCACTCAGTTTGGATTCAAAATAAGACCTGTGTTCCTGTCACAGCCGTATCTATCTTCCAGTCAGGTGGTGCTGCTTTTTTTTTTCATTATTTTCTGCTGCTTATGCTTTCATTGCATCCTTTTCTTCTGGGATGTGGTATATTTTATTAAAAAGTGAATCACAAACTCATAAGGCAGACGCTGGTGGCCCGTCTGTGCAGTGAGATTGATGTGCCTTCTGCTTTGTGCCAGTGTCCCTTACAGTCCACAGTGTGGACATGACTTTGGCTAGAATTCACTATACAAATACCTCTGTGTCTCATGGGCTATGAAATAGCCTTCTTCAGCAGGCAGCACATGACAAAAGGAGGAGCCCAGGATTTTGGCCAACATCTGCGAGGGCTGTACATGATTTTGTCAACAGGAGAATTTCCTAGGGACAGTTTGCAGCTGAAGTGCCTAGAGGAGGATATCCCTGTTGGTGGGAGGGAGAAGAGAGGAGGCTCTGTTTGTGCTCAAGGTAACTGATCCAGTGGCAGGCAAGGCACAAGCGTCTGTGTGGATGTTGCCTTGAGCTAGGGGAATTTTGTAGAATTACCTCACTATCCCACACAAAAAGTCAAATGCAGAGTGGGAAACTGTCTGTACAACAGCAATACTTGCAGAGAAACAAGCCTGAGCTTCTGACAGCTACTTAGAGTCCCCACATGTATGACTGCAATCTTTGGCAGTGTACCTGCTCCTCCTGAAGGATTTTGTCCTTGCCAAACATTCACAGCTGAGTGTGCACAACCCTGCCCTTCTGCACTCCCCTGGTCATACTGTCTGTTGCCAGAGCAGTTTCAAAGCATCATAACAAGCCAGTTTTATGCAGGGGCACCTTGACTGATTTCATCTTTTTCACCATGACCTCCTGAAGCAGGAAGATGGGAAATGGGAACAAGATAAGAGGGATTAAAAACTGCAGGAGCTGGTTGGATGCTGGTTGAGGCACAAAGCGTGATTAATCACAAGAGCCTCTTTGGGAGGGAGGTTTCTTTGAAATGGGACTGCAGGAAGATAGACAGCATATTCACAAAAATTAAATTCTGCTTATAGAATTGGAGAAATCACTTGCTTCAATGATCCTATCCAGAACTTGGGAAGATCATAGTTGCCTGGGTCTGTCTGGCAGATGCTCAGGGGGGAAAGATTAGAACAAAAAGTCTGAGGAAAGAGGAAAAGGAAGAAGGATATACATGGCTCCCAGGGAAGGTGAAGTTTGAGTCACTGAAGGGCAAGAAGGAAGAAAACCTTGAGGAAAGTAGGAGTGAAGTGCTGACTGTAACCAGACAGGACCTCTGTTACACCAGTATTTTCCAGGTATGGTACTGCCAATCCTTATGCAGATGCTTTCCTTGTCTTTTTCTTTCAGTTTATGAGAGGCATCCACTGCTTGAAGGAGTAATGAGCTATGTAACAGTGACAAGGAAGGCCCTATCCCACTGCACCTACTGCACCAACAGACTCCCTCAGGCCTTGCATAACTTGGAGAAAATGTCATGGGATGCAGCGTAATATGTGGCATGCTGTTATCCAGCCTGTCCTTCAGTAGTCCCATAAGCTCTGTTCTGCAGGAGTGCTAGGCTCAGCTGAAGTCCCCATCTGGATTTTGACTCGAGATCAATTATAAGGCCTATACCAACTGTGTGGCCGTGATGCAGGTGGACACCCTGACACTGTCTACGGGCACATGCTCAGGGAGGAGAGTCTGCTCGCCTGGCTGCAGGGAGAAATGCGAGTTCTGGAAAACACCAGCGAAACCTACTCAGCTGGGGGAGCTCAACATGGTGACTGTGAGTCATCACCTAAAGTCTATTTGTCCCTGTAGTACCAGAAAATCTCTCTTCTAAATAGTGTGTCTGTAAGTCTGCTACATCTGATTTTAATCTCATCCAACATCCTCCTACACTTGAGGAATCCAACCCAGGCAAACAAGCCCTGTGGAGGCTGGCAGCACAGGACTAGCAGGGACAGAGGATTTGGAAGACAGCTTTGTGCTTGATGAAGATGACCACACCTTACCCAGCAAAAGGCAAATGTCCACCAGCCACAAGGAAGCCAGAGTGAGCAGCCTCCATAGGCAGAAATGGCCCCTGGAGCTCAGGAGCAGTGGAGGAGGAGCTGGAGTGCCAACACTGGCAGTACTTTGTGAGGCTGTGTAACCTCTTGTGCCCTGGGATAATGTGTCTGGGTGAGTAAATTGTCATCTTCCTGATCTTCCAGGCTAAGCTAAAGAGAAGAGATTTACCTCCATTAGCAACTATTCCACATATTAAAGACCTACTGGAAGCAATGCCTGTCCCCACGAGGCTGGCTGCTTTTCCAGTGCATACATTCTTGAGCAATGCTTGCATGCTGTCTAACTTGATAGGGAATTGTGTCTAACATTTCTTGATGTTCCGTAAATTAAATTCTCCCTCTGCATAAAAACTGTGTTTAAATGGCAGATTTCCTGCTACCATCAGTCTTCTGACTTATCGTACTGGGAAATACGTATTTTTTATAATACATAAACCATGAGTCTTAACATGGCATCTCAAGCAACCTGGGGATGAAGAAGAACAGAGGAGGCCATGTGCTTCTAAAGAATTTTCACGGTAACAGAAGTGGTGCCAGAAATTTTTCTGTCTTGTGCAATAGGCATCAGCATGCTATGAGAGCTGCTGCAACAGAAAATAGAACCAGCTGTGGAACATCTTGTAGAAAGAATTAAAAGTGCATTTCCTATTTAATCAACTCAATTGATAGCAGACCTGAAGAGGAGCTAAGAATTGTATAAAATCCCACACTTCTGCTATTTTGTGTTCCATTCCCATTCCCATGTAGAGGTATAGCTTTTAAGGTGAGTGGCAAATGCTGTTAATTTTAACCAGAGAACACTGTTGAGTCACATCTCAAACACTGCTGGCCACAGCAGTCTGAAATAAAACTTAAAAAAATAGAAAAAAAAAAAAAGGCAGAAAAAAAAAATTTAAGCAACTCATGATTACAAGGCTGGGGTGGAAACAATGACAAAACCCAATTCTTAGCATACAGTTCAACTCTTTATTCTTGAAAACAGATCACATTCTAGTCCCAGTGAGTAGGGGTTTTTTTCTTAATTGAATTTACTATTGTCCTATGCCCTCCTTCATCCCATACTCTAACCTCCTTCAAACTCCTATTTTATTTAGTACTTTTACAGTTTAAAAGCTTAAGTAGTGATTCAGGGAATCTCTACAAACAGCTTGTGAATTATTTTATGAAATCTCTTATACAATAGTTTTCAGATCTTAATGAAGCCAGTCGGCTTTCTGATGCAGAACTGCATTATGCATTTTCCAGACCAAGGACAAGGGACATTGTGAATTGATGACTATCATGTAATCCCATTCAAACAGGTGCTGGGTGGACTGGAACTACAGTGTACTTCCAGGTTTTTTTGGAGAAAACTGAGATTTTCCATAAGAGCAAAGAAAGTGTTAATGCTATTATATCATAAAGCTCAAAATAACTGGAATAGTGACATTTTTGGCTGCAGAAAAAAAGCACGATCTGAAGATGCTGGAGAAAGTAAAGACTGATTGATTGTGAAGAAAAAGCCACCATGAGGGACTGTCACATCAGAGGTTATCTGCAACTCCTGTCTGGAGAAAAGGGACTGACCTAATTTCCATGGAAACAATACAGAGATTTCCATAATTGTTTTGGTCTGGATCCAGGTGTATTTGTGTTGTCCTAATAAGAACTGTATTAGAACCATTTACGAAAGCTTTGCCTGTTTGCTGTATTATTACCATCTTCCCAACACCCATCCTGGAGAGCTGAGATACTGCTGTCCCACTGCTTAAGCTCCACAGGTGCTTCAGAACTATTTCCTAGTGAGTGCTCAGGTTATGACTCATGCCTGCAAGGACTGCTGGCAGAAGTAGGGTACACAGAACACCTTAGCCACAAGGAATGCCTGCACTACGTTCAATTTGCAAGCCCAAAAGACAAGAGTGTTTTACAACTCAAAGCACCAGATAAACATCTACTAGTTGGTTATGAGGACTGTAAGTGAGCATTCCCTTACCTTGTGCTTTTCATCTAGCTTGAAAACATTATTCATGATATCACATCAGGCAAGTATCTCATATTATTTTTATTATTATAAATACTATGTTAGAACAGAAAGGATGGTGCCAGGCATCTGCTCTGTTCTGCTGCTATTTTGCATCTTCTTTCTTGGCTCCTGCTTCTATTTTCAGGGGTTCTGGAGCTGCACGATAGGCAGGAAATGCCTCCCACGGGCTATTCAGATCAAACTTGCGAAATTCCTGAGATAGCTCCACAGGCTCTGCCACTACCCATTTCACTTCATCATCATACCGCACCTAGAACAGCGCAAAGGACACAACCAGTCATTTTCACCCAATAGCATCTGTTATGAGCCGTACACAGTCATGACCCAGACCACCCTCCAGTGCAGACAATCCTACTCCTTACGTCACGGATAGCCCACAGGCCTCTGCCACAGCTTCAGTTCTCCCTATTACTAAACAAGAGCCCTCCACATGCTACCAAGATCTCTGGGCTCTCCAGGAAAACACTCCTCTTTCTACCATGCACCTCAGGTGTCATGGCTAACCACCCAGATTTAGGAATGCCCAGCCGAACAGTCCACACGAAGTTCACATGGAATAACACTTTTAGTTTGTCATACGACAGAGGAATTTCTCCTGAGTCACTGAAATAAGGTGACTGGGCCTGGCCCTGGCTGGGACTACACTCGTGAATCTTTATAATATGGCATTCATTTGGTTTTAGTTGTTCTAAGTTTTAGCATAACACTCAGAACATGGAGAAAAGATGACAAATGGCATGAAATGCAGGTGAGTACCAGACTCTTCTGACTGGTTTCCTTTATCCTCACTGTGCCAGTCCAGATCTCCAAACCCCAGCTCAGGAGATGCTGCCTGGTCCTCACTTCTGCAATTCTGTTGCTTAAAGAACCTCACTGTTTCCTCCTGAGACTCAGCTCAGTCTTAAAAGTGCACAAAATATTGTCTGTTTCTGAAAGGCAATCATTTGAAAATAGGCAGACACCAAACACTCATTTCACCTATGGTCTGACATACAGAGGTAAATGATAATCGCATGATCAGTTTAACTAGTTTTATAAACTGGGCCTACAAAAACTCAACAAAGTAAAGTTCTAAATGAATTAAGAACAATTTAGTCCTTTACCCCTTTAGAAATGTTCAGTTTGCAGTGGAAACATTAATCTTCTAGAAAACATGCTAAACGAATTTCAGGCACTTTCTCTGCCTGACAAGTACCTTTGGGATATTATATGGTGCATAACATCTGCTCAATGTCTTTGGCCTTAGGCTGCCTTATTATGGATAATACTTTGTGTGATACTTCAAATTTCCATGCAGGAGCTCTCTACAACTCCTCTGGAACACACACAACCGAAACACCCTTAGTACCTTTCGGACAAATGACTGTAAAGCAATCACATCTTTATACTAAAACTCAGATCAGAGTATTAGAGAAACTTAATAACTTTAGACACGACTGTATCTCCTACCTCCACATAACCAGAGAGTGGGAAGTCCTTCCGGAACGGATGGCCCTCAAACCCATAGTCTGTGAGGATTCGCCTTAGGTCAGGGTGGTTGGCAAAGAAAACACCATACATGTCCCAAACCTAAATGAAATGGAGCCAAGTAAGTTGAATGATATTTGAAATTAAAAAAGCCAAAAAGATGCCTGTATTATGACCGTAAAATTTCAGTTACGTGCCTGGCTTTGTACAGCGCCAGCAAAACAGGAATTAATTCAAAAGCAAATCAGACACCTTTTTATGTCCTATTCTGAAAAGGCAGCCAAGGAAACACTTCTTTCTTCCTGAGGGCCCTGGGAAATCAGTTTAATCAGGAAAATACAGTCAAGCACACCAGCACTCACCTCTCTCTCATACCAGTTTGCTGCCTTGTGCACAGACACTGCTGAGTCAACAGGTGTCAGCTCATCTGTGTACGTCTTTACACGGATCCGACTGTTGAACCGCAGGGACAGCAGATTGTACACAATCTGAATCAGAATAGAAAGCAGCATTGGTCTTGTACGGCATTTATGGATCTCTCTGCAGTACAGCACTGGCTAAGGAAAGCCACACAAAGACTATTTCAAATATTCTTTATGAGCAGAATCACATTCAGCACTTCAGAGCTAACCACTAAAAGACACTATAACAACTCAGGTTCCAATAGTTTATCACTTCGGTCCTTAGAAGTGTAACAAAAATTATGTGAGGTTTAGAAAACATGACTGATGAAGAAGAGCTGAAGTAAAGAGGGATACTAAATCTTAAAAGAGAGAATACTGAAGGGATGGAAACACTTGACAATAGCCATCGATTCCTATTGCAATTACTATCAGTGGGAGAAGGCGAAGAAGAAATACACTGAATTTTACAGATCAGAGTGAAACTACAATAACATCTCTGCAACAATACCGTGGACAAAGCTTTCTCATAGTAAGTGAAAAGACAATATATTGAGCCTGTGGTTTCACAAAAGCTGTATCTTTTTCCATTTGCAGCTGAGGTTTTTCTGCAGCTGAAAAGCTGTATGTTCAAAAGCATCTGTGGGAACCAAATCTCCAGTATCCACTGAAAGCCAGTGAAAGCTCAGTGCCCAAAATCTTCTGAGAGCATTCAGAAAACCTGCCTCATCTCCTATTTGGCCTTAACTTTAAGGAAATGTTTTTAAAACAACTAAACAGGGTTTTTGGCTTTGTGTTTTTTTTTCTTTTAAGAGAAAAATTGTTAAGCGATCAGAACTGTAACCAGTACCCACAGCTGTCAGCACTTGTGAAACCCTCTCAGTTCTGCACATATGAGCAGTTCTTACCTCAAAGCGATACTGCCGAGATGGGACATCAACAGCAGTCAAGTCAGCCAAGGATTTGAACTGGGCATTGGTGTGATCGCGAAGGAAGGTCAGAACTGGAATGATGCCATCTGGATGGATCAAAAGTTCCAGCTCATTGAAACAGGTCACCTGACAAAAACAGAATGGTGGGTGGGAAGGGCATGAGTACAGACACCAACAGGACTGAACGTTATGCTGATTCCAGCAGAACACTCAAACAAAGTGGTATAGCAGACAAAAAATTACATCAGAACAAGGTGTTTAATAACAGCAGTAATTTTCATGCAATTCTGACAATTTTTCTTCCCCAGAGCAACTTCTGAAAACCGCTAACAAAGCAAGTGGTGTGTTCACTGGGTCCTGTCCCGCCACAAGAACAATTTCTGAACAGCACCTACCTGTACTTGCTGGATATACTTGGGCAGAATCTCAGCCACATACTCCCCAAAAGCACATAGCTGCTTCTGTTCTACTTCATTTTTTGGTCTGACAGTAGCTAAAGAGAAAAACAATGTCTTCAACATTACGACAGGGAATACAAAAAGCTACAGAAAGAAGAATAGCATCTCTCATCCCTGACTTAAAAATCCCTTTAACCAGTCTAGCTGTCTGTCAGAGACTGGACTATAGCAACATAGTGTGCTACAAAATACATGGAACTAGACACTTTGATAAGGAATGAAATTTGTGTCAGCACTAGATAGAATTTTTTTTGTGGACTCTAAACATAGCACAACCAGTCCAAAAAGATGACACATAAGAAAGTAACAGGATGAAAAAGCAGAAGGCAGAAACGACAGAACAATCTGAACTTAGATACTACCCATGCCAATTCAACCTGAGTCTAGAAAAGATCTTGTTTTCTGGTGTTGTTGGATCTGCCAGCATCTAAGCAACTTCCTCATAATTAAAACACAAACAACAGGTTGTTGTCTGGGTTTTTTTCACTGTCGGTATGATTACAAACCCTCCAGATTCAGGGCAGTAAGGGGCTATGAAGCTGCTGTCCAGGCATAGAAAGAACAGGCGGACCCACGAGAAAGGATGCACACAGGAATCCAGGGCAAGCACGGGAATCCAGCGCAAGCACGCGCACCCCACTTTCTGCGTAAAATTCGGGTTTATGCGCGACAGGCCCCAACCCTTTCCCGACACCCTTCCCCTACACTAAAGCGGTTCTACCGCCCAGGAGCGTCCCTGGGGCAGCTCAGTGCCCTCCCGCGGAGCCGGCGGCCGGCAGGGGCACAGCCGCACGCCTCGGGCCCCCCGCCAACAAACCGGCCCCGCACTTACGGCGAGTCTCCCCGGCAGAGCTCCCCGCCAGCCGGGCCCGCGCCGCCGCC
>VZRE01014250.1:474599-484637 GCA_013396775.1 Cephalopterus ornatus | reverse complement strand
GGCGGGAGCAGCCGCTGGGGCACCCCGGGGCGGCGGCATGAAGGGAGGCGCCGCAGGTGGGTGCTGAGCTGCGGGGCCGGGGCGGGAGCAGTGCGACCGTCGGGCCGGGGACGGGGCAGCGAGCGGCGCGGAGGGCGGGGGGCGGCGGCAGCCCCCGGGGCTGAGCCAGCGCTGCGGGGCGAGGGAACGCGCTGGCGCTTTGCACGGCGCTAGCGTGGGCCTGATGGGGGTCTGCGCGTCTCCGAGGATTAGCGTTTCTTCCTTCCTTCCTTCCTTCTCCCCGCCCTGGACCGTGAGGTCGTTGTCAGTTGTGTTTACGAGTTCCCCGATCCCGGGCGCTGCCGGAGGCATCCGCGATCCTGTCAGGAGCAAGGAAGAAAGGAAGCTGGAGCACAGGTCCTGTGAGGAGCGGCTGAGGGAGCTGGGGTTGTTTATCCTGGAGATAAGGAGGCTCAGGGGTGACCTTACAACCCTCTACAACTACCTGAAAGGAGGTTGTAAGCCAGGTAGGAGTCGGCCTCTCCTCCTGAGTAATTAGTGACAGGTCGAGAGGACATAGGCTTAGACTGCACCAGAGGAGGTTCAGATTGGACACAGGAAGAATTTCTTCACAGAAAGGGTGATTAGACATTGGAATGGAGTGTTGAGGGAGCTGATGGAGTCACCATCCCTGGAGGTGTTTAAGGAAAGACTGGACGTGGCACTTGGTGCCATGGTCTAGTTGACACAGTGGTGTTCGGTCATAGGTTTGACTTGATGATCTCCAGCTTAATGGATTCTGTGATTCTGTGAAGGAGGTGTGCCAGATGTTGGTTACACTACTGTCACCAGTAGCCTGGCCTACAGAATACATGAAGTGTAAGATTCGGCTTTATGGGACAATTAACTGTCCTCCACACCTTTTTCTTTTATGTCAGAGACGCCATGGATGCAAAAGGAAGCTTTGTGTTGCAAAGAAGGATGTGAGATTTGCAGCAGTCTTTAGTTGCTGTTGGCATTTCTTTTGTGACTTGGCACCAGTCCTCTAGCAATTTTGGAGGGCAGTGTGGGAAGCTGTTTCTGTCGTGTCAAGAGGGCAGGATAGTTCATCGCTCTGCATCGTGGTGCTCTTCGTGATCTCTTCAGCATTCTGGGCTTATCTTCTGAGCAGTTTGACTGTAAGGATAAAGAGCTTTAACTGAAGTAGAAGCTAATTTGCAGGATAGGCTCATACTTGGTAAAGCTGGAAAAAAAATAGTACTGATGTGTACTGTGCTAATTGAAGTTCCTCAGTCTCTTACAGACTAATGTATATACAGGTATTTTTAACACAGACCAGAACTACTGTAAAATCGTGATAAGGGTATAATTAAGATAGGCCATCACCAGAGATGGGACAGACTTGTCCAAGCAGTTAGGGATGTAGACATTACTTTCTGTGAACTGAATTTGAGCAAAGAACTTAGGAGCCCTCCTGTATCAAACAGCTGCTGTAAGAAAATGTATGTTTGACAAAATAAATCATGGAAGAATAACTATGAATCTCCTGGAGAAAAGTCATATCTTTGGGAAACACTGAACTGGAAATCACGTTCAGTATTGACTAAAGAAATTTGTGATATCAGCCACCATGACTAATAGTTCAGTTGTAAAAATAAGTTTAAAGTGAATGCAGGTAGGCAACTTTTTGTTCTTAATGCTGTCAAGAGCCATGTTAAAAAAGAGCTCCTTCCTATAGCAGTCCTCATTTCCAGAAGCTTTTTTGACCCACAAACTATCTCGAACTCTGCAAACATCTGTAAATACCTAGTAAGAGGTGTTTTCTTTAAATTTTGTTCCCCTTTCTGCTTGGGAAACATTGACTAACATCTAACATGTTTTGCATGCTGAAGGTGCCTGGCACATTAATAAGCAGAGTATAACCATTAGTTGTCTCATTTGGTTAGCTTGAAGGACTGGTGGTTATGTCTGGCAGACTTCTCACACATCTTTTTGGTAAAAACAAGTTCACCTTACTTGATAACACTGCACAGATTCATCATGTTGTGTTTGGATGGTAATTATCCTAATGATATGAGCTGCTGCCTGTGCTCTTTGTTAGTACAATACTGTATTCCTTTTTACATCTAGTCCAGCTATGCTGCTGCCACTTTTGTTTGGCTTTACAAGTTTCCTAGGGCGGTTGCTGGACTTTCCACTTGAATAACTATTGATGCATTTCTTTGTGTCAGTGAAATGAGTGGTGAAAAGATATGCACATCTCCCAGCTCTGCTGGGATGTGATGTTCACTGTACTGGAAGTTTGGTATATATTATAATTTTAATTATGCCAACTTCTCATTTGTTGTTTGAGATTCTGAAGCTCAAGCAGAAGTTTCTGGCTGTGCTATTTATATTCAGTCTAAAATATGCTGGACTCTTACCAATATGTTTGATTTTTCCCTGTACCCTGAAGTACTGCATAATCTTGTTAGTGGAGAGAGAATAAGCCATATAATTATTGTGATTTTACAGATTGCTGGAGGTCTGATCTGTGCAGCACCATGGACTCGTCAGAAGAGACTGGAGGGTCCTCTGCAGAAGAAAACTACTTTGTGAACTACACCTTCACTGACCGCTCCCACTCGGGCCGCGTGGCCCAGGGTATTATGAAATTATGCTTGGAGGATGAGCTCTTTGCCGATGTTACAATATCAGTGGAAGGCAAAGAATTCCAGCTGCACCGTTTGGTCCTCTCAGCTCAGAGCTGCTTTTTTCGTTCTATGTTCACTTCCAACCTAAAGGAGGCCCACAACCGGGTGATTGAGCTGCAGGACGTTAGCGAGAGTGTCTTTCAGCTTCTTGTGGACTATATTTACCATGGAACTGTAAAGCTGAGGGCAGAGGAGTTGCAGGAAACCTATGAAGTGGCAGACATGTACCAGCTGACTGCCCTTTTTGAAGAGTGCTCCCGTTTTCTGGCCCGTACGGTGCAGGTTAGAAACTGTCTGCAGGTCATGTGGTTGGCAGACCAACACAGTGACATGGAGCTCTACACAGCTGCAAAACACTGTGCAAAGTCACATTTGTCTCAGCTGCAAGACACAGAGGAGTTCCTACACCTGCCTGTCCGCCTACTGACAGACATCCTTACAGGTAAGGAATTCTACATCCAGGATGTGAATGTAGAAAGAGACTTTCAGAAAGATCCAAGCTTTCATAATCGCAGTCTACTCAGAGACTTAGCTAAGCAAAACAAAGCAAAACATTCTGAATAACTTAATCAGAAAAAAACCAAAGCTATTGTTACCAGACGTGAAACATCTAAGCTGTAGAAAAGGGTCAAAGAAGATGCTGGTAGTTCCCAGCAGTTCCCGAGTCAACAGGTTAAAAGTATTACAGGTTTTTTAAACATAAATTCCCAAAATTTGTTGTATTTTTGTTTGCATTAAAACAAAGAAGGCTTACCAAAAATAAACATCTTATGAAAGTCTTTTTTTCCATTTTAGTTCATAATCGTTTAACATAATAATGTGATAACTCAACGTTTGTAAGAAGGCTTGAGCACAACCCATATTTTTAGACTATGTTGGTGTTACTTACAATTGTATATAATTGTTAGGATTATTTAGGCTAGGCACTCAGCTGACTGAAATAGAAGCATTGTCGTGTCTTAGGTAATACAGTAACTACCCTTCTTGTAAAGGTAATAGCCTTCCACAGTAATGGATGCAATGACTCAGTGTTGTAAAGGATGCATCAACACATAAACAACTTAGTCTGGCTTGCACCAATCCTTGAAGGTCATCTGCTACCCTAGTGGGTACAGCCAGTACTTGGTTACCCCTCCAGGATGCAGTCACAACTCGATTTTTGTGCATTTATGCATCACTGCTAGAGGAAGCAGGAATGTAGAAGCAGCTCATACATTCAAATATGCCCCTTCCTTGCTTTAATTACTTTTTGTAAATGAGTAAATAACTGTACTCTGTGCATCATGGGTTCTATATGCTGTTACAACAATAAACCTACCATGACTGGCTTCTTTGGAATACTGGCAAATCTGTCCATAAGGTTTAAAATAGCCTTTGGAGTTGATACTATGCATATGAGAGTCTTTACAGATATTGCATTATATTATCTCTATTACATCTAAAGAAATTTTCAATTAAAAAACTATTAAGTATATGTACTGATAGCTCAAAAATATGATAAAATTAGAGTAATTTTGATAACTATCTCTCTAAAATTTTTAAAGTAAGTCACGAGTTTATTAAAAAATCCCTCTAAAATCATTAAATAAAACTCTAGAGGTCAATCACCTTCAAGTTCTTAGGGATTCCTCATAGTAATCATAGTTTTAGGACTGTGGACTTTAGTGTTTGTGGTCCTAAACTAAAATTGCTCAATAAAACTTTTTTTCCATGCATCATCTATTTCCATATATAGAATCACATTACTCAATATTTATGCTGCAACTTAGCTCATAAAATGGATTAAAATCTGAAATACACGCTCCTGCTGGTAGGGAAAATCCTTTGGTTTTGTATTTCCTGCATCTTTGTTTAGTTAATGAAGAATTAAATAGAGGAAGCTATTAGTAGTAAGGATTAAAATTTATTTAATAAAATAGTAACTTATTAAGTTTAGCTTTTGTTGAACTCTAGGACCAATTTCAAAATCCAAGTTTTTTCCATTTAATCACTACATGTGATGGTTAGCTTATGGAAATCCCTTTTACTAATAAACAGAGTTAAAATACCTGCTTTTGTGCCACACTTTTTCTCCTCCCTTCCAATATAGAGAAAAGAGTTGGAATTTGTCAGGTGCCTTCAGCATCATTGAATTCGGGGTTTGTCATGAGAGCAGACTACAAAATCAAAGAGCCTTCATAGGGAAACTTCTCAGTGAATACAGGCATAATTGCTGGCTTTCAAACTGCAAGGAAATACTTAAAATCTTCTAGGTAATGTACTGACAATGATGATGATGCAATAGTGTGTGGCTTAACCAAAACTTCCAATTATGTCTGGAGACAGATTGAAATCTGATGCAGTCTGTTGAGTGTTTCCTACTGTCACATGGCTAAGAAAAGCTATAGTAGCTCATTGGGGATTTCCAAATGTTAAGAGGATAGCAGCAACACCAGATGTTCAGTCATGAAGGTCAGCTGTCTGACAGGGCTCAGACACATTCTGCAGATGACTTTTGCTAGATAGGTTTCTGGGACCAGCCAGAAAGAAAGGTGGGTGCTGAGATTCTGAATAAGAGAATCTTTTTGCCTAAATGATTAAATAAGAAAATACTTGTCATCAACACACAGCATGAAAGTTCTCCTTCCTGCCCTCTTTCTCTTGGACATAGGTTCCTTTGTTGAAAGTCATCCAGAGTGCTTAAGATCTGGCAGCTCTGTGTTCTGATATTTACCCAGACTAATTTCATGTAGTTGTCCGGCTGCCAGTGCTGATCATGCCTGCAAAAACCTATAAATCTCTGTATCAATTTTTCCTCTCTAGAAAGTAGGGTTTGTGGTGGGAGCGGGGGAAGGCTGTTCCTGTGTACACACACCTTTGTCTAGATATCATAAATGCCTTTCTGTCCCCGAACTGCAGATGGCGTTCCGTGTTCTCAGAATCCAACAGCTGCCATAGAAACCTGGATCAACTTCAACAAGGAGGAGCGAGCTGGCTTTTCAGAGACTCTGCGATCAAGTCTGAAGGTATAGAAAGACCTTCTTTTCTGGGGCTGGTTTCACACTTCCCAGGGCAGGGTATTCTGCTCACAGGTGTGACTTTAAAGTTGAAAAACATAAATGCCGTTGAAATTCATGGGGCTTGTGAAAGAATACTTTCATTGTCATAAATGACAAGCCCACTTATGCCTTTTTAAATTAAACCTGATGCTGATACCACTGGCGATTGGAGCAATGCCTCAAATACCTTATTTTACTAAATGCTCAGTTACCAAAGAGACCATTCATAAATCTACATTTGGCATTCCCCTTAAAATAACTGTACTCCATCAGTGATGTAACCAGCCCTTACCTAAATCATAAACACTTGGGTTCCAGTGATATCTGTGGCTATTTTGCTGTCAGATATGACTGGTGTCTTGAAAAGGCCTTGAGGCTCTGAGTTCTGAATGCTGTAGGATGGCAGGATTTGGAAGGAAGGCTTTATACCTCAGACCCACAGACAGATCCTAAGCTGAAAAATCCAGTGATGTTTGTGTAAACAGATCTAATTCTCCTTTCTCTCAGGTGATTGGAGAAAACGTTCACATCTACCTGATTGGAAAGGAGTCATCACGTACACATTCACTCGCTGTCTCTCTACATTGTGCTGATGATGACTCCATCAGTGTGAGTGGCCAGAACAGCTTGTGTCACCAGATCACTGCAGCCTGCAAGCATGGTAGTGACCTATATGTTGTTGGTGGCTCCATTCCACGACGCATGTGGAAATGCAACAATGCGACCATAGACTGGGAATGGTGTGCCCCTCTGCCCCGTGACCGGCTCCAACACACCCTCGTCTCTGTGCCAAGCAAGGATGCAATATATTCACTGGGGGGGAAAACTCTACAGGACACTCTCTCTAATGCTGTCATATATTACAGAGTACGAGACAATGTCTGGACAGAGACCAGCCAGTTGGAAGTGGCAGTCTCTGGAGCTGCAGGTGTAAACCTTAATGGTGTCATTTACCTGCTGGGCGGGGAGGAAAATGACTTGGACTTCTTCACCAAGCCCTCTCGGCTAATTCAGTGCTACGATACCAACACAGAGAAATGCCACGTGAAGCCATACGTGCTGCCTTTCGCAGGGCGCATGCATGCTGCTGTGCACAAGGACGTGGTGTTCATTGTCGCTGAGGGGGATTCACTGCTATGCTATAATCCCCTACTGGATAGCTTCACCCGGCTATGCCTCCCAGATGCCTGGAGTTCAGTACCATCCCTCTGGAAAATTGCCAGCTGCAACGGCAGCATCTATGTCTTTCGTGACCGCTATAAAAAGGGTGATGCAAATACTTTTAAACTTAACCCAGCCACCTCTGTTGTAACAGTCACAAGTGGCATCAAAGTGCTGCTCACTAACCTGCAGTTTGTCCTGGCCTAAGCAGGAAGAACCGGACCAGTGATAGAAAGGGCAGCAACAGTGTCCTGCTGTGCAGCTCAGAGACACCTACCACCCTCAGCACCAGTCCCCGTTACCACAAGCTCACAACATCCACTAAAGACCCCATTCTCTTTACCTGTGCAGAGGAAGTACAGGCTTCCTGATTGTGGGCCTATGCTTTTACATAGCACTATTGAACTCTTGTATCTTAGATTTCAGATGGGCTAAATGCCATTACTTTGATTCCTTCATGATAAGCTGCTTGTATTTGAGGCACAAACTGCAGCAAATGGCTATTTTAGCCTGCAACCAATCTACCAACAAAAAATCCTGTGGCATACAGACAACATCTTCTTTGGCCCAGGCTGCTAGTTTTAACTGCCTAGGAGACCATGTGTTGCTGCCATGTCAATCACAGAGTTAGATGCGCACTGTATTCCCCAGGGATATCACCATTTAAACATTCCTATGTCCTATAGAAGAAGGAGGGCATGGCAGACAGATTCCAGAGCTGACCCTAGGACCTTAAGTAGGTTGCATTCAGCACTTCTAGAGGAGTGGTAACTAAATGGGTACTTGCTTACTGCTCTGTCATCACCTAGCATAAAGAAGGAGATCATTTTTAGACACTGGCTTCCTTTACTGTACAGGGAATCCCCACTTGTAATTATAACATAGTGTTGGTGAAAGACAGAATTAAGACCACTTCCTCCTACCTTTCTCTGTTGGCACTGTAACACCCTTTGGGTAAGAATCTGAATAAAGTCTCTGTTGAGACAAAGGTATTTTTTTCCCTTTGCTTCAAATACAAATATTTTCAACTTCCTGTGGATTTGCAATTCAGCTGAGCACTGATACCTGGAAAAGAACTATGAGGCTCCAAGACAACTAAGATATTAGCTACAAGAAAAGAAAGGTTTAATGAAACAGCCCAATTTCCCCTTTACTGTAGTTTATGTAAAAACTTCTTTATTGTTGGTCAAGAAGAACAACACTTAAGCCTTGATTAGATCATAAAAACATTTTTTTTAAGCAGCTGAGACAGGGATTTTGATAGTTCTTACTGACATTATGCAGCTGTCCCAGTGATCATGTTCCTGTGAAATTTCTCCAGGACCTGGACTTGCTTGTGTCGAATGAGGATGTGGGGACGAATCTTGGCAATGGCCTGAATTGCTTCCTGAGGGCTCCAGTGATGCAGCTGAAAAGGCAGAAACCCAGCAAGTGAAAATCCATTCCATCCCTGCACCATTTAATGGAACCTTCCTGGAGGCTACAGGCAACATTAGAGGTGTTAGAAAACTTGCTGCTTTGCCCCTTCTATTTACTTCACGTTCCTCTCAGAGAAGCCTGAATGTCATGAGTCATTCATGAAATGAGTCCCTCAGTTCAAGAGGGATGGTTGCTGCCTGGGCCCTCCACTTTTTGTCTTGCTTACTCTTCCTTCATGTTGTGAATAGTTTCCTGTCCTAGTCCCACCAGACCAGAGCAGAAGGGCAGCTTGCATTTTTAAATTTTTGAAAAACTTTACTGGCACTCATGTCGCACTTCAGCACTTAGCGAGAAAATTTTCCCTTCAGCACTAATGGAAAATTTTCCAGGGAGCACTTAATAACACCAAAAGAAGAACCCATGAGTAGAATTTTGTTCTTAGGGCTGGCTTACCTTAGTTGGGTCAGTAGAGGAACTCAGAAAACCAAAGTCAGTTCTCTTGATCCTGAATTGTATTTTTTGAAAGGCATAGGAAGGCTCACCATTTCAGTGAATCAAGGAGAAAATCTGAGCAAAAATGGGCATTTATCTGCTCAGTGAACCTACCCTCACGAGTGACTTGTTATTACCACCTCAATCTGTCCTCCATAGAAAGAATTAAGAACAGCAGCATCATTCAAAACTTTGATTTCCATTCAAAACAGTAAGGTAAGTTTGAGGCCTCTCTTAAAATGGGTGTACAACCTCTGTAAAATCATGGAATATTAAGGAACCTGTACATGCTCAGGTTTCTTGAGCAAGAGCAAACTATAAAGGTTGTCTTCTTTTGCCTAGACTGTATGAAAGTAAACCCCATTTAGCATAGACTCCTTACTTGAATTAAATATGCTGCTACCATGGTGGCACTGCGGGAGCGCCCTGCCTTGCAGTGCACATAGACAGTGTTACCGCAGGCTCGGTGTTTCAGGATGAAGTCAACGCCCTTGTGGAGGTTTTCCAAGGTGGGGACTCCAGTTAAATCCACAGTGCTGAGACACAGTTGCTCCACTCCCATTGCCTCCCATTCCTGAAATGGAGGTAGCAGATTTGGTCAGTTACTTTCTGTTTCTTTTTATTTTTTTTCCTGAAAGAAACCCCAAACCTGTTCAGACAGTTGAGAAACTCAGTGGGACTGTAAACAGACTTTGAATGTCAATCCTTTAAATCAGATGTATGAAAAGTTTAGTGCTAACTATCAGAAAGGGGTAGTTAAAAGGAACTGAAAAGATGTGGTTCAGCTAAAGGAAGAGTTGGGAGTTGGGATCTCTTCCCAAAACAAAAGGCATTCCTCTATAGCGGTGTACGTGGATTCAGTGCTCTCCGTCCTTCCCCGCCACTGCAGCTGTAACAGTTCACTCGCATCCTCACGTTTTACTGGTCTGTAAGTAAAGTAAGTTTCTAAGGTGCGAGAAGTCACGTCTTTGCTGTCACAGGACTTGGCAGTCGCTGCCGGGATCGCGGCAGGAGGCGGATAAAGCCTCGTTGTGCCGGCACCGACGGAGCGTCAAGAGATGTGTCCGGGGGTCACAGGCAATGCCCGGGCTCACCTGTGGGGAACAGCAGAAGAAGCGGGTCTCGTAGTTTTCGGTGAGGGTGACCACGGCGCGCACGTTCTCCTCCGCCACCATCTACGGGCACAGGCGCGGTCAGGCACCGCCGCCCTCCCGGCCCGGCCCGGGCCGCCCGCCCGCCCGCCTTACCCTGCGGCT
>VZRE01014250.1:420194-473754 GCA_013396775.1 Cephalopterus ornatus | reverse complement strand
GGGCCGGGGGGGCTGCGGCGGGGCCGGGCGGACCCCGGGGCGCGGGAGCGGCTCCCCCGGGCTCGGCCTGCTGGGCTGGGCGCTCAGCGTAGGAACCGGGGTGCGGTTCCCTGCTGTCCTCGACACAGTGGGATCTGTCCTCCGGAGCAGTGGAACGTGTGCTGGTGCCCCGGGGGGTGGAGGTTAGTCGGATGTACGAGAAGCGCGAGCAGGGAAATTGGAGTTCGGCACAGTGTGAGGAATTGCAGTCTCAAGCGTAAGAAGGCGTGACAGACACTGCTGGAATGAAGTAGTAAGAGCAATATAAAAACCAGGCGAGACGGAGCATAAAATAGATGATAAATGGATGAACAAGAAATAAAGGTTGATAACAGCATGCGATTTTTATAGGACTGTTCATGAGTAGGAAGTTGGGAGGCAGCATTCTGATAAAGTGTGGAACTTTCACTCCTTTAAATTCCTGAGGAATTGTGGCCCATTTTCACCTTTGAGACGCAGACATTCTCTTCTGCCAGAAGTTGTCGGGGAACATTTTTCGAATGTTGCAGCTTTCTTGTGTGCACTGCTTGAGTGTGGTCGTTGGGTGTGTTTCACCAGGAGTTCGCTTGATTAAAAAAAGTATTTGGTGGGGATTTATATCTTGAGATAATGCTTTGCTTCTGGCTCACAAGAGGTTGAACTTTCTGAGTATCTTTAATTTCTGTTTTTAATTTATTTGTTGTGTATGTATGTCCTGCCAGTCCTACTTCTTGTACCAGTGATCACACAAAAAGTTGCTAAATTATCTCCTGGTCTCTTTTGCTGTCTTCACTATTGTTTTTTGATAGGTTAGTTCAACAGATAAATTGTATTGCAGTGACTTTGCATTGCATAGCTGTAACAAACCCATCACATTTTATTTTTATTTCCATTCCCCTCAGCTCTGTTCTTGGGATCTCTGCATAATGTCAGGTACTGTATCTTCTTCGAGTTGTGTCTGAATCCAAGTCTTTAAGAAGCACTGTTGCCAGAAATACTACTGCTGGAGTAGGTGTTTAAAATTAATAAATTCATCTTTAGACTGAGATAGGAAATGTTCCGGTGGGTAGAGATTGCATCCGGCAGCTCAGTATGTTCAGTTGCATTCCTGCCAATGAAGAGCCCCCCAGGGCAGCAGCACGATTCTTGTATCTGCTCAGGGACAGGGGTACACTTACATTACCACCAGTAAAATTCCTAAATAGGGATTTTAAAATATGGTGATGTAAAGAACTATTTTTTCTTAAGGTGCTTACTGTTCTCTTTCAGACTATGCTCACATTCAAAGTTACTGGTAATACTTACTCTGGGAAAGTGTAGGCTGTTTTGTGAAGTGCATTCACTCTTTCTGAATGATCACACATGGATGGCTGTGTTTTTCCTTTCCCTGTCAAAGTCTCTAATATTACATTAGGGAGAAATCAGTCCCAGGTCATACCTGCTTAATTACGTTTGCTCTTTTGTATCTACTTTTTTTTTTGGATATTTGAAGGAAAATAGTTGATGCAGGCCTAGGAAATTCTTTTTACATGCAGAAGAAAGTAGGAACACAGAATCTCTGGAAAAGTAGAGGATTGAAAAGTGATTGTTCTAAAATCATGAACACTAAAATGTGAAGATTTATGTGTTAGGTAGTTTTGTTTTGAAAGTAAATGGCTTACAATAGTGAGAAGAACTTATCCATCTTTCACAAGAGAAGACAGGTAAAGAACTCCATGGTATTACTGAGTACTTAGTACTGTATTCACATTTTTGCCAGTCCTTCACAATTCAATACACTTGTAAGATGATCTTTACATGGTAAGAGGAAGGTGTCTTTGACTTTTATTTCTTCTGCTATGAGTACGGATTCTGAAAACATGCTGCCTGGCCTATTTCTCTAAATGAGAAAGCGAGAAAAGTGGCAGTATCATACATGTGCAATAATTGTCTTTCTCATTAATAATAAATCCATAACTTGCAAGTAACCTTTACACCAATTGAAGAATCGTTAGTTGAGACAAAGTACGGTGCTTTGGCATAAGAGAAGTACTAATATAAGAGAAATATTTGTAATATTGTGTAAATTTTCCTTTGAAATTATTGCTAACAATATGCTGAATTAGTTGAATTTCATAAAAGCTAGATGTTTATGTGGTTCTTAAATACTTAGATTCACATTGAGTTAAGTAAGATTCTACCTGTAATCTAGTGCCTAATTGACCTTAGTAAGAAACTTTGTTATGGGCAGGTTACTCCTTAACTATTTCTTGCTTATTTTTCTGAAATGTAGTTATGGACTATCAGTTACTGAGTCATCTGCCACAAGTCTGTTCAGAGTGCCCACTCTAATTTTTTCTTCAGTGCCTTTTTTTTAGGCTAGATGGGAAGTGATACAAATTCTCATAGTTTTTGAGATTTCCTGGTTTAGTCTCTTACTCTGGGATCTAAGAACTCACTGGTCAGGCTGTTGAACTGGAGACTGTTGTTCAGCGATATGTCCATGAGGCAGTCCAGTTTTCTAAGTCATAATGTGAGTTTGGTTACTGAAACAGTAGCGATAGTCCAACAGACTCAGATCTATATTTCTGCAGTCTGATTTTTTAGTCTTGCCATGAATGTCTTAAATGTTTTGTTTCAACGTGGGCAGGTTCAGTATTGCTTCTTGTCCTTTAGGAAGCTGCCTTGGTAACTGCCTTCTGGCAAGAAAGTAACATTTTTATCCATTGATCAGGTATTTGGCAGGAGAGAAAAAACTGTGTAAATCAAAGCAGACTAAAATACTTTAGAGTTTATTAGAATGGGAGTTGTAATTTGAGAAGAGTTATCTAGGGCCTCTAATGGGTTTTTCTCGTGAAGTATCACAGCACAGACTCTTGAGTTGTGATCCTGTTACAAGACTTCCTGAGGCAAGAGAGATTATCTTGACTGAAGAAAAGTAACTTGTAATTTTATCGCCCTTCCTCCAGTCATTAGAGATGCTTGTGTTATACGAAAAAATGCAAGATACCATTTTTCTGCTATTTTAGAAAGGTGCCAAGACACTTTGGGACATAACAGTGAAAAGAGAGAGCTTTAGGATTCACATTTTCAAGAGGAGATTTCCTGAACATCAGCTGAACATCATCGTTTGCACCTGGTGCAAGATTCAAGCATGCAAAGCTAAAATATACATTAGGTCAAAGCAGGAAATTTAGATAGAGCAAGGAAGAAAAAGTGAACTACTTTAAAGCTGCAGTGCCAATTAGTCTGGAAATGCTTTGCGGTAGGGAGGAATAGCTCACAGGTCTGAACTGTGATAGACAGAGCAGGCTTATTTGTTCGACAGCAATATAGTGCAGCAGTTGTCATCCCAGGGAAAGGAAGTCTTTTCTCTGACGTCTTGAGTAGCTTAAAACTTCCAGCTATCTTAGCTCTGTGCGTTTTAAAAGAAAAGGCATTGTTGCTAACTGAATTCAGTATAAATAGCGAGCGAGAACAGAAGTCTTCAGTAGTTTTCAAATTTTATTGAGGAATTTCAGTGTAGATGATGAACTTTGTCACAGAAATATATGTAAGTGAAAGCCTTCTGCCAGAAGTGAAATCCTTGTGCACAAATTGTCTTGTCTGTCCCATGTATGCATATTACCCCTTCATGTTCAGTACACTTAGTATATCGTAGTCTGGTTTTTGTTTTGATTTTAAAAAAGATATGCTGTCTAACTGGTTGCTCTGTTAGAAGGCAGAGTATTAGTGGCAAACTGACAAACTGAGTTTTGATAATGAGTCTGTACTGATGTAGAGTAGATTTATAACTGATTTAATGGTTTGGCTTGCAGTGTTAAAGTTCCAGGTAAATTTAGGGTTATATAAATTGGGCATAAAATCGTATCTCTCTGGAATTTTAACATCAGTTTGAGTAAGTTACTTGTACATATAACTTGGAATAACTGGCTTGAGTATTGCTGAATTCCATGCAAATGAGCAGGCACTTTGGGTTCTTTGTCCTTTTCAGCAGCACACCTCAAGGAGATCTTGAATGAGCATGTGGATGAGAGGATGAGTGTTTTTTGAGTATCTAGTGTCATGCTGGTATGGTATCTGGCAGGCTTTCCTTTGCAGACAGGGTTTTTTTTAATGCTTGCACACTGTGTATTCTCTCAGAGCTGAATACTCTCCCGATTCATATAATAACGCAGGTGGATGTCTTACACTGTTTTTACTTTAAATTAATGTGAGCTTTTCAGGACCTTGGCTTCTTTTTTTCACCACCATCAAAACTGTTCTTTCTGGTAGTCTTCACTTCTATCTGCGGGCTGTTTCCTATTGCACCTTTCACAAAAATAATGCAGTCGTTATCCACTAGATTTCAGCATCTCACATGTCAAAGTAAAACTGTTGTTCTGCAAACATCATTTAGAATTCAGGCTTTGACTGAGCCTATGAATATTCTCTGCTATTTTTGCCTTGAACTATGCAGTACAAAAGATATTCCAACAAATGCATGCTATCTGCAAATCTTTTCAACTGTTGGAAAGGGAAGATTCATGTCTGTTTTTTTCCAAACCAGAGCAGTTGGTTATTTATGAAGCTTGTAATTCAGATGAAGTATTTAGCAGCTAATGTCCAAGTCTACATACAAAAATGATAGCATCTTTGTTAATACATGTAGAGATTTGCAGGATGGACACCATGTGTCTTATTATCTGCAAAATCTTACAAGATAAAGCTTTGATAAACGATTCTTCAGAAGGCAATGAAATATTTGTCCTTCAGGAAGAGAGCATATATTTTGAATGTCACATCTAGCTTTTTGCATTTCATGTGGGCACAACAGAGTGTAAAAGTAATTCTTCACTTATTTATAGTTTCATATTCCTAAGCAGAGCACCATCTTAAAATCTGTTTGCCAACTTACCTCTGCTTGTTTGTTATTTGCCTTGAAAAGATTCCTGTTCTCTGTTTAAATTCCTAAATTAAAAAACATACATCTGGATGACAGGTCAGTGTAGTGAAGAACTGTATTTGGGTTTTTTCTTGTCTTGCCTGTCATTGTTTTATGACTGTACAATGTGTAGCATGATTCATGAGTGAAACCGTAATGATTCCTTGTACAGTCTTAAGTGACATTAAAAGTGATACCATTAAAAATTATCAATATGCAAAATCTTTGGGAGGAAAAAAAAGGTTGTATTTTACTTCTCTAAAGCAGTTTTGACCTCTCAGAAATCCGTGGTTATATGCTTTGGTGACTTAAGAAAAGTTAAGTGAGGATATTCTGATATTTATGGAGTAATGCTGCCCATGTTATATTTTGAATTGTGCATTCATGGCCAGAATTTGATCACTAGTAAAGAATGGCTGTAGGTGGTATTGTCTGTATTTAGCGGTGTGGAAGCTGCTTTGACACTAATTCTCTGATGTAAAAATTTGCTTTGCAGTTTCTTTGGGTTAAAAAATACTTTCTCATTTAATTCAAGACTGAGTTTAATAGGCATTTCATGGGGAGCATTTTTGTGAGGAAAATAACTTAGGCTATGCTTAGGTGTAGAGCTAATTCAGAGTATTCTGGTGTCTTCCTGAATTTGCAGGGAGTCTAAACCATTATCTCAGTGATGAGAAATCTGAAAAAATAACGAGATTGTTGGTTTAAATACCAGCACTTTTTTATCTACTTTAAAGTTCCATTAGCAGAACTGCCTGACTAGTGTACTTCTCTGAGTTCTGAATTAGCCACTACGTTCCTGTAGTGTAACTTTCAGATATAGCTGAAAGTTGCAGCTTCCAGTTATTTATATGAGAGAACTTTTCTGGTAACTTCTGTAAGGTAGTTTTGTATCACCACAAAAATGTGGGATGCATCAAATAGAAGAAATATGCAGCAATATAGGGTAATAAATATCTCATTAAAAAATTTAGGTTTTTATATAAATGAAACTGCTTTTGAGTTTGCAGACTGCCATACTTCTGTACTAAAAAAAAAAAAAGTCATAGACTGTGCCACTTGTTTTTTCTTTGAATTCCTAGGGGTTTGGGTTTTCAGTTACACTTATTTTGCTCTTCCCATGCCAGAACATGAAAAGGGGTGGGGCAGGTGGAGAGTGAAGGGGATGCTGCATGAAGTGGTTTTTTTTCTGTTTTTGAGAAGAATGCATAGAAAAAGTTTATGTTTAAACACTGGCAAAAAGGACTACTGGGAGAGCAGACGTGATACGGCAGGCCACCATAGTAATTAGTATCAACCAATGAGAAAGGTCATGGTTGCTGGTTTAGGACAATTCTTAAGAAGGGAGAGGAGTTTAAAAAGATGGCTGTAATTCAGTTTGGGCGGTGGGGGGAGAAGGTCAAACCAAGAACTTAATATGTGGAGGGTGTGTGTCCAAAACCAACAAGGAAGACCTTGCCAGTTCAGTAGTGCTTGAAATGCTGGTGGATGTGGGGATTCCCTGAAACAGAGATTTTTGTCTTGTTTCCGAGTTGCTGCCCAGATTCTGTTGGTGAATAAAGCAAAACGTGCTTGGAACTCATTTCTAAGCAATAACTCCTTTAAGTTTGTACACTTTAATTCTTTTCCTTCTTGCACAGTGTGACAGTGAATGAGGCTGTGTGTGTGTAAAGGAACTTGTCTTAGCAATAGGCTCTTTCAGAGACCATGTATGGGTAAAGCAGTTCGGCTGGTTCAGCTCCTGCTCCTCCCTCTCGCAGAGCTGAGCAGAATCTCTTCTGCTGAAACGGTTGTTCCACTTTCTACTTTCTATATTTGTCCAGCAGCAGCAGCACACTGGATAACTGGGCAGTGTGGCTGGCCTGGTGGGCATTTGCTGAGCAGAATTGAGAGCCAGGGCTTACAGTCTCTATTACATCCGTCTGTCTGTCTGTCTGCGTCTCTGGGGAGGACTGGAGTTCCAAGTGAAAGGTGATCTGTTGTGGATGTTGGTTTTTTGTAAAATGCAGTTCATTCAAATTTGGGAGTCTAGGGACAGGGAGCAGAGGAGGGAAGGCAGTTGTCTTGCAGGGACAGTATGTATGTAGTCAGTGGCAGTGGCATCAGAAAGATACAGAGACAGATTTAACCTCCAAAAGAGCTGCTGTCTTCTGGGATGAGGATATTAATCTCCCTTCCTGCTTTGAGGTGTGATTAGCCAGGGCCTGTATCTTTCCATAAAAGGTCTGTTGTCGCTGTCTGCCTTGAAGATTAATGAAAGCTAGATCCTGTCCTGGACGATCTGAGTGGTGTCTTTGCTTGTTATGGGCAACGGGGATTAAGGAGGAGCTAGACCCTGCCCTATCTAGTTGGGAATAAGGAGTTGGTATTGAGGGATGGGGTTTGTGGGAAATACCTTGTTAGGAAGAACTGGAAACTTGTAGCTAAGACTTCCCTGACCCTGTGCTTGCGTAAACTTTGTTTTAAGGCCCTGCACACATTGGGATGATAACTATTCATAATTGCTTTTTCAAGTAGTAGATCAGGTGAACAAATAGCGCAGAAAGTCTGTTAGCTGCTGTCACTGTAGTAAACTGTTGATACAATGTTCTTTGAGTAGCAGAAAGGTGCTCGAAATTGTGGCAGCAACTGGATACACAATTAACATCGGCAATAATTTTTTTGAGAGGGAGAAAGACAGAAGAAGTTTTTTGGGAATACTGTCCACTTACAAATTCTCCTGCCTTTTGAATATCTTTAATGGGGGGACGGACACACTGCAATAATTGTTCCGTGTTCATCTGGAGAACCTATGAATATGCAGCTTCTGGGATGTTAAGCTTGTTGCCATAAGTGTCTTGATATTTTTCTTAATTCTGGCATCCTCTGCCAGAATTCGGCCCACTGCCTGCTTTTCTTCCCACTTTTCCACTTCCTGACTCCTTAGTTGATGTCTTTGCATTTATATGAGTTACAAGTGAAAGGTAATTCTTGGTACTGTTGGATGCCAGTGGTTGGGGTTTTGTGATTCCTCTACTTTCAAGTGTTTTTTGGTAGCATACTTAACTTTTTTGTTGTTGTTGTTGTAGTCTCGTAGCAGGAATGTGATTAGGCGGTTACAAAGGCCTCTTGGAAGTACAGGATTGCATGTTTAAAAAATACTGTGTCCATTCTGTGAAAGATGTCATGATAAATGGGTAGAACACTGAATAAACATATGTGCACTTAGGGCATTGAGTAGATAAAAGATAGGCTATAGAATGGCACTAGGGAATTTAAATCTTACCATTTTGTAAGAATCTTCCTAAAGGCAATATATAAGAAAGTGACATTGTTCAGGGCTAAGATAAGCTGTCGAGACAGGAAATCTTATTTGCTAAAAAGTACTTTGAGTTTAGGTAATCCATTCTAGATTGGCTGTGTTACCCTGTTTGCAGAAAAGATTTAATCAGGATTGGAGATAAATGAAAAATTAACTTCTGTCTGATGTCCTTTGAAGGTACTGAAATTCCACAGGTAAGGGTAATTTCTTATTTTCTTCTTGCCCTATTTTATTTTTTCCAAAAATAATTAGGTTTTTTTAATGTCATAATCATGCAGTTGAATAATAAAGTTGGGTTAAAGGTAGAAATGTGAAAAGATTATGGGAATTTGGAATTAAGTCCAGTGTTCATTTGAAATTAATGAAACTTATAACTGCTGTTGGAAAGCAATTACAGATATTAAACTCCAGGAAGAATAAATGAAAGTTAAAAAATATTTTCTTGTGATTTTAAAAAGCTGAATCATATATTTTAATCAAGGATAGTGAATGCCATATCTTTAAATGTCAGATGCAGTCCACTGACAAAGAATTGGGACAGGAAAGGTGATTATATGGAAGAGCATGTATGTGCTTCTTAGAAGTATGGTGGTTTTTTAACAGAAGCAGTGGAAGCCTTCTTTTTCACTTGAGGCCTTTAGAAAGAATTAATCAGTAGAGAATTAATGATGTGAAATTCAGCACCTAAATCTGATTATCTAGTTCCATGAGTCATTTAAATGAGCATCTGCCAGTATTGCTCTGAAAGTCTCGTGCCATCTTTGTGTTTTTCGTTTCTTTTGTGCCACCAAGAGTATCTATGTGGTTGTGCAGTGAATTCAATCTGGGAGCATGCTTGGATTAAAACTATTATGTTCATGTTGTTGTTGGTAGCCTTAATCACACCTTGCCCATTTCCTTTCTCAGGCTTGTTATACAGAGGTGGGGATGGATAGCTGGTGAGGAAAGTGTTGTGCACTATTCTTTTGGCAAGAGCATCAGCTTAAACTGGATCTACAGTAGGAATATCTTGATCTATTTGTATTTCCTCCTCATTTCTATAAAATGTTTCTGGAGAGTTGTACCCAGTCCTCTCTGTAATACAACCCAAAACAATTAAGTAAGAATTGTTTGCATGTGTTACCTGCTGTGGCATTTGTAATTTAGTTCTCTAAAGGGAAGTACTAAATGTTGTCTTAACATACTTCTTTATGAAGGCAGCGTTTGATACACGCTGTGTTTGATGCTGCTGTACAGGGAAGCTTGCTGTTCATTTGGGAAGAAATCGGTGAGCTTTTCTGGTATGGGGACAGAGAGAAAATAATGTGCCAACATATACTCTCCCTGAACCTAAACCTTATATGTGACAGTCTAAGGTACCTGCAGAATCTAGGTACAAGGTATAGAAACGATGAGAATCCAGCAAGATGTGTGAGGATTTTGTCTATTTTGACTCCTCATGCAGCCAAAACTGTATTTATAGCACTTGTTTTTGCCATAAAATTTCTGGAGTCTCCTTATGTTAGCAGTGGAAACCAGCTGATGTTATACTGTGCCTTCCAGGAAAAGTGAATGGAAAGAATTGATGGATAAGTGTGTAAGTGAAGAACATCTGAAAATATGTGCATAAGATTTCAAGCAAGTACTGACTCTGGGTTTTGGCAAAGTGCATTGACACTCTTTATCCTTCTCCCCCCAGTCTAAGATCAGGTTGCGGATCCAGCAGGGAGGGTTTCTGAGGCCTTGGGAAGAGAAAGGAGCAAGGGAAGCTGTGCTGGCAGGAGAGTCAGTGAGCATCAATCACTGGAGAGAAGCAGCCTGGAGAGGGTGTTTCAGGGTCACAGAATGGGCCATGAGGGTAGTTTGTGAATTAAAAGGCTGCTGATACCAGTAGGAAAAACATTCTATTAGATGTTCATATCTAAGAATTAAAGCTTCTTCAGACAGGGAAAAGTTAATCTAAAGTGTGACATTTGTGAATGGTAGTCAGACAAAAACAACGCTTCAAGGTGCTGCATGTGTTTATGCATTCATGTGTTTTCAGGAGGTTGTAAATTAATGCAGATTTTTTGGTTTTTTTCTGTATTATTTACAGTTGTTTATGTGCTTTAGATACTACATAAAGATATTGAAGAGGGTAGTAAATATGGCAAAAAAAGAAATTGAAATATATATAAATGATGCTGCAAATGATGACAAGTTGGAAACCTTCAGAGCTGGAGTAGAAGCTCAGTAAGAACTGCTTTACAGTGGAATGTTTAGATTTTATTAAATTTTTGAATAAAAGTTGGGACATTCCTAAGTTGATGTTCCCACAGCAATGCCAGCATTTTCCTCGGAAGAAAAAGAAATAGCATGAAATAGTTTTTAAAGCTTCAGCTATACACATCAATATTAAATCTCTTTAAATGTTAATGAAAATTATCTGCTGTTGAAAGTGATTTGAATCAGTATTCATTTGTTATAATAGAGCAGTGACTTCAATTCTTTGCAGCTGTAAATGAGTGTAATTTGAGACTTGTATCCATTTACTTCTGCAAAGGGTTAGACCGTGTACCTGTTACCAAATAAAGATAAAAATAATTGAGCATATTTTTACTCTTTGGTTTGCAGGCGTGACAATGGCAGATTCTGCACGGTAGAGTTCATGGCAAGTATTTGTCTAATATAAGCCAAGCAAGACGCACATACAAGCTTAAGGTAAATCAGTCTTTCTTAGTTGTGCTTCTTTGAACTAAAATATAAATGATTATACTTAAACATTTTGCAAATACAAAATTTCAGGCCTACTCAGAATTTTGCATCCAGATTAATTCTGATCTTTCAAAATTGGGACACCTCAAAATAATTTTCTTCTGAAGCTGGCAGTAGATGCTGGAAATGGCCATGTGCACTGTGTCCTCTTTTAGTGTTTCAGGTGTGATAATAAAGAACAGTGATTGCATTTGAGGATCTTTTTTCTCTGATCTATTCCCTTTTGTGCATTCAGAAGAAAGGTATGTAAGTACCTTGAATTTTTAACACAGAGCTATTCAGACTGTGTCTGTGTAAACATTGCGCAGGGATGATTTTCCCATTAAGACTTTTTTACTTTACCTTTAATGATAGATAAGTGAAAGTGTTAGTATTTGAGTCTTGTGGCTGAGATGAATGAGGTTGTTAAAGTTCAGCTAAAGTTGAATTGCTTCTAGGGGTAGGTTTAGTGGTTAAACTGAAAATATTGATTCTGTTCACTAAACCTCAATCTCTTACTCAAAAGAAGATATATAACGCTGCTACATTTGATAGGTCTTCCTGTGGTGTGTGCAGTATCCATAAAGCAAAACATGAATGCACATTTTCTAAATATTTTGAATCTTCATACAAAAAGTAAATGAAATGTTGCTTTTGTTTTGTATCTGTAACTGGTGATATATTTTGAGAGTCCCTTAATGCCATAATCTGGATGGAGATAGCAAGCTTAAATCTTTTGTTGGTGAGATTCTTTGGGTTCTATTAACAGACAAATATTTTGTGGACATTTTTTTGTGAAGTTGTTTAGTAGGTTTTTAACTGAGATGCAACTATAACAGCACGATGATATTCTCTTATTCAATACATTCGGTCACTAGTTCTCAAAATACCTTTTCACACACAAAAAAACCCCCATAATATTGTACAAATGGAAACTCTTAGTACCAAAAAGTGACTTGTTGAATGCTGTTTAACCCATAGTTAATAATAGAACTGATATCTTCTGAGTCCCAGTCTCATGTTTTCAACACTAGATCATAGGATCGTTTTGCATTCTTAAAGTGTGTCTCTTGACACTTTCATAATGGGTTTTAAGGCTTAATCATCGGTCTTGGGAATGTTTGGGCTGTAATTGCTGACTGGGCATGGAACAGACATTGCAAATATGGTCAACATGCTAAGTCTTAAATATTTTATGATGTTCTGGTTAGGGAACTTGAAGCATAGCATTTTAAATGTTTTCTTCTCTTTTCTTCTTGTTTTAATCAGCAGTGGTCCCAAAATGTGCACCTCTTCTATTCTACGTTGTGTTCTTACTATACCTTAAGTTGAAAAACCTTACATTCTTATAGTGGAACATACTGTTGTGAGTAATTCAGCTGGTCTACTTGCTAATTGTACAGATTGCCTGCCAACCTGTATGCCCGATAGTATTTGTGCTGGCAGCACTGGGGAAAACAGTAGTCAACAGCTCTGTCTGCAAAACTGAAGTGAGCAGGCGCAGTGAGTGGGAGCTGTGACCTGGCAGTGAACATGTAGTTGCTGGTGCTGAGAGATTTGGATGGTGTAAAAATTGCAGTAGAAGGGCATTTCTCAGATAAAACAGTAGAGCTGCTTCTGTAGTGAGGTTTTTATACCGCAGAAGTTTCTCCTCACTATCTCTGTCTTGCTTCCTTGTAAGTAAGGGTTACTAGAAAGTGACACACTTTCTGTGGGTTGTGGCCTAAGCTGTATAGTAATTGAAACTTCATCTGATTTGTATAGGCCTCTCTGTTCATACTGTCTAGTGTACTTGCTCCGTCACTCTGTGATGCATTGTTATGTCCCTCCTTTACGTCCTCCAAAGAAATAGTTCTTTTTATATTTTCAAATTTTTGTTATTGGTCTTATTGATACTTACAAATACATAAATCTGCAGTGAGTCCAGCCTGAATGCTGATTTACGTGAGAGACTGTTGACACCAGGATGTATCTGAGGTTGAGCTGTGTGGTCTGTTTTATCTGTTAGCCTCTTTAATTGCCGATGGTAACCTGGACATCCCATAAACATTAGTTCCTGGAAAGTGTAGTGAGAAATTAGAACTAACTAGTCTAGACAAGTGGTGACTGGGGACAGTAATGTCATTGATCAGAATCCATTAAATGATCTGGTATTCTCTTAGATGGTCCTTGGTGCTGGTGAGACTGAAGTTTTACCACTTAGTATCAAAGCAGCATCCCTAGATTTATTGGGCTCATATCCACTGTCTAGTACTTAGCGGCTAGAGCCACTCATTTTTATTACCAGCTGTAATTCTATTTATATTATATTGCATATCAGAAGTTGCAACTGTTCATCAGTCAGAGTATATTTTGTCACTCTTAGATTTGGCAGAGCTCAAGTGTTAAATTGAAGTGTTAAACCTTTGTTTTTCCGCATGGAACTGTCAGGTGGTGTCGTGGTTCCTCCCAGCTTTGTACAATAATTGAAAGTGACGTCTGTACTCGGATGGAGCACTTCAGTGGGGGGGCAACTTCAGGAAAAATCTTTGCAAAAGCTGTGATGAGATGTCTCAGTTTATGTCTGTTAAGTGTTTTGCTGACCCCACTAAGAGCCTACACTCATGCAACTATGAAAACAGTTGGCTGTCAGCATCTAATGCTGGGCTGGGGAAGATCTAATTTGCACAAGAGCTTTCTGCCATGTCAGTTAATTACAGAAATGGCTGTGCTGCACTGATTGCACACACTGTATACCTTGATCTGGTGTATCCAAGTCCCAGTTTCTTCTGAGAAGAAATACAGTTGTCTGATTCTTTGGCCTTTGATTCAAGTTTGTCTGATGTATAAACTTGGATAAATGATTCAGGGTATTTATGTTCTGCATGCAATTAAATGAACCATTATAGAACAATTTATGATTTAAGAGCATTCTCCCAGGCTTTCTGCGGGTGGTTGTCAGATTTGCTGCTTGGTTTTTGAAGCTTTTATTGTCTTAGATTTTGCCTTTGTTTCAGTGAGGTGTATATTTTTTCCCAAAGGTGTCCAAGAGGTTATGGGTTCCTCTGGCTATGTTAGCTGCACTTTTGGTTCCTTTGAAGTTTTAAATTAATTCACTAGAGTGAATTAATGGCTACATGTGTGAAGGGAATATTTTCTTTTTAGCATAAAAAGTTGTTTGTATAGATATTCTTAAGCACTTACAAGATCAAGAAATTGTGTATTTTTTTTTCTGAAAGCTGATTATCAAAGGAACAAAACTTAAGCCCTATGAAAGTTGTCATATATGCTAAATATCTAGCAAAAATTTTGTTTAAAAGAAACAAAAGGAAAAAAAATTATGTTTTGAAGGTAGGTCTGTTAACAGGAATCTGAGACCATTTTTTTGGCCATAAACAAATATCTTGTAATTAAACTTCAAAAAAACAAAGGAATGTGGGTGAGGTGGAAGGAGGTGTCCTCAGGTAACATATTTGCCTGACTCACTAGCTGGAGCTTCATAATTCAGAGTGCTGTTGTGAAACAGAACAAAAATAAAATGTAAAGTGTTCCCTGAACAATAGCCAGTTTTCAGTAATATTCTAGAAAATATAAATTCATAATTTTGAAAATTCACATTTCAAATAACTGAGTTGTGTTTGTCAGGATTCATGATTGATTTTTATTGTTCTCAACAAGTATTATAAGAAAATTAATTTTGTTCTTATGTTTATGATTCTTTTTTGCTTTAGAGGCTATAATATTTTAATAAATCAGTTGAATAAATAGAAATTAGAACAGTTGAAAATTACGACAAAATAGCAATTGAAAATTTTCAAGAGGAAAAGAGGGCATGAGACATGATGACATGTATATTACAAGTCAAGTTAGAAGAGGATATGTATCACTTATCCCCATTTATTAGAAAATGTAGAACAAAGGTTATAAAGGAGCCTGCAAAGTAGTGAAAATGTAGGAGCACAGATAGCTTTGTGTAATTTACAAAAAAAAAAAAAGGAAAGCCACTCCACAATTTAAAAAATCCAAAGTTTGTAGTTAAATATATGTCCTAGCTTGTGTTGTGGGTCAGTTACTGAGTTTGCAGAAGGAGAGCTGTGAATCATGGTGTAGTATCCCCTGTTTGTCAAGTGCTAGTACAGAAAATCTGTATGATTCCTGGTTGATGATCTGCTTAAGATGTAGAAATCGCATTTTTTCCTTGAGTTGTTGTGTTAATTCTTTGTGGTCTTTGTGTTGCCTGATTCGGTGCCTTTCCATTTATGCAGTCTTACATTAGAGTTCCCATCTGCATGTTCATGGTCATCTGTTAGGGCTGCAGCTATCAAAATAATGTAATACAGGAGTTTAGGATTGTGGGTACTGCTGTTGGTAACTGCTTCTGTTGTGACAGTCAAAAAGCCAGACAGGTAGGATAAGTCCACTGAATGTTATTAGGGAGCTTTAAGACTTCTGTTTTCAGCCATGTTGCATTGAAGTCCTTTCTTTTGCCCCCTCTAATCTACTCTATATTTTTGAAATATGCAGCTTCAGGTTTGAGTCTAATGAGGGTAGTTAGCACCTCATGATGACTTCTGTTTTTAGAAATATGCTTTACTTTCACAGTCCTCAGTGCTTTATAAGATGGAGTTCATGTTGTAGTAATTGTTACCTGATTTTAACTCTGGAGTTCTCAATGTCTGTTTTTTCCTTATCTTTTAGACCGAAGACTGGAACGGCTGGAAGGAGGTGCATAGCTGCAGGTATGAACCAGCTACTGTTTGTATCCCTCATTTGTGTATTGGGTCTTCCTTTCAAAGGTTTAGAGAGAAGTTGTTTTTGCACTCGGTGATGAAAGCAGTCATTTTCCACTGCAGTGAGCAGTGCTCCCTGAACCTTAAACTCTGCAGTTTCCTGCCTTTGTACTGCTAAAGGGGGTTGGGAGTGTTAACGGTTTAGTACTGTTAGTACCAAGTCAATAGGCGTCTTTAACTCCATCTGTAATTTAATAACTTTAGAAACATAACTGCAAAGTAGGAATGCATGTCTTCTTAATAATTTCTTGACCAGAGCAAATCTACAGTATCCTGTAGTGCATGAAACCCTGAAGGTGAGTATTAGTATAATAACTCCTTCTAGGCTGAGACAAATCTGATTATGTGCAGCAGAACAGGAACTTAGTCTAGTGTGAAAATGCTTGGAGCCAAATGCAAGGATCTTCTAGTGCAGTTTTCTTAATGCTAGAAGTTCAGTAAGGATGTAGTTTCACAGGACAGCTGAGACAATTGCCCCTTCCTTTCTTACTCAGGTTCCAAGCCTGCGTCCTTTGGTTATGCTTGGTTCTCATGGTAGTTTGCATGGTGAACAAAGTCAGCTTGACAACCCAATAAACAACTCTGCTGTGATCACATTATTTCCCTGGTTTAGGAAGTTGGAATGATTTACTGTGTGGTCAGAGAAGTACCAAAAGAACAGATCAGACTGTTTGGAACTGTGTATCTGTAGAGTTTCAGTTCACTTCTGAGAACAACTGACCTGTAACTGCTGTGTTAAGTAACACTATCATGCTCAAAGTATGGTGATTTTTGCTCTTCTGGTGAATCATCTCTGCCATGACAGAAAGATCGTGTGCTTTGGTCTGAACAACCAGGGAGAGTTTAGTTTTTATGTTGTCTTGAGGAAATGGTTGTTTTCTACTATGGACAGACATTTGCTACAGTTTGCATAAATACAAAAGGATTTAGTTATGTCTATATCAGAAAGAAAAACAAATTTGTCTTTAAAGTGCAGGATATCCTGCCTCTCCATATGTTCCTAATCAGGGTAGATCTAAAAGATCAGAAAGATCTAAAGCTGGTTTAAGAAATCCAGGAACACCTTCATTTTTTAGAGAATTGGTGATTGACCTCTGTGTTGGGAAGTACCAGTTTGAGGGCAGTTGTCTCCAGGCACTTGTGAGTGTGCCAGAACACTCAGCTTCTTTCTTACATGGCTGGTGCTTTGTACTTTGCCCTTCCTGCTCCTTTGCAGCTCCATTAGGACCATTCAGAAGATTGGAAAGAGAGAATACTGGTCCTTATGTTTGTGGATTTTGTCTGAAGAGTTTGCATCTTTTGAGACAGACTGATCTGATTAGGCCTAGTTTTTCAAACTCATGGGATTCTGCCAATTGCAAAACACAGGTCCAGAATCAATAGATTTGGATTACTTAAATAACAAAATAATCAGATTATTTAAATAGCAAAGTAATCACAAAGTTTCTGGTTGATGAAAACAAGTCACTTCTATTTGCTACAAGATCCATGATTTCCTGCAAAAAAAAGTTGAGTTCAGCTATCTAAATGTGAATGTAGAAAGGTGTCCAAGTGAAGGAGGATGGAGTCTTGAATATCTGGTAATGGTGTATGAAATTGTTTGTATACATTTGTTTACATTTCATACCCAGTATGAAATGCCTCTTATGATGATTAACTCTACAGAGTTAATATCAGAATAAAACTGATGGCATTCTGCTCCTGGTCTGGTACAGAGAAAAAAATTGAGGAGGGGTCAGCTTTGCTTTGAGATAAAGAATCAATCAGCCTTTGAAATAGCACTTGATTTTGTTCCCCGGTTTTCTCATAGATGCTATCTTGAACCAGACAAGTTTTTGAACAGAGAGTTTACTCAGAGATTCGAGATTTTTTCTTCTGTTTGGACATTTATATGCCATACTTTGCCAAAGCAGATTAAACAGATATTCTGTCAAATAATATTGTCCTACAAGTGCCTTATGAGCACTGACAGTTTCAAGACTGAGGAGCTCCAACCTTTGTATTAACTCTTGTCATATCCGCATTTACCATGCTGATATTCTGCTGGAGGACAAAAATGCCTTTGTACTGTGAATAGAGAGCACTGTAGATTTCATATTATTTTGCTGTCCTGCCCCTCCTCGAGGGTCTCCTGTTTTTTTCCTGAAGGTAAGCTCTAACGAAACTCCATTGAGACACATTTGTAAGCATGTTGTGTAATGAAGGATAGCATCTTATCTGTTTTCACTTGAAACATGTCTGCATTCAAATAAAATGTCTGCAGTTCTGAGCTCCTTCTAAAGTGGAAGTCTTTCACATGAGGATAAAAATGGGCAGTAAAAAATCGTAGATTGTTAAATGATAGTCATAGAATCTCTGAGGTTGGAAAAAGACCCTTAAGGTCATAGTCCAACCATTAAAGTAACACTGCCAAGTCTGCCACTATATCTATCCCTAAGCATCTACACAACTTTGCTTGCATTCTCAGGGATACATATCCCATTCCCATCTCCACTCTCTTCGTGGACAATACTGGTGCTATGCCTTTGCAGCCTTGTGCCAAGAGCAATGACTTACTGTGTTCCAAAGTGGTGCTCTAGGTAGTAATTATTATTGCAGCGATTACTGTTCTAACTGCATAGTGTGCTCTCTTGGAGAGCTCTTGTCTGGGTTACATTTGAACTTTCTTCTGGTAACATGCAACAAAAAGCTGTACTTTGGATAAAATGAAATGAGAGAAATAGTGACTTTTTGTAGTGTAATATTAACTGTATCTGATACTATTAGTAGAAAAATGTTGAGATTAAAGGACTCCTCAAAATGGCTTGTGTGGCTGTTCTGATGGCTGCAAAGGGCAGTGAAACATGTTGCTTTTAGTCCAAAAGGTCCCTTGAAACTTACCAGAAAAAGAAAGACTTTATCAGAAAAAATTTTAAACAGGTCTGACTGCTATTTGAGACATTTCAGTAAGGCAAGTAATAATATGAAGTTTGTTCCTTTAAGATAACACATAACATGTCTTAATGAAAAAAGGTAACTCTGGCCAGTTCTTACTTTAAGATTTTTACTTTACATGGGCACAAGGTGTGTTGCTTGCAAAAAACTTAAAGGCATTTTTGATTCACTGAGGTTCTCCTGTACGTTAATATAACAATCTTTGTATGTGGTGTTGTCCTGGAATTGTTTAGCAGGTTTTGTAGTCTCCCCTGGGTCCGATACACAACCACACAGCAATTCTCTGTGTAAATGTAGTTGCTTTGCCCATTGTAATGGGTTATGAGATTTTTGGGCTGAACACAAGCAGACTTCAGAGCTTTCCAGGACCTAGTGGATTTCCAGCTCCTTACCAGAGGAATAACTTCTGTCTCTCTTTTGGTGGCAGAAAACTATTTTAAAATGTGTAGTTGAGTCCTTAAAAATCTGGTAAATATCGCAGAGATGGCAAAATGTTTGTTTCTAATGCATCTCTTTGACTAAGTACAGAGCTGCAGGCTCCTGTAATAAGGAAAAGGACAGCAAAATACAGGCTTCTCTGAAAGCAGATTTCTAAGTCTTGTATTTTTATTTACAAAGTAAAAAGGTTCAAAGATAATCAAAGATAATAAGTTTTCTATTCTATAGAATTGCTTGCAGGATTGTTTCTTGCACAAAAAGATAAAATAGCTGAAGATAAACTTCTGGCCATTCTTAGAAAAGGTCATTTCTGTAACCTCAGAGGCAACATTTGGGGAGAGAAAGAGGACGAAGACACTCTAAATGGGATCTGTACCTAACCTTCAGGGCAAGGTTGCTTCCAAACTGTGTTCTTACTATTTCCTACTGAAGATTTAAGCCTCGTAGTGCAAGTGTGATTTGCCATCTCTATTTCTGTGTGTCTCAGGGTCTGAATTCAGTCAATAAACAAAGAGTGTAAGGGGAAAACTCTCAAATCTTGCTGTTGCCTTAAATGTTCCATCCTGTCGCCTTTTAGTATTTCCCTGTCCTTCCACAGGGTAGAAATGCATGTCCTCACTTCTTATGCTCATTTCCTGCCTTGTCTCCTGTTGTGTGTCATGCAGCTGCCTTTATTTCCTCTTACTATTGTTGTGACAAGCCACTTTTCCTACTTTCTCAAGAAATTTTTTCTATCAACAGTGCCAAAGTGTCTACATGTCTTTCAGGTCTCTTAGGTACTTAAGGTTTTCATAGTTTGTCTGTTGCAAAATACAAGCATTATTATGTTCTAGCACTGTGATTATAAAAACTCAAAATTCTTCTCAAACTGTGTCTGGTGGAATGTTGGCATATGTTTAAAAAAACCCACAGTTTTAGACTGAAATTTTCTTTTGCATACCTTCCTCTAAAGCTTAAGCAGTACCTGAAATTAGACATTTCACATCTATTCATAAAAAACAAAAAGGCAATCCACAACCTACAGGTTAGGATAAAAGGATTTAATTTTTTTACTTGTGTTTGTTATTGTTGTTTTTAATGTACTAGAATGAGGGGAAGAAACCTATACATATCTGCGTTAAAAGCAATTGCCCTGGATACATCAATGCTTCTTCCTAATATCAATTATTAATTGTAAAATGTCTTGCAAAGAGGATTAAACATGTGATGTTTACTCTTTGTCTGTGATTTGCCGAAATTAATTTTTCTAGGGATCCTGCATTAAAGCCTGTTGTTATCTGTTCTGCAGGTACAGATGCTCTAAGAGATTGCCCAGCATTAATTGCTCCTAGTTCCAGATTTAGTCTTCTGGCAATTTTTTTGTCTGCTTCCTTGCTTCATGTCTAATAACTTCCATCCAGTGTCATCTCAGCCCAACCTTTCTTGTTTTCTTTGCATCACACTAAATCTTACTGTGTCCTGTGTTTTATGTTCACCTTCTCCATTCCCTTAGTCTGAAAAAGGCAAGGAAATGTGCAAGATGAAGAAGCAAAATTTACCCGGGAAAACCATAAATTTAATACAAATTTCAGATCACTATTCTGAAGGTCATAATTGAGAACTTTAATTACAAAATCAAAGGTAGCAAAAGAAAATATCTTACAGTATAAGGGAAAGAAAACAACCCAGGTACCTCTTCTTATATTTCTGTGAAGATTAATCAAAGTGTATGTATCATTGGGGAACAGGTATAAGAAGGAGATTACTAAACACCAAAGAGGAGATGGGGCTTCTAGGAAATGATCTTAATTTAAAGATTTTTGCTTATATGAGCATATTTTTTATTGAATTAACTGTGTTAATGTTGCAGACTACTATCCTAGCGCTGTACAAGTACTCTCCTTGAAAGCAGGGTGAGAGTATAGTGGCTGCCTTTGGAAAAAGTCCATGTGTACTAACTGCAGTTGTCTTCACTCTGTGAATAGCACTATTGCAGACTGAGATACTTCAAGTTCTTTGGAAATTCTGTCTTTGTGTAAAAAAAAGTTAAATAGATACAGGTTCTTGAAATAATAGTTGTGTTACACCTCAAAATAATGCTTTGAAGGCTGTCAAACCCTTTGAACCCTCGTTGACGATAGGGTAATGAGAACCTTTATGGTTGGAGATGGGGTGTTTTAGGTCACTGTCAGGAGGTGGTCTCATCGGCCAGTCTGTTCTTTTTTTTTTTTCTCTCCCTTTGGTAGTGCCTGTGCAAGCCTTTGTAGGATCATCACTGAGGTAGCAGACACAGCTGCAGTGGGTCAAGCACTGGGTTAGCAACCTCATGCTGCTGTGTTAGCTGACAGCTGTGCACTAAGAAAGTAAACTTCAGGGTAGCATCGTGCAGCTGTTCTGCCCTAGAAAAGCAGATCATTGTCTGCAGAGCTGTGGGTTGCTCACATCACAGAATTCTACTACCCACAGCCCTGTCAGGATATTCACAGCACACTCCTACATCTCCTCTCAGGTGAGCAGATGAAGAGGCAATGTATCAGGAGGTGATGAGAGGAAAATTGAACAAGTTTGTAGGCCACTGTCTTATATGTTGTAAACTTCATTTCTGTGCTACAAGAGGGTCTTAAGACTGATAACTCAGCTTCTTCCATGTTCTTTTTAGATGTCCTGTTGGTAGCAGTTACTGGCAGAGCACTACCTAGCTGTGGTTTGGGGCTTGTTGTTTCTGGGGTTTTTTTGGCTTCTTGGATTTGAACAGGTGTTGTAATCTGTTTCCTGGTAGATAAACTCTCAGATTGCAGAGCTACTGTCTGCCATTTGGTTGTAAGTTGTCCTCAGGAGTGAGCCAGATACCGAGCACATCACAGATTGAATTTGTTTCTCAGTTATGTGGTGGCATACTGAAAGCATTTGAAAAAGGAGGTAAAGTGTATTAACTGGTTGTTATCTGTGCTGTCACGTTTCCTGAAGTCCAAAGATATAGGGTATTGGTTTTTGTTTGTTGTGTAGTTCAGGAGGGGAGGGAGGAGGGGTGTTGGGAAGGGTTTAGTGTTACACCAGTGATAGCTGAGCACTCTTAATTAGCATTTACCTAGCGTGTATAGTTCAGTTCTTGAGTAGCTTTAGCAGGACAACTTTTTTTTTATTTTTACATAGTATTTTTTTATCTTATCCCAACACAAATGCATGGGCATACTTCTGCTCCTTGTCATGTTCCAGACCTATCTTGACGATTTGCAGAGGCTGATAACTTATTGAGTTTGTTTTACACCACAAAACTGACTCAGTGGTCTCTTGGCCTCTCTGGTTTTAGCTCAGGAGAACCCAACCTATTGTGGTTTGTCTGGTGGCCTCTTATGGATCACTTCCAAGTACTTGCCAATTTGTATTTCCACTCATGGAATCTTGTTGCATCTGAACTCTCCTGCCAAGGAGTTCCAAGAATCTACTATCATGTGTATGAAGTACCATCTGCTTTCCCCCTCAGAGGAGAAATGCTGTTGTATCAGTCTCTAAGGTTTTGCTTTCTTAGCTGTCATTTGAAAATTGGTTTGGAGCTACAAACTGCCTAAGAAGGTAATAGCCACACACAAGCTTTTACAAGGTTGTGTATTCACATGCATTCACTTCGTGGCTTGTTGTTTGAAGTAAAAGCAAGAGGGACATCTAGACTGTGCAGACAAATAATAAATATACAGCAGTCAAAGCAGAACTGTTTGGCATCACGGTGATACCAGTACCACAAGTACTCTAGTACCAGAAGGGGGCCTACAAGAAAGATGGAAAGACTATTTACAAGAGCATGTAATGACAGGACAAGGGAAAATGGCTTGAAACTGAAAGAGAATAGGATAGATTAGATGTTAGGAAAAAACTCTTTACTGTGAGGGTCGTGAGACACTGAAACAGGCTCCCCAGAGAAGTTGTGCATGCCCCATCCTTGGAAGTGTTCAAGGCCAGATTGGATGTAGTCCTGAGCAATCTGGTCTAGTGAAAGGTGTTCCTGCCCATGTCAGAGGGCATTGGAATTGGGTGATCTTTAAGATCCCTTCCAGCCCAAGCCATTGTATGATTCTGTAATTCTAAAATTCCTTCTTGAAAATGTTGATTCCACTGTTCATCTCCAAATAAATTTTTCAGACCACTAAATGTATCAAGGCATTAAGTTCCTAATCATTTAGCATTAAGTGAAGAGGAGGTCAAAACAGAATAGTCAACTCTTGCTCTTTTCCCATTGATGTGCCATAACTTTGAACTAGTCTGGCTGTTGGCTGTGGTGCTCAGCTAAGCAGGGAGAAGTCACTAAAGGATCTTGAGACTTACTGGCTTTTTCGTTCTGCTTTTGGTAGGAATTGGCATACTTGTGTTAAGGGTTACCTCTCAGTGCGTGGGTTTATTCTATAGTAAACAGTGTTCTCAGTTCACTGCCTCCCATTTTGTCTATGTGGCATCTGGAAATTGAGGAGCTGAGGGATGTGCTTTGGTTGCTACAGAGCTTGGAACAGAGCTTGGAACAGACCATTCTTTTGTGCCACAGCTTTCAATCCCTTGATTTCTCTCTGAAACATCATTTTCAAAGCAATCATTTTTTCCTGACCAGCTTAATTCAGAACCCCTTCATCCAACAGACTTACAGCTATAGTGTTGTGGTCAACATAGTTGTGATCTCAGTGGCCACAGAGAAGCAGTAACTTTTGTGTGTTTAATCCAAACAGTGTCTTGCACATCTATTTTCACGTGAAGATTTTGCACTGGATGTGTTGATTTAGAAAGTTAAAAAGTTATGACTAAGGACCTTGAGAACTGCTGCACTGGGCATAGTCTGGTTTTTGGTTTCCTGGTGGCTAGTACTATGTACATTAGGCAAATGGGTCTAAAATCATAAAAATTATTGATTAGTCTGTGTTTAAAGATGAGGTTACTTAGTTGTTCCTTCCTAATGTCAGTTAGAAGGTGGTAGTTCTTATGTGCAGTATTTTGAATCAGATGGTCCATCTGTTTAAAAAATACTGTTGGTATATATGTGCAGTAAATAGATGTGGAAAAATACATTCCTGCAAGCATCCAATTATGTTCAAACTTTGTCAAGCTTTGACAGGATTACAAAAGTCACCACCAGTAAATATTTATCATTAATTTAGCTAAAAGGTGTTCCCTCTTAAGTTTCCATTTGCCTTTGCCAGTCTGCTTTACTCATATGAACATAGGAAACTGCAACTGCTTTGTGAATTGTGGGGCAGTAGATTCTATTTGAAGTGAATGTTGGATAGCAGCAAGAACAGAGGCAGAGCTTTCAAAAGAAGCATATGCATTTGAGGAAGCCCATAGACAATTCAAAAGAAAATGTACCTGTATGTGTTTCTTGTCTATCTTTCTATAAACTCCACTATTTAGAATTAATTAGAATAATAAATTTGTTCACTTCAGTGCAAAGATTTGTCTCCTTTTTCTAGAAAAATAATTCCCTAATTTTACAAAATAAATTCTATTTGATTTGCTTTTGTCATTTGTCTTTACTATAAAAAACAGGTACGTTTAGTTGCTCTTTCATTTTTTTTCCCAAAGAGTACTTGGGCAGAAAAAACATCCTGTAAACCAGAGGGAGAGGTGACTTGCTGTTTGATCTGCTGGCAGAGAGCTTGGGAGTCCTGGGGATTCCTCAGTCAGGCAAAAGTTCATAATTCATTCCTTTTGAGCTTTCACAGAATTAATTGAAGTAGAAGCTAAAGAACTTCATTCACAAGCCAGAGAAATAGGTCAAGAATGTATTGATTTACCTCAAATTTTTCCCCAGAAATATTTTGAGGAAGGGGAGGGGGGGGAAAAAAAGCTTGTAGTAAAATCTGTTTTTAGAATTAAATTTACTAACCTAATTGGTAAAAATTTGTCTAAGCCTAGATCTCATTTGTCTGCTCTCAGATAAATGTGTACAAGAGAGCACTGTGAAATTGTGCTATTCCCAAGATAAAGGCATTTGTCTTTCCCTCCTGCCCCTTTTCTCTACCTGGGAACTTCTAGAAAAGTTCATATAAATAAAAGTGTTTTTCAGTTAATTGAATCTGAATTGTGGGCAGCCCAAAAACTTTGTGTGTTTTGGTGGCAGATTCAACATTCTGAATCTGTCAGATTTGTGCACCCACGGTGCATAATGGTCAAAGAGATTGGCAGAGGAAGAAACTGCACTTTTGGCAACTAGGTAAGGGGCATTTTTGTACCCAGCAAGGCATGGGGAGACAGTTTGGATTTCAGCACAGGCAGAAAACAGTCTGACCACGTGCTTACATGATCAACAATGAAACAACAAAATATTGACAAGTAGTTAGTGTATTTTGATGCATGTAACCTAGGGGTTATCTGTTTAAAAACAAAACTGCAATTCAGCAGCACTGTAGGAATCTGGATATGCACAGATAATACAAGGGGAAGTTTATTCTAGGACCTGTCTCCTTCAGAGCGTCACAGTGTCTGATTTCTCCATAGCCTGCACCCTTTCCCATAGTTTGCTCTCACCATCCCAGTAGTCCCTCAGCTTCAGATTTGTGTATGCTGTCTGAGATTCAGATTGTCTAAAATAAAAGACAGTATTATCTTCAGCTTTCAGAGTTAATTGTTCATTGGAACTAGGCTTTATTAGGAAAGAAAATATGACACAGGATTTTTGGTTTTGTAGTGGATTTTTGGTTTTGTGCCCCAGGATGTAATATAATTCTGTAAACCTAAAAGCAAAAACTTTCAGCATTTATACTTTGCAATCTCTGAGGAGCACATGTAGTAATACATTCTGCAGCATCATCTAGGGCTTTAGAAGTGTAAAAAAGTGAGATCTAGTATGTGGTATGTAGAAGTTTTTTAATGTACGAATTGTCAGATGAGCACCACATTTAAATGTGTAGCTACAGTCCATAGAGCTTGGAATTTCAGACATTGTTTCCATTATCCTTTGAATAGAAACAGTCAAAGAATGGATCTGGAAGCCAGCAGGAATTTGACATCTGAGCAAAAAATAAGTGTGTTTAGCTCTTATTTTTCTTTCTTTGTGAGCAGTGGTTAGAATTACTTTTGGGGTTTTGCTTAATTTTAAAGAAACACTGCATCCTCATTTACTTCTTATTTCTGTGCAGTAGCAAAATACCATCTTTTTCCACTCTTTTCACAATGAAGTTGTTTTCACAAATGAAGTTCATAATTATTTTCATTTCGCTAGCTTGAAGCCTTCAACTGAATCATGTTAAAACAAACCTGTTTGCACACTAGTGTTTCATCATTGAAGTTGCCATCGTTGCTTCAGAAGTACGGCACCCTGAGGCACTGAGTCTTGGCTTACATACCTTGAGATATTTATTCACCATTCTAATATTGATTCTTCCTTTCCACCAAATTGTGCAATGTTACTTTGCAGTGTTGTTTTATTGGAACAAGCAGATAGAACTTTGATTTTGAGGAGCAGAGAGGTGTGGGAAAGGGTGGGCATGGGTTCAAATCATAGTGATGTAGTGATTTTCTTCAGTAAACTGATCAATCTCGGTAACTTTTTTAAAACACATTTTCTGTAGTTGCCATCATTATCTTTCATCGAACCTACAGTGAGCTTGGCTGCTGGGGCACTTTACTGGTTGCTGAAAAAACCTAAAGGTGACTGAAAGACCAGAAGGAATGAATTCTGGTCTTTATGGGTAGCGCCTGAATTTACAGTGTCTGTCTACAGATTTATGTGATCAGTGGCAAGAACCCCACCCTATCATCTGATGTTCTAGTTATATAAATATGAAGTATTTTTCTCTACAGGCTCTTTATTTAGAGAAATGCATGAAGTGAGCTCTGGGCTCAATATACCGTTTCAGTATGATGTGTTTTATGTAACATGGCATTTTTCAGGTGGGAAGCCTGTAATGTATGTCTAGAGGTAGATTGAATAATTTAGTGAAAGCTAAAAAACTGACCTGTGCTCCCTAGTGCCTATTTGCATGCTCTTAAAAACAGTGCTTAGCACGTAGCTTACACCTTTTTTATTAAAGAATAGGCTTTCTTGCATTTACCACATAGTAAGAGCATGTATGAAATAGTTACTGTTGAATATCTGATGTATGAGAAATTAGTGTCCTCTTATTTTGCAGTAACATGAATACCTCTTTGTATTATATGACCTAACCCCTTTTAGTAACCTTTTAGTTACCTTCACTGTAGGCAAAAGATCAGCAGTGTTCTTGTATTTCTGAGGTTGGAAATGTTATTTATGAAAAAATAATTGACAAACTGTAACTGTGCAAGCTTAAATAAAGCTGTATATTTTGACTGGCCAGTCAAAATAACTGCAAATACATGTTGCAGTCGTTAACAGACAAGAAAGACATGATCACAGCTGCTCCAGCATGCAGTCCTTGATGCTCTAAGGGTTTATTTTGTGGTTGTCAACTGTATATAAGGCTTATCTGGATTCACAGTTGCCTCTAATTAATCATTCGTCCTGGAGTGCTTGGACACACCCAGCTGCCTCTGCAGCACTCACTGTTCACAATCAAATATTTCTACATCTCACAGTGCATCCCTTTTTATTCATATTATCTCTCCATTATCTCCCCGTTACAGATTTAACAAGAAGTCTGTATTGAGTGTATAAATACCCCTCACAGTTTCTTGATCAACATGTCATTTGTGTTTTAATGATGAAGCAGCTAAGGTGTTCTGATTAGTGTTTTCAAAGATTATAAAACAGTTTTCAACAAATCACTGTGGTTTTTCCCTTACTTTATCATCTATAGGCTCTGTATATCTCTGATTTTATAGATGCACAATGGACAAAGTATAGTTTCCAGAACAATGTATGTTTTACTCCTATAAAAAGAGGAGTCAGTTTTTATGTTCTGTGGTTGTTAAGATATTTTTGAGTAATCATATCTTATTAGCTCAGATTTTTTTTGGCAGGTTTGGAGAAACATTTTACTTGGCATTTTTTGCCATAAAGTTTAAGAGAGTGTCAATAATAGAGCACAAGGTGAAGAGAATGAGATCAGCTATTGAAAATGTTTATGGTAAAGGAGCCTTTTGACTTCATAGCTTAATATTGCTAAAATGGGAAGTGTCTGTCTGAACCTCAGGGCCTTGGACTGCCATTTTGGGAGACAAGGAGTTAGTTGGGGATGGAAAGACTGGAGTTTGTATTCTTTCTGCTCTGTTAGCCATTGCTATCTTCATGGATCTGACACTCTGTTTATCTGACAGTGCACTCAGTACTGCTTCGCCAGGGAAAATTGCACAAAACAAGCCTAGTGCATCAGCATTTTCATTGTGTATTAAGCTGAGCCTCCCTTCACATGGTCACATCCCCTTTTTAATCTGGGATTCCATGTCCCTTTCCCAGTCCAGCCTGTTTCTGTGGTGTCTATTGCTGGTCTCCCTGAGCTTCTGTTTCTGTGGTTTGAGTGTTTTTTGTGTGGCTGAGTGTTAAGACCTGCAGGACTTTTGGAAGTGGTGTTGTTTGGGGGTTAGGCAATACACTGATTTAGTGCTAGTAGTTTGTCATAGACGGAGGTGATGGCTGCGTTCAAGTTGGATTTCCTCCCAGAGATGATGGTGGACCATTGCTCCTTGAATGCAAGCCCTGTGTAAGTATTTTGTCTTCATGCCTAAGTTGTAACTAAAATGGTAGTTAGAATTTCTGTCTCTAAAGCCTTTGCTGTCTGATGAACTCCCCTTGGGGCGGGGGGCCGGGAAGTAGAGATAGGAGAGCCTGCAATTTGTTTTCTTGAAGAAATCCTAGTGGTCGTTGACACCTGATCTTGGTTTACAAGAGGAAAAATGTTCTGGTAATTGTGGGGATAAGAGGGCTAAGGAGGAATAAAGCTGTTTGGTGTTATTGTTTATGGTATGCTACAGGTGCTGATATTATGAAATCAATTATTTAAATTGGTTGCTGGAGAGAACAGTTTCTGTTCTTCCCTATTAATGACTTCAGACTAAACCTTTTAATTAGGAGTGAAATAATCCTTGAATACTGCTGAGGTCATATTAAGAGTTGCCCAGTTAACAGGAGCCATGCTGTGCTCTTGAAGCTATGTGTGATATAGAAGGTAAACCTGAAAATTATTATTGGAAGAGGGTAAATTATTTACGGTTGTTTTCAAGTGAAGTGAGAAGAGGTAGCTTATGTCTTTGTAAAAGGTATTGTTTGCCTTGGCTATTTGAAGAGGTGCTGACCCTTTCTGAGCAGAAAGGTGGAGAGGAGTGAAAGGATTTATGATGATACTCTTCTCTTTTAGTAAGAAGCTTTTTTGTTTCTGAGGTCTGTTCATACAGCTAAAAAATTATGAGTTTTCCCTGAAATCAGTTTTTCCTTAGACTCTGAACAGCAGCATATTGAGGGAAAAATTAAGTAAACATTACCTGGTTTGGATTTTTTTTAAGTTCTATTCAGAGGGAATATGGTTTCAGATGGACAGTGAGAGGAATACTGTTTACTGTTATGTGCAGTTATTAAGCTATTCAAACTATCTTCAAAGGAAAAAAACAGATGAAGTGAGCTGACTACTCTGGAAGAAGACCACCTGTATTCTTCAACAAAGAGTTTGGGGGCGGGGGGAATCATTGTATAGTTATTGTTCCACTCCCCATGTCCTTTCTAGATTATGCAGGGATTGGTCAGCAATTTTAACCTACTAATCACTATAGGTACAATAGGGTGTCATTACAGTCAGACTTCCACAGAGATAGGTCCTCTGGTATACCAGGCTGTGACTACTGATAGATAACAAGACCTCATATTGCACTTAACAAATAATGAGGAGTCTATACAGAGAGCAGTGTATGACTGTCAGCGAGCTATGTGGAGCATAACACAAGTTTGATTAATAGAGTGTAAACTGTTCTATGGCTACATATAAAGCCTTGAAACCTACTGAAGATTTCCATACTCAAAACTTCTCTGTTGCTGTAGTCTAAGAAGTCACTTTTTTTCTGCATTAACATCCTGCCATTACTCAACCTGATTGTGACTAACTGGCTTGTCCAATCCCAACCTATTCATGTGCAATCTCAAACTGTTTTTTTCCAGTTATTGTTGAAAGCTCTTTAGTTTCACAGAGTTATTGCCTTGTAAACCTTTAAAGAAATTTTTAATCTGGTCAGTTGTATCTGTTTCTCTCTTTAAAGATGGATCTTCACTTTGGGAAACAGTTACAGTTAGTAACATATAAAACCATTTTTAAAATGTTATCCTCTCATTTTCAGTGGTTACTGATAACTTGAGTTGTTTGCGAGTAGGCTTGAGTTTAGGTTCCTTTCTGTTCTGTTTTTTTTTTTCCTATAGAATTTTACATGGTTGAACTAGTGATATTTTTCAGTTAGCAGATTTATATCCTGAATCCCAGATGCTGACTACATTATAAGAACAAAGTTTTAAACAGCTGTGTACTGTGTTTGATTTCCAAGTACACAAATTGCCAATGAATGTGAATATTCTCCTGTGTGCAGTACTGGGAATGTGCAAGAGTCTCTCTTTGTGTGTAAATTTTAATCATATACACTCATACATGTGTAGAAATATTTTTTTTTCATCTTGCTGTAAGCATGCTTTTGTCTGTGGAATGTATAAACCAGAAATTCCTTCTTGTTTTTCATAGCTCAAAGAAAATGAATGGCACACTGGATCACCCGGACCAACCTGATCTAGATGCTATCAAGATGTTTGTGGGTCAAGTCCCGCGGAGCTGGTGTGAGAAGGATCTAAGAGAACTTTTTGAACAGTATGGTGCTGTCTATGAAATCAATGTCTTGAGGGACAGGAGCCAAAACCCTCCTCAAAGCAAAGGTGAGAACTTCTGTACTTTTCATGTGACACTTGAGGTTTCAGCCAGTTTCACATAATTGCAATCTTAGCTGTTTGCTTATTCAGAGATCCCTGTGTGTTGGAGCTCTGTGTGACCAGGTGTGCATGCAAGCCTGAGCTTTATAGTCTTTAAGTGTATTTGTCTAACTATACTTGAACTGTGATCCAGTCATTAGCTGAGCTGAAGAAAATGATAATTTTTTTTTTTTAGAGCTCGGTAGCGATGAGGATGCTTGAGGAGTATGGATTATAATTGCAAAGCAGAACATCAAATTAATACTCTGTTGCTCCCCAGCGTTGTGGTGGAATGCATTTTGCATTGGAAGGATGGAAGTGGGATTTGCAATTTCTGTACAGCATGTCAAGATTTAGTGTTCTTTCCTGGCTAGCATTTTGTTTTAATTGCAGGGTGCTGTTTTGTTACATTTTATACCCGTAAAGCTGCACTAGAAGCACAGAATGCTCTTCACAACATGAAGATCCTCCCAGGGGTAAGAGCAGAGCCTTGCTTTCTGCATAACTCTGTCTTGTTTTTCTGAGCTCCAGGACCACTGAAGTACAAACACGTGTTATTGTGCCCTCAAATAATGTTTTAAAACAACTATTTAAAAGATCAATGTCATGAGATTTATATGATAACAGATCTTAAGGGAATTTTGAAGCACTTAGGAGAATAATATGGTAGTGAAGTGGGTGGGCTTGGCTTTTATAATACTTTCTGAGGAGGAATGATGGTATGTAATTAGGAAAGCCTTCTAGGAAGTTATGTAATGTTACATATGCACCTCTCGAGAGGCAATTTAGGCTATAATTTCTTTCTTCCATAATTCTTATGGGATGTGTTTCATATAATATGAAGTGAATGTATCTAGGATTAAATAATCTTTTTTACATTTCAGATGCACCATCCTATCCAGATGAAACCAGCTGACAGTGAAAAGAGTAATGGTAAGCTTTACTAAAGTCTGAGTTTGGTGGTGTTATTTGTGCTAATTGGGAACCTTGAGGATTTCCCTTTTGTTAAACAGCTTTTGATGAAGTCTTGAATTGGAGGCCTAATTTTTTAAAAGAAAAAAATGAAAAGAGAAAGGTATGTTTTGAATATAGTAGGTAGTGTGAGTGATGTCTCCAAAATTCCATGACTCAGAGTATCTCCCACTGCTGCTGCTTGTGGTAGAACCGTGTTGTCAGTTAGGGAAACATCCAGTGAGTTCTTCTTTGTGCTAAGGTGGTATAAATCTTTGTTGGGGACATGGACAGTGGGATTGAGTGCACCCTCAGCAAGCTTCTGGATGACGTCACACTGAGTGCTGTGGTTGATAGCCTAGAGGGGAGGGATGCCATCCAGAGGAGCCTTGACAGGCTGGAGTGGTAGGCCTGTGCAAACCTCATGAAGTTCAGAAGGCCAACTGCAAGGTCCTGCAAACATGGATACAGGCTGCGTGATGAGTGGATTGAGACCAGCCCTGAGGAGGAGAACTTGGGGGTATTTTTGGATAAAAACCTAAATATAGACTGGCAACCTGCACTTATAGCCCGGACAGCCAGCCGTATTCTGGGCTGCATCAAAAGAAGGGCTAGGAGGTCAAGGAGGGTGATTTTCCCACTCTATTCCACTGTTATGAGACCCTTCCTATAGTACTTCCCCAGCATAAGACATGAACCTGCTCAGGCATGTCCACAGGAGGGCTGTCAAGCTGATCAGAGGGCTGGAGCATCTCCCCTGTGAGGACAGGCTGAGAGAGTTGGGGTTGTTCAGCCTGGAGAAGAGAAGGCTCCAGGGACACCCTCTGGCAGCCTTACAGTATCTAAAGGAGGCCTACAAGGAAAGACAGGGAGGGATTGTTTATCCAGTAGTCTAGTGATAGCACAGAGGATAACAGTATTAAACTGAAACAGATTTAGATTTAGATTAGATATTAGGAAGAAATTATTTACTGTGAACAGGTTGCCCAGAGAAGCTGTGCCTGTCTTATCCCTGGAAGTGTTCAAGGCCTGGCTGAATGGGGCTTTGAGCTGCCTGGTCTAGTGGATCATCTAGTTGGAACTAGATGATCTTTAAGGTCCTTTCCAACCCAAACAATACTATGATTCTATGAAATCTAGAAGTGCTTTTTCAAGTGCTTATCCAGTTTGAAGCGAGGCCTCAAGGCCTTTGAAGGAAGTTTGTTGCAGCTAGGTTGGGAGTCAAAACGACTTCTTGTAGTACACAAGAAAGGCTGAGAATTAACAATAGTTCAGTAGAGAAGAAAAACTGAGTATTTCTGCACATTGGCCATTTCAGGTGGATTAGGAATTTAGCATCCACCATTGGTTAAGGGATCATTTAGCCATGCATTTCCATTTTGAGTTTATATACATACATACATGCATATTCAAATACTTATGTATCTATATATACTGCTGCAGCATAAGCAAAGAAAATGTTTAGCATCTTCTAGTTTCAGCCTTTCAAGGCTTGGCCAAATTTTATTTTCTTCATTTGCAGTAGTTTCTATAAGATTAATGTTGCATCATGGAGAAGATAATCCTTGTTTCAGAAAGCTTAGGTCTTAAGATAATTGAAAATGGGGTAGCATATAGTAAGAGTAATTCCGTCTGTGGATTCCTTCATGTGTTTACACAGCAGGTTTCTGTGTAAATATATATAGAAGGGAGTAATTTCTTTGAGGTATTGTTAGGAGGAGAACAGAATAGGTTCTCTAAACTAAAGCACATCTTCCTTTACACACACACCCCCACAAATATCCTGGGAAAATAATGGAAAGAAAAAAAAGTAGTGGAATTTTAGGGTCATAATTCTGAGGCTATTACATAATTATATGAGTTTTAGTAAAAGATGTAGGTGACAACAATAAATAAAGCATTAGTTAAGAAAGCATTTGAACTTGCCACTAATAAAAGGGGTTCTGGATCTCTTGAACTAAAATGGACTGCAAAAAAGTATTGAAAAGCAGCTCTAAGAGCAGAAAGTGAACTAAGTACAACATTAAGATTTAATAGCCAGTTAAAGTCATGTCAGCTGGAATAGTCTGGAATTTTCCTTCCTAGCATCATAGCACACTCAGCAAATAAGTTGATTTCCCCTCACCGTGGCACTGAATCAGAGAAGACTTAATTTAAGCTTCAAACTGTGCTACAGCCTTCATGATACTATATTTTATATTGTGATGAATGCTGTATTTCTAAACTGGTTTATATTTTCAAGTGTTATTCTGCATAATTTGCTTCATCCCATAAAATAAAGTGTTTCAGAGATGATTAACCTCCTTAAATAAGTAAATCAAGAGGTATAAAATTCTGCTCTGAATTTGAATTTACCCCACTTCCTCAAGGGTCCTTTAACTTACATTAGTAACCACTAACTGAAAAGTTAAAAGAAATGTCTTTCTGAACCATTTATTTTAAAATAATCTGCACACTGAAAGGTATTCTTCAACTCTAAGGTGTCTAGTAGCATCACAATTCAGAGGCAAGATAAAGTACCACACAGTCCGTGGCTTGATTTGAGGTGTTGTTTTTATGCTTTTGATATAGATCAGTACATACCACTTTTGGTGCATATCAATAACAGAAATAAAACTGTTCTGTTTTAGCAACTACTGTTGCTTGCACTGTTGAGAGAGGAGCATGAGGAATTAGACTCATCTAAATTTAAGTGATTGGTATGATCAAGAGGCTAAAAAGCAGCTTTCTGCAGTTCACTTGCTTGTTTATATACAGTTAGGTATGTTGGTAGTCTAAAGATAGAAGAGGCAGAGGAAAGAGGATGAAAATAGTCCAGTAAACCACATTCCAGTCTTTTCTTACCAGGAACTGAAAAGATACATAAAAGTGCTGAATCTGACATATCTTTTCCTTTTTTTTTTTACGTTCTTGCTGCTCACAGGCTTTGCAAGGAAAAAACAGTGCATTGTAAACATAAAATAGGCATCATTCAGGTTTATTGAAGTGTCTCATGCATCCTCCTTAATTGAAAACACAGTCCATTATTTGAAATCTGGTTGTGATAAGCCTCTACCCTAAATACAGGGTAATAGAGAAGACTTGACAGAATAAGATCTAACAAGCGCATATTTGCTGGTAATACTCTTTACCTTTTGATTTCTTAGCAGTAGAAGATAGGAAGTTGTTTATTGGAATGATATCCAAGAAGTGCAATGAAAATGATATCCGAGTGATGTTCTCCCCCTTTGGGCAGATTGAAGAATGCAGGATATTACGGGGCCCAGATGGCCTGAGCAGAGGTAAGCAGGAAGTTTTCTTGGCAGTTGGAGGATACTGCCTTTTGCAACTTAACATAGCATTTCAGCTCTTTCTATGATTCCCATCTACACCCCCTCCCTGCCCAGTAGGAGCTTTGATTTCTGTATTCATCTCAGTAATTGTGGATGTAGTGAAAGATTTGGTTTCTTTTTGCTTTTTCCCCAGGTTGTGCATTTGTGACTTTTACAACAAGAGCCATGGCACAAACAGCAATCAAAGCAATGCACCAAGCACAAACCATGGAGGTAAAACAAGTTAGTGGGTGTCAGGAGCAGACGTAATTTGTCAGGCAGTCACTGTGGAGTTTAAGAGACCGGTGGGCACATAGAGAAGGATAAGTGCAGTGTGTGTTTCTTCACAAATACTGCTCCTGGACCTTTGTGTTTGTCCTGCTCCTGTTTTTAGAGTTCAAGATAGGAACTTCATCTGCAGAGAAAATACGAAAATACAAAATAGAATTAAAAGCAAACATGGTTTTAAACCTTTAATGAAATGTGCTATTTGAATATATATGTGTGTGTATATATATACACACACGGGGGGGGAGGAAATTGCTTCCAGTGACTGGGTCTTAATGCAGTATTTTTGTGACTGCTAGGGATAGCAAGTATGTAATTGTTTGAATTGCTGTTTGCAGGGCTGCTCTTCTCCCATTGTGGTAAAATTTGCAGACACACAGAAGGACAAAGAGCAGAAACGAATTGCTCAGCAACTCCAGCAACAAATGCAACAGATCAGTGCTGCCTCAATATGGGGAAACCTGGCTGGTCTCAACACACTCGGACCCCAGTACTTAGCAGTGAGTTTCTGATTTGGGTTCTTTTCATCTCTTGAGGGATTGCAGTGTCTGACTCTCTTGCAGTGTTTAATGTATTAATTTTTAGAAGGCTTCTGATAGATAGGGCAGGGTTCTTAATCCCGGGGTTCTTAATTGTGAAATTATGTGCTAACATCTAGTCAGGATACATTTAAGGGAGGATTTTCACCCCAGTCACAGCAGTCCTAATTACTGAAACCCTGGATTTTTCTCCTGCATTCTGTAGAATGACTTCATGCTTTTTCTGTATATATTACAGCCTTAAAGTTTACCCATATAAATGCCCTTTTCATGTCTTTCTGATTAAATAGTTCTTGTATTCTTTTATCATTTTTCTTTTTTCAACCTTTATTTCTCTCATCTTCTTCCAATGAAACCTGAAACAGTACTTGGCACTATCCAAATAGAAAAGGTGATCAGATTGGAAACAGAGTAAAAAACCCAAACAATAAAAACCAAACAAATAAACAAAAACAAAGCCTACAGAAAATAGAGAGAAACTACTCTCTGTAGCAGAAATAGTGGAACAGACTGTTGGACTAGCTCTTTATCACCAACTGCTGTTTGTCACTGATTATAGTTGATTTTGCTGGGTCCCTAAGGGACAAACTTTTTGTAAACTGATGTGCTCTGACTTAAGTGGCTTGCTAGAGTGGTTCTGAGAACTGTATTCATACAAGGTCTGAAGGACAGAAAAAGAAAATTTCATCTCATTCTTGATATGCTGTGTAGTTGAAATGGGACAATTCTCTTAGTACTCTTTTAGTTTTGGCAGATTGGGATTTTTTTACAACAGCTAGTTAATGGAGAAAGGAATTGGAAATCTCTAGCTTCTGAGCTGAGTATGGAAATCTCTCATGTCTGTGTGCATAAGGAAAGTGGAGAAAGTTCCCTCTCATGGTGACTCTTTGGTTTTGATATGGCATTGCCATTTGTCCCATGTTGGCAGTAAAGTCTGTTGGGAGGTAGCATATCCTTAGGGGTGGCAGTCCTGCCTTAGGAGCTTTGAGCAGGAATTCTCTCTCACACTACTGATTCTGCTGGTTTTATCTTGGTGTATTAGCTATAATTTTCCCTCACCACTGATGATGTTGAGTGAGAAAAGCACTGTGCTGTTGCTTTGGCTGCAATGTGATGCATGGGCTATGAGGATTTTCACTATGGTGGTGCTCTGGCTGTATTGTGCAAGGGGAATTCTCTTTATGCTTTGCTACGATGTGGTGCATGGGCAGCGGGAATTCATTTGTGACGGCGCTCTGGCTGTGGTGTGATGCACTTTCTCCCAGAAGCAGAGCCAGCCCTCACTCTCACTCTTGTTTTGTTTTTTGGTGTAATGTCTAGCTTTATTTGCAGCTCCTTCAGCAGACAGCAGCTGCTTCATCTGGGAACCTGAACACATTGAGCAGCCTCCACCCAATGGGAGGTGAGTTTTTTCCACCAGAAGACAATTTAAGTGCCAAACAAAAGAGGATGAGGGTAGAGAAATTAGCCAAAAGACTGTAGATACATTAATGTAATTTGACATAACTAGTCCTGAGTTTATCCACTGCTTCAGAATGAATGCAATCCTCTGCTACAAGTGTGGATGTTCCTTCTTAATCTCAGTTAACTATTGTCCCCAAGGTAAGTGGTGGTATCTCTCCAACCTCTGGCATTTAAAATTATCTTCCCTTGTGGCTAATGAAGAATGCTCTCTATGTTTTCATCCAAACAGGTGCGTGTGTGAAGAACTGAGTTTTGAAATAGGCATTAATGCACATGTTTCAGGGATACCAGATTCTTAGTTTTCCCATTTGCAATGCCTTGAAGAACAAAGGATTTAAGTTGACAACACAGTGTTGTTAGGAATATGAGCTAGTCCTTTATTCAGGTTTCCTCATTGATTCATTTGAATTATAATTAATTATGCCATTGCTGTTATGGAAATACCAGCTTAATAGGTATGAGCCAAATTCCTTGCTGGGGAACTGCTAGTCAGAATATTCACTAAGTATAGCAGTACTGGGGCTGTAAGTTGATTTTCCCTTCTGTCTTCACAGGGTTGGGAATAATAAAATACTTTAGTAACTCCATTCACCACATTCTCTAAATTCTTCTGCTAAAAAAAAAATCTATAGTTGTAGTTTTAATACTGAGCAGTTAAAGCTTTTAAAATTGCCTCCTGGAGTTTTACAGTCGTTTCCAGTGTCACGTGCCCTTGTCTGTGCAGAGTTTGATCTATAAGTGTCTTTGTACATCTGATTCGTGTTGGTTGGTGCACCCATCAGTAACAATTACGAGCTTTTGCGAAGTGTTATATTTTCAGTTGTAGGAGCTTTGATTTTATTCTTGAAGTTGATTCTAATGTCAGGTTCCTATATTGACTTTTTTCATGTCAGACCTCTTCAAAACTCTTAGATCTAAGATTCTTGGAAAAAAGCAATTTTATTTTTTTTTTAAATCAGTTTCACTAATATCCTGTAGGGTGGTGATCTATAACGGATTTTGTTATGCACATAATAATACTCTTTTTCTCCCCTATTGTGTCTGTTTAAAAGCAAGTTTTGTAATAAAGGAGAAAGTACAACAATATGGACTGGGGCAGGTGGAAGGGGCTAACTAGCTGAGATTTCCCCTGAAGCTTCCAGGGTAATTCTGTCTTCACTATTAAAAAAAAAAAACCCAAAACCTTAAAAATTCAGAAATCATAGATAGGAATGGCATGTTGTGGGGTGTTTTAAAAAAAATTATTCCGAGTCTGTGATTCTTTACAGAAAAAGTTGTAGTTTCAAAGTCCTTTTAATATCTCAGCTTCTTTCTTGAAATTCATAGAAAGAGAAATTAAGTAGGTAATTAGATCCCAAACTATATCAGACTTTGTAGACAAAATTTAATCTCAACACTGTTTGAAAGCAGATGGGAAAACAGTGTGATGACAAGAGGGCAGGTGCAGTGTACATGTGATAAACTGCTTCAGTTAAGAAAGCAAGCTGCTCTGTTCTTCATGAGCTCCAACACTTGCACTTTTAACCCTCTGTAGCACAATAAAAGCAAAAAATAAAACTTTTTTTATTTTAACGTCATGCTTTTATGTTACAATGGCACCTTGAATCTAAATAAAGGCAGAATCCCCTTGTTTTGGGAACTAAACTTGGCTAGGGAAACAGAGCTGTCACAAAGAGAAAACAATGGAAAAACAGTTAAAACCCAAACAAACTATACTAAAGGTAGTAGAAGTATTTTAGAAAATAATTAGTTTATACTGCATTGTCACTTATATTTTTGTTGTTTGCTCACATGCTTAAATTACAAAATGGAACTTTTAATTATTTGAGATGTGTGCTTTGCCACTAAGTTATTACTGTGTCCAAAAGATGAGATGCCACTCTGCCTATGATGTTTTGATGTTGTTAAATGAATGGTGATTAATTTAATTTTGGTTTTAATTATGTTGGAAAGAAATATTGTGGAATATTTGGAATTGTTAAAACAAGCAAAGGTAGAGACAAAAAATGGAAAATAAGGGAAAAGAGAAGAGAGGCAGAATTTGGAAGAATGGAGCTAGCCTACGAAAGGATGACTAAAATATAGAATTCAGAAGAGATCCATTTCAATGATAATCCCACAGCAGGAAAAGAGGGCAGAATTTGGTGCCAGTACTGACAAAATGGTTTCATTCAAAAATGGTGACTCAAAATGAAGGTGAGTCAAATGAATAAATTGACTAGTAAAAGCTCATAAGCTCAGAGGTACCTTCTTGCCCCTGCAGTATTCCTTGCTGCCAACCTGCAATATGATGTTTGCTGTTCCTTGTCACTATGTTTGACGAGCTAACTGCCCTACACAGGCATGGGTTGATCTTGTGGTCAGGAGTTGCCACTTAACAGTTGTCTCACAATTGACTGTTGTTTCTTGACTGCAAGGGGGACCAAACAAAACATGCTGATGCTTAGCTGATGGTGGGTTAAAGCTGTGACTCTGTGACCACTGTGAGGCCTGCTTGAAAGAATTTTGCAGTTACTGCTCTTCCCGTTCCAAGGGAGTGGAGGGACATGAAAGTGGAGGAGAGTACTGGCCTGATATTTAGGCAAGTTCTCCAGTTTGCACATGAGCTGTCAGATCCTGACTTAACTCTCGTGTAAAGCTGCTGTGCTTTTGTGACCGGAGAGAACACTGCTTGAAAATTTCTGTACTCTGGAGTCTACGTCTGGGATAATGAATACCTGGCCTTTTCACCTACTGAATTACATCTATCTGGCCAAAGAAAAACTTCTTTTTTAATTATAGCAAGAAATCGTGATATAGAAAAGATCAGTAACTAGTATTAAGCCTATTGCTTTTAAGTCCTTCCTGTTACTCCCTTGTGATGTGCTGAGTTTGCTGGATCTGTTACCTTTGGTTGGTGGTGACTATTATAGGAGAAACTCTGCATTCTTCAATGTGTTGCAGGACTGAATGCGATGCAATTACAGAACCTGGCTGCGTTAGCAGCTGCAGCCAGTGCAGCTCAGAACACACCGAGTGGTACCGCTGCACTCACTTCCTCCAGCAGTCCCCTGAGTGTGCTCACCAGCTCAGGTAAGAGACTGCCTATGCTGCAGTGTGTTATGACATGCATTGCCTTAGGAGTCCTTTCAGAATAAATGTCATCTGTTTTGTCTATCCCTTTTTGTCATTTTAGTGTTGATTCCATAATACATAAACAGTTTTACTCATAGATTCACTGGCTTTTGTTTAGGGTAGATACCTTTGCCACCAGCAAAGGCTTTTTCACCTGCTGTGTTCCTTTCTCCAAAGGGAAGGGGTCAGTTTACTTTAGAGTGAAAAGAATTTTGAGGTCATAATGAAGCAGAAAGGTAGATGACCTTCTTCCAGTCACGTTATTACAATCTCATCACATACTTGGTTTATCTGTGGTTTTAGGCAGGCACTGGCAGATGTGCCCTGTTCCTCTGAACATGGAAACAAAAAATGCCTTAAGCATGAAGTAATGTATTCTGTGCACTAGAACAGTACTGTTTCCATAGATGTTTTCCATAGTACATGTTTTCCATAGATGAAGAAAAGGATACTACAGCTTCCTCATAAAAGTAGGAAAACAGAAACCTAGCACATGTACTGGAAAGCAGTTGTCTAGAACTTAGTGTACAAGTTGCTCATAAAAATCTTCCTCTTATGTGGCTTTTTTGTGTTTTGTTTGGGTTTTTTAACTGTAGGCTGTTTAGAGACACTGAAGTGTCTAAGTAGTGTTCTTTTGCTGCCTTACTGTCAAATGTCCTCATTAAAAGCAACAAGCAAAAGAACCAAACAAATTCTATTATGCTTACAGAAGACGTGCTCAGTTTTTACCACAAATGAGGATCAGTATTCTACTCAATTATTTCTATCCTATTTTGAGTTATTACTAAATCCTGACATGGGAAGGGAGACCCTGTATATTCACAGTGTCAGTTTTCCAGCATTTGTGGCATCCAGCCTACAGAGTTGACATCCTCACCTGTGAATGTGAGAGACCAAAGGGAGTTGGAGGGGATTTTAAATTTCCACAGGTAGCTTTTTGAATTGTGTAGAAGGACCAAGGAGCTGAACCAAGAGATTAAGAGATTACAAGGAAAAGCTGTTTAGAAAACTTTGTCACATGATTGGGAGTTAAATTATGAGTGCTTTGCACAGTTTTCTCAAGAAAGAATGTAGTTCAAGGAGTATTCTGTTGCTGGACATTTTTTACATAAAAACTTTGTGGGCTGCATTCTTAAAAGATTAAAATTTTAAAATTTATCTTTACTCCCAGCTATGTATTTTATTTCGTAATTCAAAAACAAACAAAAACCGACAAAAAATTAAAATGAGTTGAGGCTACAGAAGAGCTGCATTTATAACCCACTAATGCTGCTTCATCATTAAGGGAGCACAAAGGTGAATATATCTGACGATTTCTCCTATTTTTCCTCATGCAGTAGCAGAGCTGAAATTATCAGGTTACAATTTGCTGCAAGTGGCATTTAGAACTAAGATTTCCTCATTGGCTGTCTTGTCTAGTGACTGGAGCAAGTTTGTTTTCTGTTTTGTCGAGGTGGAGGAAGGGGCTGGCAGGTTGTGAAGTTCAAATGTCAAATGTGCTAGAAAAGGCACATCTCTTTTCAGAAGTGTACAGTGAAAGGGGCAATGGACACAAGTTGCAACACAGAAAATTCTGACTAAATAGAAAAAGAAAATTAATGGCAAGAGTGATTAAGCTCAGGAACCAGGTACCAGCGGGGCTGTGGAACCTCTGTCATTTCAGAGACTGAGAATGCTGTTGGAAAGGACCCTGAACAGGGTCACCAAACTCAGAGGTTAGACCAGCTCTGAGCAGACCATTAGACTGAATGATCCACAGAGGTCCCTTTCAACTGAAGTTATCCTGTTATTGTGTGATTCTTTGGAATTTATTTCCCCTTTGTGAATTTTGGCTGTTTCACAGAACTCTGCAAGTTCTTTGTCCCTTGATGAAAGACATTGCAGGACTCTGTTCCATTTTTGATCATTCTGGTGGAGGGACTGGGGAGTGGGGAGCAGCTCATTTTTAAGTACTTTCTGTGCTGACTCCAAATAACCTTCTGATTGCTGGTTACATCAGTAAATGATTGTGTGTCAACAATTAAGTTATCATGATGGGACATTTGAATTAATATTCAATACAGATATATCAGTTCACTCTTCACACGCTTATAACATGAAGCAGGAAGTATTGTACTGCTCTTTAAACTTAATTTCAAGTATAATTTTAAAAAGTAGAGATGAGCTTTTGTTCAAAAGAAAGTTTTGGAGGACATGCGATATACAAGTAGTCACTAATATCGAACTCTAAAACAGTTTCAGTACTTTTCATTAAATACATGAATATGCTTCACATTTTAAAACTGTACTTAAATTGGGCAAAGGGGAAGCCTCAGTGTGTACAGACACATTCAATTTCGTGATATTTCCTATAATTATACAGCTTTTTTTAATTCTTTAGTCCGAGATACTATTATGTCTTCCAAAGGCAAACTTGAAATTCTCTTTTGATTAATATTTATATGCACATTCACTCTGTATGTATTCACATAGACAGCTGTTGGAATCCACACAGAAGGCATCTATCCCTCCTGAACCACACCCAGACCTTGAAAAAACTCAGTGTATAGCAGTTCAGTACTATGTAAATGCCTGCCTTGTCTGTGGGACATATGGCAACATCTACTGTGATAACCTCTTAAACTGCAGATGAGATGGCTACCTCCTTAACTTCTCTCCATCTCTCATCCAAATGTTCACCTGATGCTTATTTGGACATCTCTCCTCAAATTACATAACTGGTGGAAAAATCCAGGCAGTCCTTATGCATAGTTACCTTTTTTATTTTCTTTCATCTTCACTGATACCATTTGTGTCTGGGGAATTTGGAAGTTCACACAGTGCAGTCTCTGTGGACTATGGGTACGCTAAATGTCAGAATGGTTGAACTCAGTGGTGTTAAGTATTTTTGCTGTGCTGTCTTCCTACCCATTTCAGACAATATTTTTAGATAGTTCCAAGCAGTATTGTGTATTTTGATGTAGACTAGAATGAAGCAAAACCTTCAACCTCGCTGAAGATGAGCTGCTCTTTGGAACTGAACAGTCTAGTGCTGTACCCACCTATAGGTACCTCATATTGCAGAGACCATGGCCTTAGATAAACTCATTTAAACTGCTGACTTGTGAAAGGGACATTCCAGAAATTATTATAGAAATATCTCAGGATTGAAATGTCTTGTCTGCTATCTTTTTGACTCTGACACCAATAAGAATGGTCTGCTCCAGAGCAAAGTAAAATGGTTGCAAATGCTGAGGTATGTTTCCATTTCTCCTCCTTCTAAAGGCAACCATCAAAGGTCCAGCAAAGCCTAGATGATTTTGATGGCCTTAGTGTGTCTCCAGCAAAATTGTTTTCAGAGATGATATAGTATTTCTGGTTTTACTGGAACTAATTCTGATACAGTGCAGTCAGATTCATTGCCTGAATTTAAGTTCTCTTCAGCTCATTGCCTGGATTCAGATACTGAATAAGGACAGACTTACTGTTTACCAACCTCCACAAGTTGTTACTTGATGTCCAAGTTTAACTATCTTTCCTAGCTGTTCTTTATTACATTTTCAAATTTTCTTTTTTACGTATTCAAACCTTCTCAAATACTTTCTGCCTAGTTCTCTTAGTTAGCCTTTTTGACTAGACAGAACTCAGTAGACAGATCTAGGAAAATGTAACCTTAGTAGCAAGAAAAAAATCCCCAACCACCACCAAAAACTGCACAGAAACAATGTTAAGAATTAGGGATGGAGTAAAGAACAGGTATAAAGCGATACTGGTTTTTCATGTCTGTTGCTGTGTGCTGTTTTCTGATCTAAAATACAACATAAAAAATGCCAGAAGAACAGAAATGATGACTAGAACTGTGGAACTCCTTCCCTGTTAAGAGCAACAACCTGAAAAATGGAAGACTGATACGGGAGAAGGATATGATTAAAGCCTACAAATATATTAGTGTTATGATGAAGGTGAACTGGGAAAGAACAGTCATTAGATATTTCAATAAAAGAATTGCGGGATATCAGGCCAAGTTTTCAGCTGACAGTTCAAAAATATAAAAAGATATTTTTTTGCATAGCGCATGATTAAATTGCAGAAGTCATGCCTTAGAACATAGTAGAGTCCAACAATTTGGTGTTCAAAATGCAGTGAAATTAATGAACTAAAATTGTGACTGTTACAAAGACATTGCCTTTGGCTGAAAAAATCCTAGGCATTTTTTTGAAATGTTGTTCTCATCTGTCAAATGGCTTTTTTTTTTTTTTACATAAAGTATACTATGTTGCCTTCATCTGCTTCTTACTAGCCTTTTTTACAGAAATAACTTAACAAAGAAGTTGAATTATCAGGACCAAAAAATGTTGCTCGAAGTTTAATTATTTTATTTTAATAGCAGGTTCCTCACCTAGCTCCAGTAGCAGCTCCTCTGTTAATCCAATGGCGTCTCTTGGAGCATTGCAGACGCTGGCAGGGGCTACAGCAGGCCTCAACGTTAGCTCTTTAGCAGGTAAGTTACGTGTTGTGGTGGATTGGGGGAGCAGCTGATTAACATTCCTCAGCCTGTGCTACTTCTCTGGGGTTATTTTTTCTGCTCCCTGCTTTTTGTAATACTGCAGAGTATTTCAAAGGTTATCAATCTGGCTCAGTGGAAGCACTCAGTCATCTTTTATTTCCTCTTTCTTATCCAGGAATGGCAGCCTTAAATGGAGGACTTGGCAGTGGTGGTCTTTCAAATGGGACAGGTAGCACAATGGAAGCCCTCACACAGGCTTACTCTGGAATCCAGCAGTATGCTGCTGCTGCACTGCCCACACTCTATAACCAGAGTCTCTTAACACAGCAGAGTATTGGTGCAGCTGGAAGTCAAAAAGAAGGTAGGCAGACAGCTGTAGAAACAACTGGAGAGGGATTTTCAAAAGGGCAAGGTTAGCCCTTGCAGCTACCTTATCTGCAGATCTTTCATTTGGTGGCATTTTTTAGAATCCTGGAGTTACTGAAGATAAAGAAGGAAAACTTGCACGATCTTTCTGTAAAGGGCTGCCCAAAGTAGTTTTTGTATGGGAGGTTTCTCACAGGATTTGTATAGTCTTAAACACTTTGTAATCATACTCGTCCATTTTCTCGGGGGGAAGAAGGGTCTAAGTGTACAGCGTGATACATCCCACTGTCAGAGAATCAGATGTGATTTTGTTAATGTCATTTTCTTGGTCCTTCACCTCTTCCCACAGATACTTATGCCAGTCTCTTCACTCTCAGATTCAGGTTCAATTTCATATTTAGTGTAAAGTAATGAAGAATGTAGGAGTAAGTTTTCAGCAGAATATGTAGGATGTTTAGAAAAGAATCTGTCAGATTTAAAGCAGTACAATTATTTGTATTTTGTATTGAGATTCTCTTGGTTGTTTTGGGGACCACAAGCTTTGCATGGACATTTTTGGTTTAGTCAACATCTCGAGTCAAACTTATTGTTTGAGCAAATGTTTACCACAATGTGTAAATTTCAAGCAAAAATGGTGAGAAAGAGCTAGAATTCTTTGAATGATCAATCCCTACAAAGAGTCATGCTAACTTATTCTGGAATCAAGTTCTCTGCTGAAGTGTGAACAGCAGTTTTGTTGTTCTATCCAGAAAATTTGGCTTGAGTGATTCTTTCACCTTTTTTTGTGCAGTGGGCATATGTTATCCATGCTCTTTCTGAATTTATATTCCTACTTGTCGTTTGAAGGTCCAGAGGGAGCCAATCTGTTTATCTACCATCTTCCCCAGGAGTTTGGGGATCAGGATCTGCTGCAGATGTTCATGCCATTTGGAAATGTCGTCTCTGCCAAGGTGTTCATTGACAAGCAGACCAATCTAAGCAAGTGTTTTGGTACGTTGGATCTACAGCTTCCTCACAAGGGGAGGTGGAGAGGCAGGCATTCATCTGTTTTCTCTGAGAACTCATGACAGGACCCAAGGGAACAGCATGAAGCTGTGTCAGGGAAGCTTAGGTTGGATAGTAGGAAAAGGTTCTTCACCCAGAGAGTGGTTGAGCACTGGAACAGGCTCCCCAGGGAAGTGGCCACAGCACCAGGCCTGACAGAATTCAAGAAGTGTTTGAACAATGCTGTGAGACACATGGTGTGATTCTTGGGGCTGTCATGTGCAGGGACGTCAATGATCCTTGTGGATCCTTTCCAATTCAGGATATTCTATAAATCATTATCTGTAGAAAGGTAGCTTCTTTTTTGTAATGTCTTTTTCAGTATATTTTCTAGTCTAGCTTTTAAGTTAAGTAGGGAGTCTTTCTCTATCTTCCTGAAAAATAAGTAAACCAAACACTTCCAGCAATAAACTATTTTCTTGATTTTTTTTGTGACTTTTTGCTTTTCCCAATTTCATACTGTTATGCCTCGTTATACTCTTCTGGCCCTATATAATTCACCGTAAGATTAGCTCAGTGGGTTAGAGCATGGTGCTGATAACACCAAGGTCATGGGTTCGTTCAAACCCCATATGGGCCATTGACTTAAGAGCTGGACTCAGTGATTCTTGTGGATCCCTTCCAACTGGGAATATTCTGCTATTATGGTTTGTACTTGCAGACTGTAATTGTGGTATAGTTTCTTCTCTTCCCTCTTTCTGTCTTTTCAAAAATTGTTTGTGTTGCTGTATATACTACTTAGTACATTATAATTATGAATTACTTCTGTTAATATCTTTATATATAATTATTGTGGCTACCATATTGCATTCTTGTAGTGCTGTAAGCTCTTGGGACTCTTAACAGATGGAGGTTCCTTGTGATGGAATAGGAGAAGTGAGCCTTTATGGTTTTGATAGCTTTGTGTCTACATAATATCCTGAATTTTTTTGTATTTGAGGCAAAAGGTGTGGACAATCTGATGCTTTGCGAGAACGCAACAATATGCCGATCGTTCAGCTGTAATACATGCATATTATGGATAGGTAGCCACTGACTGGAGTGGGTTATTATTCCCAGCTTATTTAAAATAGGGTCCTTCAAAACCCTAGAGAAGTTTGTTTTGAGAATGATCTTTTCCAGGAATGATATATAACTTGTCATTCGAGAGAAACCTAAACGTACTGGTGGTACGAGTGCTACACTCCCTTGACAGCTACTTCACTTCAAACAAATTTGCTCCCATAATGTCACGAGGGTGATTTCAGTCTTTTATCTTTAATTAGCTTTTGCATATAGATTAACATTTTCCACGTTTGATTTTCTCCCAGGTGTGAGTTCTTATAAAACAAACAACAGTACTCATTTTTGTTGGTAGACTAGAAAATGTTATTTTAATCTCCTGAGCTTTGTGTATCTTTTGGCCAAAGTTCCATATATCAGAAAGCAGTGATTTGTTTGAGAGACCTTAGTAAGGAGTTATCATAAAGAGTCTAAAACAGTTCTGAGCTTCTGAAAGTGGCATTTCATGCAAACCTCTGACCTTGTGAGTGCCTGCATTTCCAGTTGTGAGAAGCTGTTTTGGGCAGCTTTGTCCCGTTAATAATGTCTTTTCCTTTCTTCAGGTTTTGTAAGTTACGACAATCCTGTCTCTGCACAGGCTGCCATTCAGTCAATGAACGGCTTTCAGATTGGCATGAAGCGTCTGAAAGTACAGCTCAAGCGCTCTAAGAATGACAGCAAGCCATACTGAGCACCCTCCCCTCCGGGACTGGAGTGAGAAGGATCTTCTGGTAAGTTGGAGAGGAGCGCACTTAAGTGATTCGAAGCCCTAAGGCTGTGTTTTTACAGTCCTGGAAGCTGATCCATGCCTTCTATCTGGCACATCTTCCCTTGAAGACTCTGCTGCAGCCTCTGCTGAGAATCCCGCTTCGGATGGAGGACAAGTTTGTGCTTTTGTTTCCAGTGTTTTACTTTGGAGTTTAGGTGCCATATCACTGAGGTTTTTTTTGTTTAGTTTTGTTTTGTTTTTTTTTTTTTTCTCCCTTATTTGAAGTTTGCTGTGTTTGTAACCAGTGTGTGTTGAGAAGGACCAATGCCAGCTCCTTGTGGGTGGGGAGAGAAGGTTAAAGGGAGCAGCAGAAACTGACACCACACTGCCTTGGGAAGAGAGGAGAAGGGAAAGCAGAAATAACACAGAACAGCTGATGAAAACAAAGATAGGGAAGGAGAACAGTCTTGGGCGAAGAAGAACCGACTCCATGTAGCCTTTGTCATGCCCCATCTGTTCTTGGAAATTTCCTTAACTGTATGCCATGGTGGGGATTTAGTAAATCATCTCTAAACCAGGAGACAGGCTAAAAGGGTGAACACATTAACAAGCCAAAGGAAAACTGCAGTGTTGTTTGTTGTTTTTTTTTGCTGTATATAAAGTAGTGTTTATATAGCACTGTGAATGTACACAGCACTTTATAAAATTATTAGATAATGTCTCTGCCCAGAAAATTTCACTAGTCTGTTTACAGTGGAATATTAATGAGATGCAGTGAATTTCTCCATATATAAGAAGACATATCCTATGTACTTTATCTAGGTTTTGTGGAAAGGTAGAGACAACTTAGTCTGGATGAATACATCTGAGCCTGGAAACAAACTTTTGATCCCTGGTAACCTGCAGAAGTTTTTTGACAATTTTTCTTCTTAACAGTTGATCACATTCCCCATTTCTGTGGAATAATGTCCTTTTTTGCAGAGATAGCTATGAATTCCTTCTCCTAAGCATTATGTAAGTGCTGATTGTTTATTGAAATGATAACTTCCTGTTTTGTTGAGGGGGGTTTTCTTGTTTGTTGGTTTGTTGTTTTTTTTAACAAACAAAACAATTTGTGCAGTGACATGGTCTAGTAATTAGGCGTTTTCTTTATACTGCAGTTTTCCTTTAAGGCGGTGTGTACCAGTGCAGAACAGGCTAACCCAGGAGCTGTGGAACCAGAGTATTGAGCCATTTAGTCTTTTTCTGCCTTTTGGTACTAGCTGTTATCTTCTCTATTGAAGGAAAATTGAACACACCCCTTAAGTGTACACACACTTTTTCTGCATATTAGCGAAATTGCTAATGCCTTGCTAAGGCCTTTTGTTATTCACTGGTTTTAGGGGGCTCAAAGGACTTTTGGCACTCTGGCCTGAGCTGTTTTAAGAAATTGATGTAGAGTTCCATTTTATAACCACCAAAATCCACCTCTGTCACAAGAGGAAGTTTACAGTTTCTGTGTGTCTTTAACAGAGGTTCGATTTACCTCCTATTTTCTTCTTTTCCTTGTTTTCTTTGTATTCCTGGTTTGTGAGGCTGTTTCCCAGGGCACCAGCTAACACTGCAATCTCGGAGCCATCTGCTAGATGATGAGTGCCTGGGTCAGAGGTGGGGTCAGAACTTTGTGTTCTGATCCACCAGGAGGAGCACTAAACCCATCAAACCTGAGATCTCGGTCAGAATCCCCACTTGTGTGCAGTGATCTGTTGGGAATGTCAAGCATTTCCAGGAACTGGGCCCCCTGTGATCTCAAACCTCAGAAAACAAGGCCTGACCTGTAACATCCAAGGGGAGCCCTTTTCAGCGATTAGCTTGAAAATCAAACAGTTAATGTCAGTCTGTTCATATTGATGGCAGACAGATAAATCTGTCAGTATTATTCAAATCATTTTGTGGTGGCAAAATTTCAAAGGCCAGATTGCCAAATTTCCCAGTTATGCTGGCATGTGGTACCCTTCTATGTTAATTATTTGAATCTCTCTAGAAACGTAAACATACACTGAAGTGAACCATGTACACTTGAATTCTGCACCATGGGAAAGATGTGTCCTGGTTTTCTGAGAAAAGAGTGTTGGAGTGTGAAGGCCTCCAGGGTGATAATGGGATTTTTTTTATATATATATAAATAATATACTTTTCAGAAAAAGAAAAAAAAAAACAGGAAAAAAAAACATAGTTGGGAGCAACTGCTCCAAGTACAACCTGCTGTAACCAAGAATGTTGTTTCTATTTTTATAGAAGTTTTATACCGCTCCAGGGTGGAGAATATTTATTACCTAAATTATTTCACTGGAAAAAAAAGGCCAGGGTTTTGTAGAATCCTGAATGTGATTGTTTAACACACATAATGATGTGCATGATTGAAACTACTGATTTTCAGTGGCCTGTTTGCAGCCCAACAACTGCTAAACGAGGAAGATGAATGCTGTGAACCAGTGGAGGAGAGCACTGCGCTCTGGGGTCTCTACAGTCACTCTTACCTTCTTTGCACCCTACCCCACTGTACTGTCCAAGACCTTTGTCCTGTTTTTCTTTTAACCTGATGCTCTGGCCTCTCTCCTAGTCTTTTTCAGTTGCCCAAAATTAGATACTTTAGCTTCTTCATGCTATAGTGTGTCCTCGATACTGTAACTGATGGATCAAGCTTGGCATTGTTGCAAATAGCTGTGACTCCTATTGAGTTCAGGACATTCACCAGTTTACACTGTGGCTTAGTTTGATCAGTGACTCCTCCCAGACATAATCACCTTAAGTCACCTAACTTGGGCTAGCTCTTGTGCCTTACTGGCGTAACTATAAGTATTGCCAAAAAGAAAAGGAAGATAAATCTATGCAGGTTAAATTTTAAAAGATGTGATCCTCAGATGGTTTGAATCAATGCAGTTCAGCTCTCTTCAGTAGAGCTGCATCAGTTTTCACCAGCTGAAGATGTTGCCCTTTTTTGTGTATTTATTTGTTTCGGATTTCCCTTTCTTGGTGTATCAATGTGTATGTTGCCAAAGTTAATAAATGTATCAAGTTTGTGACTTGGGCAGATTTTTTTTCTGATAACAGAACTGATCAGATAAAGTCAACATTTCTGTGTCTGTTTGGTGGCTGCTGCTGATTATGGAGATTTAGGCTGCTCTTGCTTTTCAGTCTTAAGCCAGTTTTCTTCCTCACTCATTGGCAGGAAAGTCTGGGATTTTGGGTACTTGGGGCTTACATATTTTATTTTATTCTTAATTCATACCATGCTCTCATTCAAGTGCAAATCAAATCAGTGTCAAATACTTTGTTTCCTAAATAGCAAGATTAATTGAACCCAACCAATTTTTAACTGCAGAAGGTTGCCTGAAGTAGCCACATAGACAAAGTATGCTCTATGCTCAAAGCCAAAGAACCTGCATTTTCCAAAACAAAAACTAGAAGGACTTCAGATGAAATACAATTCCTTATTACACGTACCACCAGGAAATAGTTAACATATTTTAAGTTACAAGGTGGGATTATCTACTTCATAGATTTATTTTTTTCTCAGGAGGTATTTGATTTTAATGTTCTAGTAAGGTGAAAGTATTATGAACTCAGTCTGATACTACTTAGTGTCAGTATTAAAGTAATTGAAATCATAGTTTTTTCAGTCCCCTAGATAATCAACAGTCCAAAATAGGATAGCTCTTTGTAATTTAGTTTTTTCTTCCAGTAATGCAAAGCTTGCATTATTAAAAAATTCCTTTGATATATAGTAACTAAAATTTAATCCTAAGCAGAATGAGGATTGGAATTTTTCAGAAGTATTTGAGTCAAAAATGGAGAATATCTGTTGATGTTTTGTTGGTGAGGTAGTTTCCTAGCTGTGGACATTGCTATCTGGAAAAGAGGTACCTCAGAAAAATTTTCACTGGCAAATACATGTAATCAAGAAAAAGCTTTTCACCTGAATTCTGCAAGTCACATAGCATGATAATTCTATCATGCAAGCTGAATCTAACTGAACTGTTTCTTCTTGTTAATGATTGTGAGTTAGAGAAGAACAGCCAAACAGAATGAAGTTGTTCCTGTTTCATTTGGAAATGTCTAAAAACAACTTTTGTAAAGCAAATTTCAAGTGAAGGGTACAACTATGAACATGTAAAATGCTTTGAAAGCCTCTTGTTGCGGGCATTTAAACCTGATGTTTTATATCTCTGAGCATCCCTAGCACAAAATATGAAACACCGAAGGCAGATTCATCACTGTTGTGAAAATTAAACAAGGACAAACTGGAATAACTTTCTCCACGTCCTTAAGTTCTTGTCCAGCATCTAATGGTTCTGTTCTTGTAGGCCAGTCTTTCCATAGGGCTTTGATGAAACTTGTTCTTTCCCCTCAGCCTTACTAAGTGAAATGTTTGAAAAATTTCTATTAAAAAAAAAAAAAAAACAACAACAAACAAGGCACACAGAGGATTTTGATGGTACATGCATAGACGTCACTTGATTTCATGCTTCTTATTGTTTCTCATGCCTCAGTTCATGATGAATTTGCCTTTCTAGTTCAGTAGTGCAACCTTACGCCTGTCTGCAAACTATCTAAGAGTATTTCTAGAAATATAGAAATAACTGCAAGAGTTGCATTGTACTCTGTTTGCTGGAGTTAATTTAAACTCTATACTAAGTCCTTTCCTTTTATTGGAAAGCATAAAGGAGCAAATTAATCTCAGCAGTTCTAATAAGAGGAGTGCTGCCGGTTTAGTGGACAATGTACTTCTTGTTGCTTTGGAACTAGAAACAACACTCGTTATTCTCAAATATGCTATAAATGCTGTAAGATAATATGCAAATCTCACCTTGTTCTAGACTCTAACCAGCAGCTTTGAGATGTGCTGAAGACTAAGGCCACAAACAGGAGCTAAAAGGGAATTGGGGTGGTGGGGATGCAGGAAAAGAAAACAAATTACTTCCTATCTCCTCTACCTCCCACTCTCAACTCAAAATGTTCCTTGTCACTTGCAGATCACAAGCTGAGGGGAAGGAACAGAGGTATTTATATCAGTTAATATAAAAATTACTTTTTTATAAACTCTTCAAGAAAACTTCAGGAAACACATTTTTTCTGCTCATCAAACTGGCAACAGTGACTGTAGAGCTTCTCAGAGCCCAGAATCCCCTCCTCATGAATTCAGGGGGCTGGGGGCAGTTACATAAAAGGTTGGGAACAGAAAATCCCTGTGCAGGTCTAATGGTATGAAAAGTGCGCAGCTAGGACAAGTCTTAACTTGCAGTCAAGTCTTAAGGAATTCTTCTCTGATGTGTGGGCTTTTTGTCTTGTATAATCTTTTTTTTTTTTTTTTTCCCTTT
>VZRE01014250.1:402446-420187 GCA_013396775.1 Cephalopterus ornatus | reverse complement strand
TTTTTTCCCCTTTTCCAAATCACCCACCCCCAGTTTCATGGGCTCCTAGGGAATGAGAAGGGACTGTAGCTGAAGGATTTGCTGGGCTACTACTGCCTAAGAACTTCCCATGTTAGAGTGCAAGAAAAGTCTCAACCGTCAAACCACCTTGTGTCCTCTGTCTTGTCTCTCATGGTCTCAGTCTCTGCGGCCAAATGTTAGCCCTGGAGTCATATTTTTTTGAATTGGTCTCCTGGGGAGGGAGCCTGCTCTGTTCTTCTCCTAGACAGAGGTAGTGGAGACACTGGGCACAGGGTAAGGTGAATGCATGCTAATCAGTGTGCCACTAGGCTGTGGAATGCTCCACAGACTGGGTGCTAAGATGGAAATCCAGGCCTCTGCTTCCATTTGATTTCTGGCAGTTTGATGTTTACTTGGTGTCCTTCATGTACTTTGACTTTTACTTGTCCATCGTTGGCATGTGCTGCCCTTCCCTGTCAACTCCCTTCCCCAGGAGATCTCATTGTACAGTGCCCATTCTTGTTCTCTCTCTCTGTGTTTGGATGTACTGCTCTGTGTAACTCAGTGGGTCTCCCTCTTTCTGGTTTGTTTTTTTTTCTAGATTCCTGCCGTTTGTTCATCGTTGTGCCTAAAGCATGTCGATGTGGCGTTCAAGTACATCGTCCAAATCCTTGTCTCTTCAGCTTCTCTGATGCTTGAACTCTCACCTTTGACCTTGTGTTGACCTTTGATGCTGATGTGTATTTTTATTACGTTTGTTTCTTTCTTTTTTTTTTTTTTTGTGCTGCCAAATTGGTTTTGCTAGAAAGACTGCTGAAGGGGAATATTTAAACTTGCATTTGAATATAAAAGAATTTCTATTTTTCTAGACCTTCATAAGATAACCACTTGATTTTGTGAATTTGATTCTTTGTAATTGTCTTCAGAGCAGCCTTGCTAGCATACCTTGTGGAGTATTTGTATTTCTGTGAACATACAGCCAATCACTTTATAGGCTTAGTTTTTTCTGTGTGCTGTTTTAAAAACACAGTTCGAAGAAAAAGTCAATTATATGGTGTGACTTAATCTTTCAGGAGACTTCTTAGTCACATTTTGCTGATTTGGTTTCTGTACTTGAGGAGACAGCATGTGTTTTTATGAGTTCAAACTTGTGACTTGAAGTGGCATCAACAGAAAACACTTGAACTACATTTTCCTCTGATTGTAGCTACATTTTTGCCCTGGCATTTACTGACTTTTTTTTTTTTTAATTATTATTACTTTTCCCCTGCTTCCCTGTGTGATTATCAGTCTGCAGTGAAAATTTGATCGAAGTTGATGTATTTTGTTAAGCTCCAGCATGCTTGGTTTTTTTGTAACTACAATCTCCTCAGCAAAATGTGATGGTTTTGTTTTAATCTTTCAAACTAAGATAGTGCCCAGAAATGTTTTGCATGTTTCCTGCTGTTTTCTTCACACCCTCGTATATATCACCTTCACCTCTCTGTTTTCTATAGTTTGTGCAAAAACTGAGCAATTTAATGAGTTTCAAAGGTATCCTTTAAATTGGTGGTTTTGGTATAGCAAATATCTGTTCAGAAGCCACCTGAGGGCATCTACCTGTGCACTTAGACTGTCTGCCTGACAGAGCACCTGGATCTTGTTCCATATCCAGTGCTGTCAGAGGCTCTGAGGGTGCTTGGTTGCACTGTTCATGTAGTGGAAGTTTTGGTGGAAGGGGAAAGGTGGGAGCAGGAAGGTAGGGGAACTTCAGAATATTTCTGTTTCCAAAGTTATGTGGAGCCAAGGCTCCTTTCAAACACTTATAAGCATTTTGTACAAGTCAGGGCACATTTCTGTGAAGTCTATCCCCAGTTTAATACCATCAGTCAGAGCTTGGTGGCAGGATTCTGGAAGAATCTAGGTTAGCTCATGAAACGAAGTGTTTTAAATATCCCAGAGAAAGCATTTGTAAACCTGATCCTACAACTGCTGGCTCTTTTCCCAAGTGACAAGCACAATACAACAGCCTCTGAAGCTGTTACCTGAACAGGGTACCATCCCCAGCACTCTTCTCAAGGGCCTTAGCTGGGGAATCTCTGCGGAGATTTTTTAATTTTTGTTTAGTTTTTAATTGGGTAATGAGCTGAGCAGTTTTGCTGGCTTGCAGGACGAACTAGAACAGGTTACTGCTCTCTGGGTAGCAGGCTTCCCCCTGCCCTATGTACCGCCTGCACAGGTAGGAACTGGGAAGTAGCTTCTGGATGAAGGCACCTGAAGAGTGTGTGCTGTGATGAAGTTTCATTCAGCAGCAGCAAGCTAGTGTAGGTATCTTAACAGTAGAAATAATGTGAAATTAAATCCCAGGAGAAGGGTTTTTGCTGCGAAAGCAAATAGAGTTTGATTGGATAGAAATCTTAATTTTAATTTTGTCCAGTGTTTGGGATAATGCAAAGATGTAAAGATTTTTTTCTACCCTACTCCTGAGTTGGCTGAGGATACTGTATTCTCAATAGGTGTTGACCAGACTTGTGTAGACAGTCCTTAATCTGCTTATAAAACAGAGTATGTTTGGATATGGTACCTATACCTGGGAGTGAAATGTGAGGCTGGATGAAAAAAGGGTAGAGATTTATTTATTTGGGAAGTAGGGTTGTGGGCTGGCTGCTGTTAGTCCCACAGTCTGAATGCACAGGGCTGTGTGCCGGGGGGCACTGATACCCTGCAGTGTATGGAGTAACTATCAATACGTTTCTGTACATGCGCATTTGGTTCCGTAAGGAACTTTGGGGAAACCTGTGGAAAATTATCTGAGGAAAACCAAAATGCCAAATGTTGGGTGTTTCTTTCCTTTCTTCTTTCCTTTTCTTCCTTTGGTTGTTTTAATTGTTCTGTGGTGGTTTTAATGGATTTGAGACAGTGGAGCAGCAGCTGCCTTTCTGATTTTTGGCTGCTTTTTGTGAATAATTTAAAAAGAAAATTTACATTTTGGAGACAAACCTGTGGGCTTTTTTATTGGTACAAACATTGTATTTAACACTAGGGGTTTTGTACAGTTTTTTGCCTTTTCTACTAGAAAACAATGTAAAGTGATTCACAATGTGACGAGAAAACAAATTGCCACTATGACCAAATGTAGAGTCTGTTCTGCAGTAACAGGATTTAATCAACTCGAAGTCGTGGTTCAGTCGTAGAAATGCTTTTCTTTACCTTGTTTGAGCTGTTCCTTTTTTTCTTGTTTTGATTTGCAAAACAAAATGTCTTTTTGTGTGAAATTGTGTTGTATTCTGTAGAGAATTTACTTTAATGGTTTAAAAAGCAGAGGAGCGCATGTTGCTTTTCTGATCTGATCACAGAGTTTGTGTAGTGGATTTAAAAATGAAAAGATTTGTTACAAGTTTGGAACAAGCGAGTATGTGTTAAAGGAATTTTCTTCCTTTCGTGTGTGTGTGTGTTTTTTTTTTTTTCTTTTTGTCCCAAAGGGCAACTTAAAGCTGTTTTAATTGCACAGACACACCAACAACAAGTCATTTTGTATATGCCAAGTGTGGTACCTTCCTTTGTTTATTTGCTATTAAACTGTTTGAGAAGAGTCCTTGTGTGTTGTATTTGTGTCTTAAACTTGAGGTTCTTTTGGGGTCCAAGCATGGGAAGATGAGGAGAGAGAAGAGAGAACTATTTTCTGATTTCTTGGCTGTGAGCCACAAAAATTTTCATGGCCCAATACCACTTGTTCTGGATGTACACTATAGCCCTGGATTTTAACTTCCATGTAGACAAGCTACTTTGAGTAGAAATTGAAAAGATTTTTTGGTTGATACACCTCCACTTCGTATCATTTAACAGCCAAGTCCCCTTCAGACATTAGATACAGAAAGCTGAGGATCTTGGATAATGCGAAAACGTGTTACACTGCGGAGTGAGGTGTAGGCATATCCAGCCTCACAGAATTGGTGCCATGTGGCCACTTGCCACTTGCACTGTACTTAATAGTGTCTCAAAGGCTAAATACCTTCAGCGTAACACCAGACTTCAGCAGGAACAGCACGTGTGCGTGGTGGTGTGTGGGATTAGGCACCAGCTGATACTGCTCTCATGAGCCCCATACCCACTACCGCCTCCTTACCCCTTTCAGGAACATGGCCAAGCTTGCGGAATCTGTCCTGGTTCTGCAATGTGAAGGTATCTGCAGCCCCCAGTGTTCCTCGTCCTGGAAATACTACATAGGAACTCCAAATGGATTTGGATCACTGACTAGTAATAAGCAAAAGCTACCTGCTTTGCAGTTAGAACTAAGATATATTTACAACTCATTTCAAATTAATAAAAAATATCTGGCATAGCCAAAGCATAATTCACTGAGAAACTTGCCACAAGTTTGACATCAATAGTCCCTCTCTCAGAAGGAATGTACCACAATGGCCATGATTTTGCCACATTTCTGAAAGCTCCTAAAATTCCATGATGTTACTCCTTCCTCCTGCTGTCTTGTATCTCAGAGACTGCAAGCATTTTCAGGGCAGCTATGTCTCTCCTCCATGTCCTTTTCCTCAGTTTATCTGGCATACTCTGTTTCACCCCATTAGTTCCTACATGATTGTTAATCTGAGAGCATTTTCAAGCCTCAGGATTCAGTGCTGCATTCCTTGCCCTGCAGCGCACCAATTGCAAAGTGAGGCGCTGAGCCACCTGTTACAGAGTGTGCAGGGATCCCTGCAGTTAATTTGCAGCTGTTGAGAAGAGAGGCTGGAGAGATTTCAGTTCAGATACGACTTGAGGTGAAGGATGGAGAGAAACAACTGAGTCAGAAAAAGGGGGTTTTTAGGCAGACTGGAAGACTCCAGCTTGTGCAAACAATTCACTAGACTGGTTGTACACAGTCAGAGCTTTGTCAGTTGCATCTTACAGAACTCACTGGTAGGTGGGGGGTTTTTGTTTGTTTGTTTTTGAAGGTTTTTTCTTTAAAAGGCCACCACCAATCAGTAGACAATTAAACTACAAATAAGAGCCAGTGTATTAATCCCTGAAAATAATAAGCATTTTCAGGTGAGTTGTTACATTGGTCAATGTCAGTAGGAAATACACAGAGTTATAGGTAAAATCCTGATATTGAATGTTATAGGAGAATTTTTTTTCCTCTCATATCCACCTCCATTTCCACTACTTTTTTGGGCTCTTGTCTCTGATCTTCCTGACTTTACCAGCCATGTTCCACTGTCTATGTGGCCAGGAGTCACCATGAAGAGCAGTGGGGAGAAGGACAAGCAGCTCAGTGTGGTCACTCTGAAGAAGTGAATGCATGATTAGCCACACTGCATATATAGCTCTGCTGCATGACAGGTGAGATTCCATAATTGGGTGTTTCCAGGCACCATTCAGGCTTACTTATTTGCAGGTCTTGAGAAGAAACTGGGGATCATTTACTGTAGAAGCTATACCTGAATCTTGTATGAACTAGAGCTGTCTTGAGCCACAGGCTGATGCTGTTACTTTTTTGAAGCAGTACGAGCACTCAGTGTCAATCTTTAATCTCTCCTTATTTAGGTAGGCACTAGGTTTAGAGTGGTATGTTCTGTATGAGAGCATGTTCCTGGTTTTTGAAGATGACCAGTTTGAACTTGATGGATCTATCTCTTATTTTACTAGGGTAAGTTTTTATCTCAACATGTGAGTTGTGAGTTGATTCTTAAGAGACTAAGCACTGTTTCATAGGGGAATTGAAAAGCAAGGAAATCCAGTGTGATTAACAAAATCCAGGACAGATCATTTCCTGTTAGATGGGTTTTGTCAGGCTGCAAGGCATCCTCTTTTAACTTTGGCTGTGCTGTGTGGGGAAGGAGCAGTGCTTTGCTGAGTGGTCCAAAAGCATCAGGATGAGTTTGAGTTACAGGCAGGTCACTTGTGAAAGGTTAATTTTGCGAAGTAGTCTGATTTAGCAAAGAATTTTTGTTTTCCCCCTTCTTGAGTCCTGGCTTAATTCTGTTATATAGCAGGCTCCAATGTTGCTTCCCTGGCCTCTTAATTTTATGGCCTCACCATTATCAATGCTTTCCATGGGGATTGATCCTTCAGGATCTTGTCTCCATCCCACCACCCACCCCCAGAGGGAAATATAAAAATTACTGCAGAGAAGAGAGACTTTTTAAAATTCTGAATCGGACTTCTATGGGAGTCTTAAAATCTATAAAGTACCTAGATAATAGTTTAGTGGTGCTGCTGAAGTACTTTTTGCACATTAACCAGCTGTGCTCAATGGTATTTTTCTTCAGCTTTTGTAGATTTTTTCCACAGTTTCTACTTCCATAGTTTGAGTTTACATAGTCTATGCTGAAACATCGTCTAGCACGTTACCTCTCTGAAAAACACTGCTAAAGTAAATAATGCAAATAGCATATAAATAGCGTATATAAGCTCCCAAAAGAGAATCAGTCTGATTGCAGTAGAACTGTTCTACTATTTAATGTGGGGGTTTTTTGAAAGTATTTTTTCTGAGGAAATTTTGGAAAAAGGTACAGATGCAATCTCTTAAGATTGTAACTGCTATGATGTAAAGCCTCAGGGTAGACTATGGTTCCTTATTTTGTGTCCTGCTTTCCTTAGGGATATTACCAAAGGAAGGCACTCTTGGGTTTGTGTTGACACAGGCCAGGATGGTCCGACTGGTGGCCTGTGAGGTAATTCTCCTGGTATTTTCCTGGTCTTGGGGAAGAACTGCCACCAAATTCACATAGAAGCAGGGAGGCAGCTGGAGACATGCCTGCTTTTGCAGGTGGGTCTGTTGTTAAAACTCCAAATTGCAATTGCTTCTCTTTACCTAGTAAAAGGATCGCAAACCAGGTTCCTGGGACTTCTGTATTGAAAAAACAGTAGATATCCCTGAGGCATTAGCCACCCACCCTCCCACCCCCAGGTTTGGTGTATCTTCTTAGGAAGGACAGAGTAAATCTATAGTCAACCGAGGCTTTGGCCATTAAAAATGCAGCACATCAATAAGGGTATGAAACTTGACTCCTACAGGAACCAGTTTAACTTACTTTTTCAACAGATTGTGAGAGAGTTGAAACTATATTCTAATTGGGCTAAGAATTCTCTCATGCAGTCAGAAAGTGCAGAAATCTGTTGCTCTGTGTCTTTATTGTCATTCATCATGAAAGATCAGCAAGTCCTGGATGCAGAATTTCAGCATTGCCTTTGACAACTTCTGTTAGAAACTCTTGGAGAATTGCCACAGGCATCTGATGGCAGGAAGCAACAGTCAATCAAGAATAAAGGTTTTCAGGATTGTTAGCTTCTTGTCTCTGAAATTAGGAAGTCAGTCCTGTATTTGCAACAAATCTGTGACAGAACTGACCTGTGTCCACAGAAACAGTCCATGCTGACAGCTGAGGTCTTCAAAAGGGAGGCTGAATTTTGTGTCTAGCAAAGTATCAGGCACATTGTTGCAAGTGCAATCATCTAGCTCATACCTGACTTTTTAAGGCATGTACTTTTCCTACTATTCTACTTGAGTCTGCTACCTCCTAGGCTAGCCCACCAGCAGCCGTGCATGTCAAAGGGGATGGCCAGAGAGAGAGGAAAGAGACAACTGAGGCATCCTTGTGACTGCAGGCGATTGTCTCTCCCGGGGGTATTTATAAGCTGCATAGTGGTGGGCAGGGGTGGGCAGTTGGCACACTGTGACCTTGGGATCTGAGGAGCCTGGCTAGCATTCCTGGGAGCCACGTGAGCCAGACTGGCAGGAGCAGCTGCAGCCAATGGGGAGGAGATCACTGACTGCTCAGATTGAGTTTCACTCCTGTTGCTTGAGATTTTTCTCTTTCTCTCCCTGTTGTGCTTTTTGCCTTTGTTTATAGGATTGGGCAGGCAAATGCACTGATGGAGCCCTAGCGAGGGAGATCTTTGCCTAGTGGATTTGGGATTTTGCCTTCAGTGCTGAGCAACCACTTCCTGCCATCAGCTCCAGCCCCCTGATATGGCTGGGCTTCTACGGCTCCGGGCCTTCTGAGCACACAACCTGCCCTCCTCTAGTGGGGCTTTTTACGTTGTGTTCTCTTGTAAGCACTTCCTTTTTGCTGTCCTTAGAGGTTAGTGTATGAGGCTTTTTAATGCATGGGAGATGGGTCAGGACCAGACAAAGCACCAGATAGAGAAAGGACTTCATCTTTATCAGTCTAATCAGACCGAAAAGGCTCTGCGAGTCTGGATGAGGGTTTTGGAGAAGTCTGCGGATCCTGCTGGCAGGTTTCGGGTTTTGGGTTGCCTCATCACTGCTCATGCAGAGATGGGCAGATACAAAGACATGCTGAAGGTAAGGCAAACTGGAGATGAATGCATGCCATTGTGTCGCACCCACTATGGAATGTGGCTGGAGATTAGAACCTGAAATCGGGGGTGGGGGAAGTATTTTGTATATAACAGAAAATACCAGCTATTCAGTGCATCTTGTGGGCTGCTGTAATCATTGTGCTGACCAGTTACTCCAGCCCACAAGATACACAGAATACTATTTTTCACTGGGTCTGGTCCCTTGGGATTCCTGGGTTATTTAGGTTCTCCAGTTGATCGTGGAGACCTTTCTTGATTTATTTCCCACATACAGGCACACCATGTTATCAGGCTTCAGGAAAAGGTATGAAAACAAGGCCTTTGCTCCACTTCAAGCTGTATTGTGTATGCCATTGTAAAAAGAGATATCCAAGTGGATTCTGTAGGATAAGCATCGATCTTGTGGAAACATGTCTGTTATCTTGTTCAACTTCTGTCTGAGATCTAATATTGATCTTATATTGGGGTTTTTTTAATTACAATTAATAAAAAAAAAAGGGGGCTGATTAAGAGGGAAGAGATGATGCTTTTTTGGTGGGGCAGTTGAGACATTCCAGGAGATTTCTGACAGTTGAGGTCAGAGAGTGGCTTCTGCATGTCAGGATAGCATAGCAGAAAGAAAGAGGGATAGGGGGCTTGGTGGAAGAGTGGTAAAAAGAAGCTGAAGTTACATTTCAAGAGCATGAGGATAAACAGTTTAAGTATATAAACAAAAGGAAGCTGATGTGTGGACCTGAGAAGTAACAGGATGCATATAGAGAGCAGCAGGCAGCATTTGGGAGGGCAACTCAGGAGTCTGTAAGACAAGGCAAGAGGATGTTGTAATAGTCTTAAGAAACTATCCCAGGCTGAAATAGGGTCTTGCTAAAGGGCCTTGGTATTCTTCTCCTGATGTTTTTGTTTGCCACTTAGCAGACTGGTAAGCATTCAGCACTTAAAGCAAAAGGGGAAAGAAGTGTCTACATCTCATTGAAAAGGTTTTCATAGCTCTGTTTAGAATTGGAGTGGAGGGGGGCACATCTTACTAGTAGACCCATAGACATGTCAAAGCCCTATATTAAAACCAAATACTTAGGATAAATAAGAGAAGAGGGGTATTAATATACTTGAAAAACATGTGAAGACAAACAATTATATTAAGTAGTGGCAGAAACAACAGACTGATTAGGGAAGAAAGAGGCTAAAAAGGTAAGATGTAGCTACCTGAAGGAAATAGTGATGGCTTCATGGGAAAAAAAAGCAAAGCAAAGGAGTGGGCTCAGTATACCTGAATACTGATTTGTTACCTGAGAAGACAAAAGAAAGTGGGATCAGGGTAGGTGAATTATAGTTCTTCCCAGTGTTAGCGAGGCAAAATGGCTTCAGACAAACCAAAGATTTTATACAGTAAGTGACCAAAGGTAAGGAAAGGAGAACGTAAGCACTAACTCATTGAGAGAGGAAATAACAGGAGAAAAGGAGTCAGAATTAAAGGTATGAAGTAAACAGTGATTTAAGCAGGGTTGTGAAGCTCAACCTCTTTTTGAGAGAAAAATTATTTCACACCAAGAAAAGAGAAGCTGTGGCAATCAGCAAATAATGAACTTGTGCAAAGGTAAGGGAGTGTGGGGAAGCTGAGCTAATGCACATCACTGGAACCATACAGCAGCCTTCCTAAACTAAGGAAACTGAGAAGATATACAAACCTAAACATAATTTATAGTTGGTGTGGTTTGGGTTTTTTTTTTTTTATGGTTTTCAGGGAGGGGAGTTGTGAAGAATGAAAAATATTCTAGTAACTTAAATTATTATGTGTTGCCACTATATAAAACAGAAGTAATTGATTCCCTTGGGAATTGTCATCCATAAACCTAATTGATAATCTCTAATGAAAATTGCTAAACATTTACCTTTGCTACTGGTACTAATTAGAGCCTGCAGTGTACTTGGTTCATCACAAAACACAAGTCACTGCTTAGAAGAGTTTGCAGTCTGAAATAAAAAGACTTCCTTTTAGAGAATAGAGAGCAATGAATTTAAGAGAATAGTATGCAATGAATCCTGAAGGTTATTGAACAAAGGCTGTCAAGACTACAATTTATTGTGGAAAAAAATTATGATAGAAGTAGCTCACTTGCTTTCTTTTATTAATAGAGTACTTGAATAACTTAAAAATGTCAGAGAAAGTGGAATACATTAAACTGAGTGAAAGAAAACTAAGCTGCATTGTGTCAGATGTTTCCTGCTTCACCTGCTTCTCTTTAGGGCCATTTAACAGCTTTTTTTCCACTAACCACCAGCCTTGTTCATCTTCCCCGCCCCAGAGACTGTGTGGAGAGAGGGAGAGGTTTCTTCAGTGTTCAGAGGCCTTGTAAACCACCAGATAACTGCTCAATGCATATGATGTTTCTCAGTCTGTGCTGATTGATATGCCCTGCTTCTCCAGTATAAGGTGCTACTCTGTGGGTGCTGGAGCTGTATTTAAATAAAGTACACATTTTTATAAACACTGTCTTCTCTACTTAAAGTTTGCAGTGGTACAGATTGACACAGCACGGGAGCTGGAAGACCCAGATTACCTTACAGAGAGCTACCTAAACCTGGCTCGCAGCAATGAGAAACTCTGTGAATTCCAGAAAACAATCTCTTACTGTAAGACATGCCTGAACATGCAGGGTACCACTGTGAGCCTGCAGCTGAATGGCCAGGTGAGCCTCAGCATGGGCAATGCCTTCTTGGGCCTCAGCATTTTCCAGAAGGCTTTGGAGTGCTTTGAGAAAGCTTTGCGCTATGCACACAACAACGATGACAAGATGCTGGAGTGTCGAGTCTGCTGCAGCCTCGGGAACTTCTACACCCAGATAAAGGTGCAGTAACCAAGGGGACAGAAGGGTGACTGTCTCAGGTATTCAGGAAAGAATTTGAAATAGTGTGAATTTCAGCTTATGTCTTTCCTATAGAAAGTGAAGTACTGAAAGAGCATTGTAAGCTAAAATTCCTTTGTAACATCATCAGGAGTACTCTTGGTTCACAGTAAGGATGGAAGGATCAATGTCATGTTTATACAACACAGCAGAAGCAGCTGTGAATATGTGTGTTGAAAAGATCAAACAGCTTCAAAGGAGATCATATCAGAGAAGATACTGTCTGCACACAGGGCTGGCAGCCAGAACTCATGGATTCTCTATTTCTACCAAAATTGTAGGCAAATAGCTGCCAGGAAGCAGCTGTAGGTAAAACCAGGCAGGAACTGAGCATGGGGATGTAATTTCTAGTACAAACAGCAACAAATAGGTTTTTCTCACAGAGTCTTGATTTTTGTCACTAATGAAACACTCAACAACTGAATTGTGGAAAACTATAAGTAACGTCCCCTCATAATACCAAAAATAAAGAAAATAATATTGTGCTGGATACTTTTCAGGTATGAAATAAGAAAGGGGAAAAGAAATTTTAGAAACTGAGATTTCCTTTGTGTGTTGTGGAGAATTAAAAAAAAAAAAGATTACTTTTTCACTTCTGCAGTCTCATATAACTTGAGAATGGTTTTAGATATTTAAGTTTTACATAATTATTGCAAAATAAGATTTATTTCTAAAATTATTCAAAAAGATGCTTGAAAATGAAATGTATTATTACTTATTGTGAATTGGGTGAGGCCATGATTCTTAATTCCTGTTTCCTGCAATGATGGATAACCAGCTTCTTGGAGATCTTGACTCACCTATGAAGAACATGAAGGCTCCATGTAGATGTTGAAACCAAAGAAGATCTAAGAGCGGGGAGAGTTTTCAGCCTTTGGTTATAGAGGAGGGTAAATGGTTCCTGCAGAGTAAAGCTGATGGCATACTACATCAAATTCATTTGCTGTGTCATTACCCCAGTGTCCTGAACCCAGAGAATAATATGAATTCAGTATATGGCAATTCCACCTTTCACAGTTTAAGATCCACTGAAATACAGCCTGTGGAAGAGGAGCAGAACGAGTTTAAAAATGTATAGAAATCTGCTAGATGCTGCATTGTTCTTAAAGTTAGGGTTTTTTTCTTGTTTCCTTTTTGCTTTATTCTTGCTGTGACTGCTGTCTGTCTGCTTGTCTGCCTTACAGGACTACGAGAAAGCCTTGTTCTTCCCATGTAAAGCAGCTGAGCTGGTGAATGATTACGGAAAGGGCTGGAGCTTGAAGTACCGTGCAATGAGCCAGTATCACATGGCCGTGGCCTACCGGAAGCTGGGGCGCCTGGCTGATGCCATGGACTGCTGTGAGGTACAGGGTGCGGGCAGCCACTGAGCTCTCTTGACTCTAGATGTTCCTGCTGCCTCCCAGCCTTAGAGCTGTGGTTTCAGTAGCCCAGGGGGCTTCAAACTTTGGGTTTACAAATGGCCCTTGGTTGGGAACACATGAAAAAGACTTTCCATGCCTTGAAAGGTGGTGCTGTTTCTTTGGAGCTGATCTTTCAGTGGTCAGAGTGCACGGTCTCAGCCCTGCTGTTTTGAACCAAGAACAAGGTCTCCTATTGACCAAAGACAATTTCTTTCAGGAGTCCATGAAGATTGCCCTGCAGCATGGTGACCGGCCACTGCAAGCACTGTGTCTGCTGTGCTTTGCAGATATCCATCGCAGTCGCAAAGATGTGCAGGTACAGCTCTTTCCTGCCAGGAAGGATAGAGGGAATAGCAAGAGGGTATGAAAAGCAGGCCATAGCAAAACAGGTGTTTTCCTCCCTGCTTCTGCAGACAGCCTTTCCTCGGTATGATTCTTCCATGAGCATCATGACAGAGATTGGAAACCGCCTGGGCCTGGTCCAGGTGCTGCTAGGAGTGACTAAGTGCTGGATGATTCAGAAGGAGCTGGACAAGGTCAGTTACAAACTTGTTTCTACAGAAGTTTGTTAGATAAGACTAGAGCATATAGTCTGCACTTTGATGGGGGTGCAGTTCAGAAGAGACCTGTACCCCTTAGCTCTACCAACGGAGTCTGTTGCTTGTACAGGTACATTTCTCTGAATGGTCTCTCTCAACCAGGAATTTGTTACTAATAGTAGGAACATCCATTCTGAGTCAGGCTGCTAAATTACAGAATTGCCTCATAAGTCAATCATGATGACTTAAAGCACTACACTGAGAAACCAGCACTGGGAGAAGGAAGCCTTATGCTCCGAAATAGATTCCTCTGCCTACTTTTTAGTTATCTTACTAAGCTCACTGATGTGCTAATGATGATGTTTAGACAGCTCTACAGCTCCACCATGTGCTTTGTAGGCAAAAGTGGCATCAAATTCCTGGAGAAACTTTAAACCTATAAACTCTGATGTGAAACAGAAAAATGAGAGCAAAAAGTCATTTGGGAATAGACAACCAGTCAGTATAGAGCAAGGGGATGAAGTTACTTATTTTGAAAATGCTTAGGCCGTGTATGTGTGTTACAGTCCAGATTGCACTAGATGCAGCACATTGTAATGCAGGATCATTATTTAGCCACAGAATGAAATGCTCAAAGGTTACCCCTGAACCTAGTGCTGAACAACCTGGAATAGAGCTGCACAGTGCCACATCAAGATGCTGGTTTCGGTCTAGATACAATGAAGATTCGGTCATATTACTCATATTGAGACACAAAGAATTTTAACTCAAATGAGGCATCCCAGATACCAGGATGTCAAGTATACGTCTGTCAGAAGACAAGTTCAAGATGCAGTCAGCATTTGAGTTACCTACAACAGGGAATCAGCTGGGCGAGACACACCATGCAATCTCAGTGAGTAAACACTGTTAGCAATCCAAGAAGAAACTGTGGACTTAAAAAGTTTTCTCAGTGTCATGGGGGACAGAATGGGACAGAACACAGCAGGTAGGCCTCTAAAGAAGACAATATTCAGAGCACTCATCAAACTCCTGCATCTGCTGATCCCATCTCCAGCCGCTGCCACTCTCTGATATCACAAGCAGCTCTCACTTGTGAGAACATAGTGACAGTTTTGCACAGAACCCTAATGTCACCAAAACCCACAGAAGAAGAGAATGGATGAATCTTATATTCTGTGGGATATCTTCCCACATTAGTGGGAAGTCTGCCCTGGTGGGTCAGAGGCCTTAAGCCTGTTGCCCAAATGTGGCCTCCTTAGAGGTCATAGCTCTGAATACTCACCCAAGCCTGTTCTTCAACTTGCCAGTGCCAGTTTCCATTTCTTATGCTTCCATCCCAGTTACCTAATAAAGCAGTTTGATAACTTTCCACTTGCAGAGACCCTGTTCTTGTCCTAGCTTCCTCCATCATCCCGGTCTCCTTGGCCAGTTAGTCTGTTTTGTTTGCATGTAGTCAATACTATTGCAGATCCTCCCATGTTGCTCTCAGCTTGCTTGCCCTTGTTCTTGTGCAGTCTCGTATTCCTGTCCAAGACAAACTGTCCCCTGGACTTGTCAAGATCTCTTCTCCCCTGCCCCTCCCCACGCCACCATGCTTCGCTTTGATTCTTAGTCAGTCATTAATTTCAGGGTTTCCCAGTAAACACTCAATCTTTCTAGGCACAGTTCTCACTTATGTTCTCCCTGCTAGCCTTCAATTCCTGCTTCCCTCTTCTAAAAGTTCCTTATACTAGGCTGTTGCTGCCACCACAGGTCTAATGCCATCTCCTCTGCATTCACAGTGCAGTTTTAACTCTCATCCGGTCCTCTTCTTCTAGAATAGCAATTATGCCAAATTATAGGGTAAGAATTTTATAATGTTCCTCCTGAAAACTGCTGCATCACAAGGCAGACCTCTTCTTCCCCTTGGACAAATATGAAGCAGATCTCAATAGTTCTGGAAAAGAGAGACTAATGATCAAGGAACACTGTGACAACTAGGGGAAAGTAGGGACTCATTTGGTATGACAGCTGCTATGCTAAATATTTCCTTCAGATTTAAAAAATGGATAGCAGAACACTCCTACATCACACCATGTGTAAGTAAGGCAAAGTGGATTTATGAACAGCAGGGAAAAAATGGATGAGCATGGTGTATTGGTGCTGCTGATCCCTTTCCTCGTCTCTTGCACAAGTGAAATTGGAGTTGCCCATCGATTAATGAGCCTGTAAGGTAGGATGGGGAAAAGGCTTGCTTTGCTTGTGCTCCACCCCAACCCCAATGAGCATGTGTCACTGAGTTTAAATAAGTCTATATTATATAAGTCTCTGTTTGGAAACACCAGCCTCTGCCAATATTTGCACTCTGTGGCTGGAACATAAATGCAGCTCTTGGATTAACTGTGGTCATTAAGAAACTAAGCTTTCTTCATGGATTAACTTTTGGGAGGGGAGGGAAATCTGGCAGACATCTATCTTGCATTTCCAGAGTTGCACTGATGCTTGTTTGTTCAAATTTTTCTCTGTACCTTTTTTAATAAGTCCCATAGGACATTCATACAAGTCTGGTTTTGATGTATTAGACTGAGAACTGATGATGCATGCTCTCCATTCACAGGCTCTGGAAAGCATTGAAAAGGCACAGGAGCTGGCAGAGGGACTAGGGAACAAGGTAGGATCCTACAGCTTCTCTTCAGTACTGTTCATTGTCTTCTCTCAGGCAACATAAGAAGTCAAGCATTAAAGTATCCAGACTTTTTACTGCTTATTAACATGTCTGTATTAATCAGTCAATGCTTGGGACTTTTTTCATTAACTGTTGCACAGATAATCATCAGCGTGCAAGTCCAAAAACTGAGTGAGGAGTCACAGTGCGATAAGCAAAGGGGAATATGAAGCAGTAAGAATGAAGTATGAAACAAGCAGAGAGCTAGAGAATTAGGGGTCTCTTCTTGAAAAAATATTTTTGGCCTGAGAAACAGCGAGCTGTGTGCTGGCTGGAGACAAAGGGACATGAAGTATGCTGTGTGTTGTGGGTAGCTCAGGAAAACCATCTATGAAAGAGCTCCAGAGTGCCTCAAACCTGGTGTCACCTTTTGTGACACAAAGAAGTAGGGTTAATAGCAGGAAGTGCTGAAAGACCAAATGACCTTGTGACTGATCCTATCCCTTGGACAGCTTCCTCTGCTGACATTTCTCCCATTGGCTGATGGGGCTGTAGTGGTTCCTACTCCTGTTTCTGGTCTGTCTTCACCTTGTTGACTTTTCTTATGTTTCTGTCCATGTGCAGCTTGGCCTGCTGAAGCTCCACTGCCTGTGTGAAAGGATCTATCGCACAAAGGAGCAGCAGCGAGAATTACGTGACCATGTAGTGAAGTTTCATGAATGCGTGGAGGAGATGGAGCTGTACTGTGGCATGTGTGGAGAGTCCATTGGGGAGAAGAACAACCAGCTCCAGGCACTACCTTGCTCCCACTTCTTCCACTTAAAGTAATTAGCTGGAAGATTGTTGTTGTGACATTAGTCATAGGAAAGAGCTTCTTTATGCTCAGAGTAGGACAGTCCTATGCATGTCTTTGTCTTGCTTACCTGTGCCTTGCAGGATCCCATTGCAGTGCTATGAGTCTTATGCCCTTGAAGGGTGAGATTAAGCCATAATATTCATCACACTCACATTTCTGTCCATTGTTCACCACTGTCCTCACTTTTCAGCCCAGCTGACAGATTCTTATTTGATTCCTCTTGGGGCATCAGTTCTTCTCTCTCAGGGGCAGTTTGAATTTTTCCCAAGTCCCCTCTTTCTCTCTTGGCTAGTGACACACAGAGGTGAAGTTGTTACTGTGCTACTGCTGTGACAGAAGTTAGCTGTGCCATCATTTTATTTTTAGAAGAGAGATGAATGAAACAAAACACTTAATTCTGAAAATTAAGGATTTAAAAACAAAGCCTCACACTGACACCAAAATAAGGATCAGACTGCTGGGCAGTAAGAGATGCCCGATGAACTCTGTGGATTTGCCTCCAGCAGCACAGAATCGTAGTGCTGGAGAGGAATGTGCTGAAGTGCCTCTGTGGAAGGGGTGGGAAAGAGATCAGATCTTTGCCCGGCGCAGGAGGGAACATGGGGAAAAGCTGTGGTGTGGAATAGCCGTGGGAGCGGCGCTGCGGGAGCCTCCGGCCGCGGAGCCGCCCCGAACCGACCTCCTCCCTTTGCAGGTGCCTCCAGACCAACGGGACCCGCGGCTGCCCCAACTGCCGCCGCCTGTCGGTGAAACCCGGCTACGTGTGACCGACCGCCCGCGGGGCTCGGCGGGGCCGCGGGCACTGACGGAGCTGCTCCCGGGCCCCGCTGGGCTGTGCGGGGCCACCGGCTGCTGCGGGGGCATCCTCGGCCTCCCCTGCGTGTGGCTCACTGAGACTCGGCCAGACCCCGCTGCCTTCCCCCTCGCTCCTCTGTACGGGCACTGACTGTAATAAAGGGTTTCTCCGGCAGAGCGCCCCCGCAGCCTCCGCCGCCGGGCTCTGGGCACCGCCCCCGCCCCGCCCCGGGATGGCGGCGGCGCCATCACTCAGCAGATTTGGGGATGGCACGTGACCCGCCGGCCGCTCCCCTC
>VZRE01014250.1:383375-402312 GCA_013396775.1 Cephalopterus ornatus | reverse complement strand
TTCCGAGCCGCCTGTCCCGCCGCCTCCCGCCCTGAGCGGGCGAGGGCAGTGCGGAATCTGCCGCCCCGAACCCGCCGCGCGGTGCGCGCCCGCAGCCCGGCGGAAAGATGGCGTCGGTGTGGGATGAGTCGGAGGTGAGGGACCGGAGCTGGGGCCGGGGGCGGCGGGGACGGGGCTGGGGCGACGCCGGGCCGAGGGTGACGCTGCCGTTGTGCCCCCGCAGGACGGCGTCGGCGAGGAGGTGCTGAAGATGTCCACGGAGGAGATCGTGCAGCGCACCCGCCTCCTCGACAGCGAGATCAAGGTAGCGGCCCGGGGCTGCCGCCGGGCCGGGGAGCGCGGCCGGGCCGGGCCGTCTGGCCTTGGGAGCCTCGCCCTGCTGGAGCTCGGGGCGGGCTTTGCGCGGGGGGCAGCGGGGAAGGCAGCGGGAAGTAAAGACGCGGTTAACTAAATCGTGAACGGCAGATTGAAGAGTGGTGATTCTCCAGGGTAGAAGCACTGGGAGAGCAAGGACTCGAGTGGGAGGTTGTTCTACACAGCCTTGGATCGTCGTCCCTGCCTCGTAGGCACAGGGGAGCTGGAAATCCGTTCTGTGGCCTGAGACACAGGATTATTGGGTAGTGCAGGTTGGAAGGGACTTAAGAAGACCTACAGGCCGAGCTCCTTTTTGAAGCAGGGTCAACCGTAAGCCAGGCTGCTCAGGGCTTCATCCGGTTGAATCTCAAAAGCCTTTGAAGACAGATATTTGGACCACTTCTCTGGATGTTCAGTGCCACTACTTGACAGACCTCGTGAGGATAAAGATTTGCTTTATGTAGAGGCTGAGTGTCTCTTGTTTCAGTCTTTGTCTGTTGTCTCATCCACCCACCGTGTACTCCTGTGAAGTGTCTGCTTCAGTCTTCTTGATACCTTCCCCAGTAGTTCTCCAGCTGAACAAGTCCACTTCCCTCATCTACTTCTCAGAGGGGCTGTGCTCCAGCCCCCTGTCCGTCTTGGTGGCTCTGTGCTGAACTCAGCCCAATTTATCAATGTCTTTACTGTATGGGGGGCCAAACTGGCCCTACTATCTAGTGTTCTAGATAGTATCTAACAAGTTTGGAGTAAAGGGCACTGATCAGTTTTCTCCATCTACTGCCTTCACTCCTGTTAGTGTGGCTTGGGATGCTGTTTGCTGCCCTTGCTGTCAGAGTACATCGCTGGCTCCTGTTCACTTTGCTGTCCATGGACACCCCCAGGTCCATTTCCTCAGAACTGGTTTCCAGCCAGCCAGTCACCAGCCTGTGTCATTGCAAGGTGCACTTCTTTCCCAGATGCAGGGCTCTGCATTTGTCCTTGAATTTTGTAAGGTTCCTGTGTGCCTATTCCTCTAGTCTCTCAAGGTCCCTGTAAGTGGCAGTCCTGCCCTTAAGACTATGCCCACCAGTTTGGTGTCATCTGCAAACATGATGAGAAAACACTCCATCTTCTTGTCTTACTCGTTCATTAAGATATTAATTAAATAGACCTGTGTCAAGATAGACCCATTTTGCATAAAAGAGCACTTGTAACTTTTGTATAAGTTTGTCTGCTGCCTGATGTTAGCAGTATTGAGATAAAATATTTCATAAATTCTGCAAAGCAACTTTATCCTCTACTGCTTCAGGCTCCACAAGTAATTCTGACTAACTAACTTTCTAATTCTTTAAGGACAGTAAAGGTAAATGCGTGTCTTATTTTTAAATTAAGGGGTAAAAGTACCCTTCTTCATTTTATACTAAGAGCTTCATAATTGCAGAATGTTTATTGGCATTCTCCTATGCAGTTTTTCTTGAATGTTTCCTAGACTCTGTTTTATTAAATCAAATTTTTAAGTTTTTTGCATTTTTATGTAGCAGATTCTGTATTGGCTTCTGTAAAAGTTTTGTCCTGTGAAAGTATTACAGCATAGTATTATGCTTGGGCAGAGAAGAGTGGATTTCCCTATGAAACAGAATCAGAGCAATTCAGGTGTGACTAGTTCTCCTGAGACCTCCTGGTGCTACAGTCACTTCAGTGGGGATCACAAACTGTGTGTTTTCAAACTGTATGACTAACCAGTAAAGGGAGGAAAACATATGTGGGCATCAGCCAGACAGCACTACAAAATACCTGTACTGGGTATGTTAGTCTTGGGTATAAACATACTTACTGTTGGATGATGAGGACAGAACTTCTCTTCTTATAGTTTTTTTCCCTTACAGTTCGTAGAATCATAGTTTGGGGTGGAAGGGACCTTTAAAGGTCATCTAGTCCAACCCTGTAATGAGCAGGGACATCTTCAACTAGACCAGGTTGCTCAGAGCCCTGTCCAACCTGGCCTTGAATGTTTCCAGGAATGGGGCATCCACCACCTCTCTGGGCAGCCTGTTACAGTGTTTTACTAACCTCATTATAAAAAAGTTCTTCCTTATACCTGGTTTAAATCTGCCCTCTTTAAGTTTAAAACCATTACCCCTTGTCCAGTTGCAACAGGTCTTACTAAAAAAGTCTGTTCCCGTCTTTCTTACAAGACTCCTTTAAATACTCAAAGGCCACCATGAGGTCTCCCTGGAAACTTCTCCAGGCTGAATCACAGAATGGTTTGGGTTGGAAGGGACCTTAAAGATCATCTAGTTCCAATCCCCTGCAAAACATAACTGTAAAATAGGATGCCTGTGTGTGTATATGCAGTTACCTGGGTATCAGTATATATTAAAAAAATCACAACCAAACCACAGTTGCCTTGTCTGGGTCATATCGTTATCTAGGTCACATTGCAACCTAGTAAGCTGATGCATTGATCAGGTTAAGGCTACCAGGTGACACTGGGAAGAAATTCCTTGGGGTTATTGATTAGTTAGAGACCAGATTGGACTGTGTAGCCTGCATTCCTAACCAGTTTTGGCTAATTTGATGGGTTTTCCTCTTTTTATATTACATTTCTCTTTATACCCACTGTTTCCTAAGATTTTAGGTTTTATAACTGTTTACTTTTTGGACTAATATATGAATTTTGTCTTGTCTTCTGATACTGTGCCTATTTCTTTCCTCTGTGTACCAATTCCAGATCATGAAGAGTGAAGTACTGAGAGTGACCCATGAGCTTCAGGCCATGAAAGACAAGATCAAAGAGAACAGTGAGAAGATCAAAGTGAACAAAACCCTGCCGTACCTTGTCTCCAATGTTATTGAGGTGAGAGTGGTGGACCCTTCTGCAGTGACATGAGACTTGTGTGCAGTATATAGTGACAGAGAAAGGCAGGGGAGCTCAGCAGTGATCCAAGACATGGAGTATTCTCAAACTACTGATGCTTCTGGAGCCAGGACTTTCGGGTTTTTCTGTTTGTGACCTGGAAGTGCATGTCACTTGCCCACTTCTAGTCTGGGTCATTCCTTAAGCTTTGGCTACTGTTCATCTGTATGTAACAGCCATCAGAGGGTGAGACAGCCCCGCTAAGTGTAGACTTGGGCACGTGAAATTCTGTACGTGCTCTCTGAAACTCGTGACACAGCAAATGAAAGGTGGTGGCTCTGTTACTACATCATATTCTTTTGTAATTCAGTAATTTTGATGATAGGAAAAAAATGCTGATAGTTTTCTATTTTTAAAAACGGGATTGGTTTGTACTACTGTTTTAAAACTTAACGAACTTAAAACTTAATGTGAGCTGCTTATGGGAGGAGGAATCACTGCCATTAGCTACTGCTTTGTTCTGAACTATGTAGCATCTTTCTGTGCACTGTTGTGTGCTGCTTCTTGAGGAAAGGAAGAAATCGATTTTTACAGGAGGCCTTTAATGCTTTCTGGATTCTACTGCTGATGGAAAGTTTTATTTCTCCCACGCCCGTGTAATTTAGAGGCATTAATCCTGGGGTTATCCTGGTAGCCTGGTTACATTTTCATTGAGCCTTTCACTCTGGTTTTCAGCTGCTGGATGTTGACCCCAATGACCAGGAGGAGGATGGAGCAAACATTGACCTGGATTCCCAGAGAAAGGGCAAGTGTGCTGTGATCAAGACCTCTACACGTCAGGTAAGATCCATGTGCCCAGCCAGGTGTGAGGAGTGATGCAAAGCACCTTCTCCTAGTACATCTGGGTTTGCTTACTTTGGTTTCTTTCCTACAGACGTATTTTCTACCCGTTATTGGGTTGGTTGATGCTGAGAAGTTGAAGCCTGGAGACCTGGTGGTGAGTAATGCTGTTGTGATGGTTAGATACGATGGTGGTGAGAAAATGGCATGTGTCTTGCCCTTTAGAAAGGAAACAAATCTGTCCATGTTTCCCCAAGACCATTTCTTTACTAAAATTTTATTAGAAAGATATTATGGGTTCAATCATATTTGCAGTGTAGAAAAGTAGTTTGGGATGTGTGTTCTTTACACATAAAATTAGGTGCTGAAAATTCAGAGATCATCTAGTAAATTTTCTAAACCCAGTCTTTTGTATTGTAACTAATTTGGACCACTCTTTTAAGATGTGGTAGGTTAACTGTGGCATTGTCCACTGTGCCAAGGTGTGGTGATTTGTTGAGCACCAGTGTCAAAGCTGGTTATTCCTGCATCCCTGAGGTCTAGTAATTGATCTTTAATTGCGTGTTTATTAATTGCCATCTGAAGGGCCTGTTAAAGCAAAGGACTTATGTTTACAGGGGGTGAACAAAGACTCCTACTTGATCCTGGAGACTCTGCCTACCGAATATGATTCACGGGTGAAAGCCATGGAGGTGGATGAGAGGCCCACAGAGCAGTACAGTGACATCGGCGGGCTGGATAAACAAATCCAAGAGGTGATACATAATGTGTAGTTTCTGGTGTGATGGAGGACAACAATCTTTGAAATTCAGCTCAAAAGCAGGCAGCCTGGATCTGTGGAGAAGAACGGGTTTATGTATTAATGTTTTTCTTTTGCTGTAGCTCGTGGAGGCCATTGTCCTGCCAATGAATCATAAGGAGAAATTTGAAAATTTGGGTATACAGCCACCCAAAGGAGTCCTTATGTACGGGCCTCCAGGAACAGGGAAGACGCTTTTAGCTCGAGCATGTGCTGCCCAGACCAAGGTAAAAGGAACCTTTGAAAGTGTGTGCTGCTGTAGAATAGTACCTGAAAAAGAATATGAACACCTCCAGGAAGAGAGGGGTCGTACATACAAACAGGTGTTATAAAGGCTGAGATTTTCTTTTCTGTTTGCTTGCTTGCTTGCTTTAATAAAGGGCTTCTTATAGTACTCATAACTGACCTTACTGAGAAATGAGGCATAGGATTTTCTTTCACTTCCCAGGCTACATTCCTGAAGCTTGCGGGTCCACAACTTGTGCAGATGTTCATTGGTGATGGAGCTAAGCTGGTACGAGATGCTTTTGCTCTTGCGAAGGAAAAAGCTCCTTCCATCATCTTTATTGATGAACTGGATGCCATTGGCACTAAAAGGTGAGGTTTGGGCTGTGTTGTAAAGGTCTTGGGAGCAGCCCCCTTTCTCTGTGTATGTGAGCAGAGCCTAGCTTAAAGCATGGCCTGCTCAGAAACAGAGTATAAACACAGTTGCACATAGCAGTTGCCACAGTCCTTGAGCTCATGAGTGACATTCATGAGACTTGATATCTATCTGATAGTCTCCTGCTGTATAAAACTGTTTTGTGATCACTGCAGCAGGCACGTGGAGATGTTCACCCTCCTTTACTACTTGGGCCTGGGCAGCATGAGCCGCATTCAGCTCTAAGGACTTAATAAGACTCAGGTGCTGCTGGCAGTTATTCTAGTCACAGTCCTCATCACAGTAGGACTCCCTGTAGTTTCAAGGAGAAATTTGGAAGCCCTTGGCCAAGGAGTATGAACTGCAGTCATTCTGTCTTTTGATGTGATTGAAAACATAGGGACAGGTTAGTCAGGTTCATGCTGATAGTTTTACCCTTGTTTCCTCCTCAGGTTTGATAGTGAGAAGGCTGGTGACCGGGAGGTGCAGAGGACCATGCTGGAGCTGCTTAATCAACTTGATGGTTTCCAGCCCAACACACAAGTCAAGGTTGGGATCTGTCAGGGATTGCTGCTGAGGTCCAGGGCACTCTAGGAGGGGATGGAAAACAATGTCCAGGGATGAGGCTTGGTGAATCCTTGGAGAGAAGAGGCCTGTCCTCCAGGTGCCTCACACTGATGATCCTACTTCTACTTAGGTGATTGCTGCAACCAACCGGGTTGATATCTTGGACCCAGCTTTGCTCCGCTCTGGACGATTAGATCGGAAGATTGAGTTCCCGATGCCTAATGAGGAGGCCAGAGCCAGAATTATGCAGATCCATTCACGCAAAATGAATGTCAGGTATGGCCTTCTGGGGCTATGTTTGTCACTCACAATGGTACCTCAGGACTGAGAAGTGGTTGGCAGTCACTTGTTGAGAGCTCAGTGTTGGGTTAAGGAAACTCCCCACCTTGCTTTTTTTATTTGGTATGTGTTCAGACTTTTTTTCCCCTTTTTTGCTCATGTCAGCCCTGACGTGAACTATGAGGAACTGGCTCGCTGCACAGATGACTTCAATGGAGCCCAGTGCAAGGCTGTGTGTGTTGAAGCGGTAAGTATTCCTCTACAGCAGCCAGCACTGAGGGGAGGGAAATGCGAAAGTTAACGCGGAGTAATTACTTGGAACTGATGTGGTGCTCACATTCCCTTTCTAAATACTGTCTCGTTGGGCAGGGGATGATTGCTCTCCGCCGTGGAGCTACAGAGCTCACCCATGAGGACTACATGGAAGGAATCCTGGAGGTTCAAGCAAAGAAAAAAGCCAACCTGCAGTACTATGCCTGATCTCTGCCCAGTCAAGATTGTGGCCTTGGCAGAGGACAGAACTAGACTGGACTGTATCACTTACTTTCTGTCTGGAAAAAATAAAGAATTTTTTCCCTTTAAAAACAAATCCGTGATGTGTTGGGGCTGTCACCCTTGCTTGGTGATTCTGCATTTGTATAAGGGAGGTTGTAAATCTCCTGTCCACGGTGCCCATTATGCTGCTTTTGGACCCTCCTGTTAGAACTGGATTAAATCCTGCTCTGCTACTTCTGGATGAGAACCAGCAGGTTATACTGCAGTAAGTGTACTTTGACATTGATGAGCTGCAGCTCAGACAGCATCCCTGGTTTCTACCTGTGCAGCCAGTGAACATTCTACAACTTTGTAAGAGTTTGAATATTTTGAACTAAAATGCATTTTGCAAGGGAGAAGTGAACACAATTCACACATGAATGGTGCTTTAACTTTGTCTTTGAACTTAACTCCGGAGGCTTTAACACCATTGCTGGTATGTACGTGAGCTCTCTGATGAATCAGTCTTGTGATTAGTCATAAAGAATTCAAGGTTCCATCCACTGAGCAAGTCTTTCAGTACTTTTAATGCCAGTTGAGAATTACAACTTCCATTTAAAAATTACACTTTTCATAAATACACTGACTTTAGCATTAAGTATCTTACATGCCACTGTATTGTATTTTAAATACAATGTAAACATTTCCAAATGCTGGCCATCTCATCTTTACCTGTGCAGTTTTTGGACGCTTGGGAGAGGGGCAGGGATGTGAGGAGGGAAAAAAAAAACTTAAAAATCAATGAATGAAAGAAAAATGCACCCCAAAGTACTTTGGCTGATGTTCCTGAGTTAGCCCTAGTACTTGTGCTGGTACCAAGGTCCTTAGCGTAATTTTGGAGGGGGATCTTGTTCCAGCAGAACATGCGTGTTCTTGACACACTGCTCAGGAGGCATTTGACATGAGAAAGGGTGAGTGGAGAAGTGAGCAGAAGCCACGCGTTCCTGAGGAAAGTACATTGTCGTTCCTTTGGACGTTAATATTAGGGGGCTGTACATCTGCTATTTTAGCAGTACTGTTACTTGAGCTTGGGGAGAATTGCTTGTCTCCTTTCCCAGAACAGGAGTGCACCCACAAGATAGTTAGGGGGTGAAAGTTGATCCTGGCAGCTCAAACTATGACATATTTTGAGAAACATACCCTGGCCTCTAGTGGAATAGTTAAAAGCTGCATGTTGCATACATCTCCCCATTAAAAAAAGGGTATGTTAGTTAGCCAAATGAGTAACCTTACCTGTGTAAGAAACTTTCCCCTCCTTTCCTAAAGCCAGTAAGAGTTTTCTTGGAGTCTTGCTGCTCAGTTACAGCTGGCTCCTTTTTAAAACAGCTTTAGTAGTGAGGAAATAGATGATACTACAGCAAAGAATAGCACAGGTTTCTGATTTAAATTAATTAATACTAAGAATGGGCTAATTCTTTGGCCTAAACCTCAGCTTAAATCAAGGTTCTTTTGGGAAAGGATGGCCTGAGCCAACACTAGACATGCCTGTTGCAAAAGTGTTCAAGCCAACTTCACTTAGCTCCTTGCCCTAATTTGGGTCTGAATTACACAGACCTGCAGCAATAGAGTTGGTGCGTAAACATCCCTTACAACTGGACAATAACAGGACCATGGAGGTACAGTTCAAAAAACAGCACAAAAAAAGACACAGCCTTGGACTTAATCCCTTGTAAACAGAAGAAAAACAAATTGAAAGAACTGTCCCCCTTAAACCATCAATGATGAAGTTGCCCATAATTCAAACCTGGAGTTACTTGCAATGTCCGTGTCTGCGACTGGAGGCTGTAGCAGCATCCCATGGGCTGGTGTTTCAACAGCTACGGCACTGCTCTCCACGTGCTGACATGCCACCTCTTCCTGGTGTTAACCCACAGCTCTGCCCAGGCTGCGCTTTCCAGAGTCTCTCCTCACTTCCTCCAGGGTCACACAGCCCCGTTTTCTTGTCTGGGTTTTTGTACGGATGCCCGGGAAGTGTTGAGTGATGGGGCCAATGTGCAGAGGAACCCAGCCAGCAGGGTGAGGCCCAACCCTCCCCAGGCACAGAACATGGACCAGCCATAGCCATGACTGATGTCCTCTGGCAGCCCGTAGACGTAGCGAGGATAGCGAGATAACTCAAAATTGATCCCAGCTACGCATGTGCAGAGTGAGATGATACAGCACGTACCTGCAGGAGAAAAGCAAGAGGGTTCTACACTGCCCTCAGACAGGTTAATTATGTGCTGGGTTTTCAACCCTAGGTATTTTCAGTCATGAATTTTCAAAATCAAGAATTACCCTTGGGTTTTTTTCTTCAGTCCTACCAGTCACTCTTATTATAAGGCAGAGAAGAAAGAAAAAAAGGGAAAATATGCTTCACAAATAACAGAAGGAGCTAAGACAATACTGGTTAAAATTTTGAACTCAGTCATGTATAGTTCATCATGCTTTGATTCTCCTTAGACTATTTCCAATGACTAATGTCATCAGGTTCCAGACAGTACTCAGGCAGTTTTTCCTATGGAAGGTAAGTACTGAATCCCAGGGCTGCAAGTGCAGCACTGCTTGGTTTCTACTAGGAACATCCATGCTTCTGCCAGCTGTACCCTAGGCCCATAGAGAGTGCCCAGGATTTTGTCATCTGCTACACATTCACTGAACACCTATATAGAGGAGAAAAATCCCTAAGAAACATAATGCAAGGCACTCCAGTATGTCTAATACACACTAGTACACTAGACTCAAGGTAATAATTTTATTCTCTCCAGCTGTACATTTATGTCTAAATACTAATGACAGCTCTTACTGCTGACAGCATGCCCATCACAGTAAGTGCAAAAGCACTTGAAGGGGACCCAGTCTACTTCTTCCACTTACAATACTTTACTCGTTCACTGCTGTGCAATAAAGAAATTAAAATGTTCCCAAAGGAAACTGCAGTTAAGTAGCACATAAGATGATCAAGGACAGCACCAGCCTAACTTCCAGCCTTTCTAGCATCACACCATGTCAGCAGGGTGGGCTTTGTGCAGCCTTCCAAAAACACTCCTTGAGAAGACTTGTTTATGGCAAGGGAGGATTTGCTCACACACCCCACCCCAAAAGCAGCACCAAACCAGTGTCACACCTATTTGTTCAGGTGATAGAGATACTGTTAACCAAGAAGTTCCTTGCTTGCAGCCATTATAGATGCTGACACTGGGCCTCTAGGGAAGCAGGTCTGGCTTTTAGGTAATCTACAGTTTTTCACACTTGAAAATTGCATATTTACTGCTTGCACCCCACCCTTGGAGCATCTCAGTACCTCATCCTTTTGGTACACTTGTTATTGCTACTACATCCCTTTCAAATAAAGATAAAATACTGACCATTTTTAAGCTGAACAATCAAAGTTCAGAAAAACCTCTGGCTACCCAGAAAGTCTCCTCCCAGCCAGGACAAACAGATCTAACACACCTGGCAAGCACTAAGTTAATGTCCTTTCCACTGGACCAATGTTCTCCCAGGCTTGGCTGGGTTTGGACTTCATCATTACACTTCATCTTTGAGTATCAGAGGGGTGCTCCAAATCAAATTGTTGGTTTGTTTGTTATGATTCCCTAGGGAAAACTGAGCTGGGCTGTCTGACAGGAGCCACAGGCTGCACATTTGGAGCATGAAAGAGGACTGTGCTCATTGTGCACAAGGTCCCTGGGGCTACACACCAGCTCTCTAGAGCAGAAGGCTCATACACATACCTTGGGGTCTACTCAGAAACGTGCAAATACCCACGCAATCACAGATCCTGCCTACTGCTGGAAGTGGTAACTCTACACTGTGCTGACGGTTTGCTGCACTAAATAATTTTGCTGCTTCGTGTGGTTGCTGTTGGGCTGATTTCACTTCTACAAGCCAGCAATACTGAATGTGGTGACTTGAGGAGCAGAAGCAAAAGGCTCTCACCTCCCATTAGGAAGAGCAGCCCAGCCACGTACTGCATAAGCTCCTGCTGTTTGCAGCAGCCCAGCACACCAATGATCCACCCAAACAGGATGATGGAGACTGCCATGCCAATGAAGCCAGCTGTCATCCTCCGCAGATCTGAAGAAAGAAAGAAGAGAAAAGCAAGAAAGAAGACATGAAGATGGTGGCACCTAGACAGGACAGCCAGGGGAGAGTCCAGACAGATGTAGATTTACTGGTTCTAAAGTTTATACTTCACCCATGGATTCCTCCTCCTGTAGCTTCTTTGAGATAGTTTTCCCAACGTGGGACAAATGGGGTGTATTATGAACTCAGCACTATGCTAATACTGCAGGAGCTTTTTTTCTTTTTTTTGATGTGGTGTCTTTCTTTCTGACAGAGTTTGTTGGAGGAGTGTCTGCTGAAAATAGAAACAAAAGAAGCAAGAGGGGACACAGAAGGGAACTAAAGGACTAGCGCATGGAAGGCAACATGAACTGAAAAGAGGAATAGTGGGAGGACCGAAGCAGACAGCAGATCAATAGAGTATTATGGGAACAACTCCAGTAACAAGCCCTAAAAAAAAGCTTGGATACCAGTGATATGAAAAGCACTTTGTCATCCATAGTAAAATTGCTGTTCTTGTCTCCTCCTAGTTCAGTCTCTAGCTGAAAGAAGATTTGCCTGGCACTGACTCTCGCATGACAGAGGCTAGGCTGAATTATGTGAGGCAATAGAAAAGGAAAAAAAAAGAAAAAAAAAAAAAACCAGAAAAGCAGGAGCAGAAAAAACTGATTAAACCATTCTCAGTCAGAGGCTTCAGGTCAGTTATCTGTGTGGGAAGGACTTGGGCATAAGGCAGCTTATGGGCCAGGTGCTGTTAACAAGAGGTTGAAAGGACAAATGGAGATGTTCCCTAAAATAGTTGGTTACCAGGGTGTTGCACCAGGTCACCAGGTGCACACAGAAAAATGCAACAATGTGTATACAGTGATGCAGCACCTTTGCCAGCTAGGAACTCTCTGTCCCCAGATCCGCCTTGCAGCACTCTCCTGTATTATTATATACACACACACCTGTATTCCTGAATTCACAGCTTTGAGCCCCTCCAAACCTCATGTCCCCTTCCAATTATACTGTCAGCTGCTTACACTTTCTCACTAATAAATGTGTGTTTATGCTTAAAGCCCAGTGACAGCCAGGTGACTCAGAGCTCCCACTTGGCACCGCATTAAGGCATGAAGTACTGCAAACAGTCTTGTACACTGCTTTGGGTTACTTACGGAGTGCATGCCACTCATCCTGCCGGATTGTGTTTGTGATGTTGACGGGCAAGTTGCGAGGCAGAGAGCTGGAGGTGTAGTGGTACTTCACAGCAGTGCAGCGCTGGATAACTCCTGTAAAAGAAATATCAGTGTGAAACAGCATGAAAGCCTTGTGCCTTGCACTTGCTCTTGAGTTGGCTGGCCCAGCGGAACTCACACAGGACAAGCTTTAGTTCAGTAACAGAGCAAAAGTAACCAAAAAAGAGCTATTTACTTCAAAGGCTTTGGGATTAGGAGGGTAGGGAATCTTGCTACAAAGAAACACCAGCAAAGAGGAAACTAGGTGCTGATCCAGGCAAGCTCCAAGAAGCAACACCTAAAAGTAAACATTAAGGACAGTGACCAAACACATCTCCAGAAGCTTCCTAGAGGAACTGCTATCGGATGTCTCAGGACACAAGAACGTGGCCAAGTACCAAGAGGACTTGCTTTGTCTCTAAGACAGAGTTGAACCACTTTGAAAATATTGAATGAATGCTGGGAAGTGAACTGCGTGGGAGAATCGTTTGAATTCCCTCCAATAGTCATTGACTCTTTGCTTTATTTTCAATGAACAGTAGTACCCAGGTAGGTTTGTTTCCACTATAGCTTAAACAAAAGTGTATCCCACATGTAAATGTGAACCTACAGACATGCTTTTCTTGAAAGTGATTTTCAGTTTAGAAAATGGGAGACAATAAACACGGATGGTGGGGTAGAAGTGAACAGCCAGAAAGGTAAAAGAGCTAAATAGTACAAAAAGTTCCCCTTAAACAATGGTTACAGGGTCATTACCGCTATTTGAATGTTGGGGCAGAAGAACCATTCAAAACCAATGAGTTCCCAGTGAGCTAATTAGGCTGGTGAACAATCACTACAAGAGATTTGCAAATTCAGTGATCGGCTTTGCAAAAGACACCAGTATTGGGCTTTGTGCAGCTCCCGAAGCAATGAGAAATATGATTTCGTTCTCTAGTGATGTTTACTGGGACTGTACTGACCTGGTTTCTGCAAGGACTTGCAAAGACGAAACCCCCGTTTCACAAGATTAGGATTTGCATGCAAGAGGCCCAGCCAATTCCAGCCATCAGGCCAGGAAGGGAAAGGTGATCTGCATTTCCCCCCATTTTAAGCGCGCCCCCACCCTCAGATGTGCTTCCCACCACACCCTTTCCCCGCTGTGGCTCCCTGACGCTTCCCCACCCAACACCACAGAGCGCTGGCAGCGAGACCATACATGGAGTTCTGCCCTTCACCTTCAGCCATTCTCCTCCAGCACTCACTCTTTGCCCTTATCTCAAGACAAATCTCTAGAGCCGCCTGAGCAAATGATCAGCAAGACAACCCAGTGACAGAAGATGCCAGTTCATTTGCAAAGGCTGTAGATATTAAGTTAAGAATTTAGGCCATAAAGAGCACATCACCGTATCTAATTAAATTTCACCTGTAACTGCTGACTGAATTCAATTTCAATATTGACATGATTTACACCTGTTGTAGAGAAATATGTATACAGAACAAACTAATGACATCAAATTTCAGATTACAATGCACTGGACTCATTAAAATATGATCTATGCACTTATATATTCCAATTATAAAAGAAGCATACATGAAGCAGCATTTTTTATAAGAGCAAGGACTACTATTTTTATACCTCATTAAAGAAAAAGCAAAGACTAGAGATGTACATCCCTTATGATCAAAGCTGTGGACTCCTCAGCTAAAACATCACTGAGAAAAATACTTGCTCTGTATAATTCCAAGTGTTTAACATGTAAACTTAAACTAAAATCTCTTCACCTTCCTATACAAACCTGGTTATTTAGCAGTTTTTGAATATCAATTCATTCTGCCTTTGGTTTAGAAATTATACTCCTAATCCTTTCTTCCCTGTAATTCAAAGTGCTAATTTTATGTAGGTAGCACATAAAATTATCCTGAAACAGCAAGTTTGCAAAACAAAGGGCTCAGGAGTTCACAAATTTTACAGCTTTTGCTCAGCGCTGACCTCTAATTCATGGGTTTGGTGATGGCCTTTGGACTACACCAGCACAAGCCATTTTTCCAACCAGATTCCCATTTTCCTTAGAGCAGAGGCTGGACCTACTCTGGTGTGAGCCACCATAGGCAAAATAAGAGAGGCCTCTCTATGTAGGTCTGCTAGAAGAGCTGAAATAGGCAAGCAAGAGTGAGGGGATAGGGGAAGCAGTGAGGGGAATCTCTCAGCTGAATACCTACCCACTTTTTCCCAGAAAACCGTAACATGCACCCAGGCAATCTTCAGTAGCCAGACTTTGCATCGGCAGTTGCTAGTTCATGTTTCCCATTTTCTGAGAGAATCTCTAGGTCTCATTTGCAGAGACGCCATGCACTCAATTAGGGCCAGGTACTCCACAGGGCTGTATTTAAAGTCATATAACACCTTGTTCTCTAAGTACTCAAGAAAAAAAAAAAGTAAAAATCAAAATCAGGTCTGCAGTCTCAAAATTATTGTGAAGTCAAAGGTATTTCAAAGGTACTCCAGTAAGTCCTTTGACCTGACCCCTTACATACCTTAAATTGCAGTCTATGGGACTAGACTGCATATAGGGACAGCATCCTGCCCTCCATTTCAGAAACCTGCTAGGAAAGTGATTTCCCTTTTTTTATAATACAGTCAGACAAGCACCGTAAGAAAGCCTGCCAAAATTAAAACCTTTGCCTTCAGGCAAGGGCTTGAACAAAACAGAGTCATTTAGTGAACAACAAGTATGTGAGTGTTGTATTTTTTGGCACATGAGTAAATTAAGAATACAGGACAGGAGGGGGCAGGTGCTCGTGTCATGAGCTTACCATAAAGCACATGCACAAGAAAAAGATTAGACAGACAGCCTGATCCCAGCATTTCTAAGGGGCCTTAAAAGAACACTGTGAAAATCACACAATGTGCATTTTACATGTGCAATTTTCTTGATTAAAAGATAAACATGAACTGCAATGAACTGCATCCAGCAGTGTCACACTGACACTTTAATGGCCAAACTACATGCTTGTGCCTTCTCACAGCCAACATTGTTTCTAACACGTTGTCCTCAATGTGGTCTTTTTACCCTTCAGGATTGCAAATGCACACAGGTTCCCCTCCCACAACCCTTGGAACTCACACAACCCAAAATAGTACATGTGAGCATCCCTGAAAGAGTCCTTTCTCCTGACTGAATATGAAGGCTGCGACATATCAGAGGATGCTGGCTAGAATAGCCAGATACCCAGGCAGACCACAGATCCCTTGTTCTGACAGAAATCTGGAAACATAGACTCAGGCCTGCTGTGATACATTCAGTTTGTAATCCTGGGCTCAGCACACCCTGGCTTTCTCTCAGTTTAGTTTTTGTCCCTCTCCAACTTTGATACATGAGTTTTCTTCTCTTTATTGCCTATGTTCCAGTTATAAGGAGGAAATGAAGGGGTTCTCATTTTCAGTTCTGCTATGTGGCCCAGTCCTGTCTTAGAGCAGTTTGACTCTCACACAGCTGGGAGAGATCCTCTCCTGACCAAGAGCAGCCATGGCCAGTTAACAATTCATTACCACATGAGGTCTGGCCCTCCCCTCCCTTATGCCCAGGATCAAGTGGCCACTGAAGCTCCCTGGCATATTCCTACCATTTCTGCCCAAGACTTCCGGAGCATCAGAGCTATGGGTTCACTCTGTCCACATTGTCATCCAAGGGCCACTAGATCAAATAAATCAGCTTTCCTTTAAGATACCGTGATAACTCCTACAGATCACACTTACTGACAGATCATACTTACCATGGTATGATCCAGGACCATGACCAAACAGATTGAGTTTATTAAACATGCCACTATAGTAGATTCTCTACAGACCTCACAGTCAATCCTGTAACTCTTCCAATTTATCATCAGTCAGAAAGAATGGGAACAGTACAGACACCAGGACTAAGCAGTTTTCTCTCAAGGGTCTCATTACTGCCACAAACTGTTGTGTTCCTCTGCTTAAGCATCCAGTGGTTCTCACTTTCTCAGCTACATAATGGTACTAAGAAATCTTTTCTGCCCAGCCTATGTGAGACGTACTTGTCCCGTCCCAGAGATTTTTCAGAGCAAGCTTGAAAAGCAATAAAACACTCAGTTTATCAACAGTGATGAACCTTTTCTTTTCAATTCCTTCAATTTAGTGATACTAAAATGCATGTTTTTCAAATGAACTCACCAAGTTATCCAGAACAGCCTGTTAGAATGGAGCTGTCCTAATTAATCATTTTCTACTGTCACCATTTTGTAAGCAACACTTTTTTACTCTAACGGGTAGAGAAAACCTCCCTGCAAGACCTCACTACTTTAGAATACTCCATGCAGAAGGTTTTTGTTGTAGCATCAGTTATCTAATGTGTAATCCACACAGCACAGGCTCTACAAGATGATGTATTACTCAAGTTCTTGTACTCACAGAGTCCCTCCTTACACACACAGATCCCTGTAATTGCCCCACTAAGTGGTTCAGTTCTCTGACTGCTATCTCTTACTGACTGTTAATCTCCGTTTCTCCCATGTGGTTTGTACATTATTTTTTCTTTTGCCTTCTTAATTGTATTTTTAAATGAAACAATGTATTTTTTTACAGTTCCAAAATGGTGATTTTGCATTTTAAGAAAAATCCCACATATCATTCCTGTCTTACATTTAAACTTCTCCCACCTCTCAGTTTTAAGCTACATTTTTTGACTTCTGCATTTTCCTTTTAAACATATGAAGTAAATATATTTTACTTTTTTTTAATATTTATTTTAGATATATAAATGGATGTATGCGTACGCATCATTAGCTACAATGCTGAAGTATGAAAGTTTCCACAGAACCGCTTTGTATTAATAGCACTAGATAAATACAGGACTAAAAATCCATCCAATTATCTAAATGAAAAAGAGTATTTATGGACTTAGTCATTTATTCAGAATTCAAGAGAGACACAGAAAGAAATCTTATTCCAGAGAGACTAAGAAAAATGGAGAGTATAAACCCAAACCAAAATTACCACAGGACTATGAGAAAAAAAATTTACTCCTCTGTCACTAAAAGCCTATAAAAATCTATAGATTAAGAAATATTAGGAATACAGGAAGGTATCAGACATCACCAAAGAGCTAGCTGAAAACTTAAAGCAAATCAAGGAGGAAATAGGACTTTCAGAGGTGCACAGTAGTGATCTTCAGCTCACATCAGGGAATAAACACCTGTTTTTTTCTTTTTGGAAGGTCCAGATCTAGTATCATGCTAGAGAGAACAGCTCAGACGCAGCCACACCTGACCGTCAGTTGGAAAAGGCTGCTTAATCACAGTTGTCAGAGAAAAAGACAGACACAGCAGGAACAAGGAAAGGCTGCTAGTAAAGGAGGTCAGGGGAAGGGATAAGAGTCATACCTATTTAAAGATCTGATTCTACAAAAACTATTATTAATAATTTCCCTCTATAAGATGACACATAAATCTACAGTAGCAACTGCAGACTTAATAGGCAAAGAATATGAGGGAAGCAAGGCTTGTAGGAAAAGGCAAGGTCTGTTTTTAGAACTGATGAAAATAAAGAAATAAAGTAGAAAGAAAACCTTTTGGATTTAGAGTCCTTAGTTTTACACATCAGACCCTGAGGAAGATAATTCACCACCCTGTAATGCCCTCATGCATGTAGAAAGCAGACTCTAGCCTCTCTGTCTGACTGTTGAGATGTCCAAAAAATATCTCTGAAACAGAAGAACTGAGGACTAAACTAGTATTCCTCTCATTCCTTCCCCCCATTTAGCTTATCTCAATGGCAGCTAAAAGCATTTTGCTTCATGTGAAGCAAAACAATAGATAAATATTTTATGCGACAGCCACAATTAATACAAAGAAATTAAAGAGCTGCCTTTTAGTGAAAGGAGTTCAACATGGAAACTAAAAAACGAAAATGCATAAAAAGAATCCTAGGAGATTAAATGGAGAAAGAAGTTAAGCACACAGCACTAGACTTTCTAGAAGTAAGAGTCACTGCTGTGCACTGGAAAGAAGGGACAAAGAGGAGCTGAGATTCACAGTGCCAGTTTATCCAGCCTCTGGCTGTGCAGTACTGGCGTCACAGTTGGAAGCCAAGCTGAAGAACTGCTCTCGTTTTCTTAAGATAGCATTTCCATTTTGTGTCTCAATGGAAGCAGTTCTCACAATTCCTCTTCTTCCTGTGCTAATATGTACCTGCTGGAACAGTAAATCCCGTTATCTATCATTAACCATACATAACCCATTGGCTTCATGGGTCAGCCCACTACATTATTTGTACCATCGAATGCAGGAATTTTATTCATACTTCGTGGCCTGCTTGGCTTTGTAGCATGTGCCACAACAGTAGAAGATCCACAGCTTTCTCTTCTGTCACCCTGAGGACCCTGAGTGACATCCATCGCCATGAAAGCCTGGCAATCTACTGCAGCAATGACAACTTCCCGCTGCTAGAAGAGAAACAACAGGTCCCTTTCACCTTGCTGTAAAAATCACAGCCCTATGCACATTTCTCAGCACTCTGTAAGAAGAAAGTGCCAGGATTAGGAGGACGCCCATCGAGACCACGCTCCAGAGTCAGGCCCTGCACTGGGCCCCCGAAGGGGCTCTCCGAGGACGTGGTTCCACCCAGCACTGCAGCATTTCAAGCAGAGAGGGAGGCGCGCAAAACCCCGGGAAGGGGTCAGGGCCACGCTCGCCGCTTCCCGCACGCCAGGGACACCCGGAGCCGCGGGGCCGGTCGGGGCTCCGTCCGCGCTCTCCCGCCGGCCCGCCCTCGCCCCAGCAGCGGCAGCCGCGGCCCCGCCCGCAGACCCGGCGCCCCGGCG
>VZRE01014250.1:360678-382968 GCA_013396775.1 Cephalopterus ornatus | reverse complement strand
GGGCGGCAGGGGCGGGCGCTTCCCTGCAGCCCGGCTGGGGCCGCCGCCCGCGGCACCGCCCCCGGAAGGGACACCGGGCCAGCGCCCGCCGCGCCCCGGCACCGCGCAGAGCTCCCTGCTGTGCCGGCGCATCCCCCCGGGGCCCTCCGGCCCGGGCTCGAGGGAGTCTCGGATGCCGACCCCCGCCACAGTGCCGGGCTCCTGCTCCGCGTACCGAGGCCCCCTCCCTTGGCGGAGTCCTTGTCCGGCCCCCGGCAGCTACCAGGGGATGGATGACCGGGGGAAGGGGTGAGCGGAGGCCCCGAGCCCTTCCGCGGCCTCCCCTTGCCCGTCCAGCCGGCCTGCCCGGAGGGCAGAAGGGCAGAGATCAGCCCTGCTCACACCGAGGGGCCGCGGCATCCAGCAGTTTTTCAAACGCAGGCGAAATACAAACACCTCCCCTAACAGCATTTGTTGACGTTTGGATGATCGTTTCTCCTCAACCCCTCATTAGCGGTTAATGGAAAATAAGGCCTGAAGAGCTGAAAAATGAGAAGCAGGCTAAATCCACGCCATTAGTTAAATGCGGCATTTCCAGGGGGACAAAATCCCTTCTGATCCCGCTTGTTGTAGGGGACTTGCAGCTCCAGCTCCAGCACTAGCACTCAGATGCCACAGCCATTTGCTTGTCCCAGATAAAGTGATGTACTGGTATCTCTAAATTACAAATGTATTGCCCAGTTTTGAAATCCTTAGTTTTTTGTTAGAAGTACTTTGTTTCCCAGGAGCAACTGATCAACTGTAGGAGATTCAGATTCTTTCCCCCCCACACCCTTGTCACTTCTTGGTCTCTCGTCCACGCCAAGCACAGCCTAAACACCCTTTCCAGTACTTCTCCAGAAACGCTGCCCAGAACAGCGTACTGCTTATCTCCCTAGAGCACTGTGCCTGGTGGAAACATGCAGCAGTCACAGCTAAAGCTTGTTTTAACCACATTTCAGCATGATCCTCTTCTGCAGTTTGCACTGGACAGATGAGATTACCATCCATGCAGCTGCACATTAGTGCCTTCAAGGCAGACAAATTGAAAGGTCTCCTGTCAAAAGAATTTTCTTACACATGCCAGCTAAATTAAATCTTCCACATGAAGAGTGAAAAATAATTTTCAAATACAATCACTGCTCCAGATAACATGAAAAAATCCTTCAATTGTAATAGTTCTTTCCCAGAAAGATCCGAATATTTACACTTCCTAAATCTGCAATCCTACTATGTCACCCCACCCTCTACATCAGCACCTGAGGCTATAGTTTCAGAAGACAGGGGCCTCAGAAAAAACCTCACCTTAGAAAGTTCCCATGTACGAGTCTCTCTCCTTCCAATTGTTCTCCCTTCTGTGCTACTGCAATTAGTACCAGCACAGCCAAAGAGGGCAGCGTGTTAAATCCAGGGACAGAGATTCCAAAATGTAGGTTGCTGGCAAAGTCCACAGACTGTGAAATCACACCCTTGATCACCTACCTGCCTTCATCTTCTTCCAGCTCTTGGGTCATGGTTTTCCATCTTACAGAACGCTTACAGAACTCAGAGTCACGTACCATTATTCGTAGGCAGAAAATCTTCCAAATGAAGAGTGGGATAAGACATGTACTGAACCCATGTTTTTGAAGGTTAGAGAAATTCCTATTAGTCCTTTCTGGGCAATTCTGATACATAACGTTTGGTAAGTGCACCTTTGTTCTACATGGCAGGTAACCAGCTTAGTGTTAATTGATACCAGACAGGCCTTGAGTTTTTTGATTAAAAAAAAATAACTGATCACAACAAAGTATAGTTGCAAAACTCTCTGGACAGTCAGTTACCATGCAAGTATTCCCCTGAAAGAGGAGAAATTTATTTGGTGATGCTTTTCAAGGAACCCAGACCAGCAGTCAAGAATTATGACTGGATCACACTGCTCCTGGATGACAGTTCCTTGGCAGCAGCAAGAAGAAACTGGATTAGAACCCTTTTTTTCAGTTGTGAAGGTCTGACAGCAAGACAGAGCTCAGACTTCTCTAGACTAACTATATGGCTCTATAATTCAAATGAAATCTGAATTGAATTTTTAATTCAAAGAAAAGTAGTAGCTTCAAAAAAACACAAAACAAAAAAAAGCAAACAAACAAAAAAACCCCAACAACATAAACCAACGTGGAAAACCATTTATTTCATCTCTATTGTCTCCATAAAGAGCAGACCAATACAGATGAAGTGGGAAAATGAATAAGAGCAGCTGAAAAAATAGAGCTAGAAAATACAATTCTCTCTGTATTTCCAAAAGTGACAAATGTGGTGGAGTGATGCTCCATTTCCTCCCAAGGCTCTCCATCCTCAGCCTCAGGGCTGATGTAGAAAACTCTCAAGCCCCTCCCTCCCACAAGCCCCATGCTACCTCCTAGCAGGGTATCTTCCCAGCAACCACAGACTATCCAGGCCTATGGTAGCAGCCAAGAAAAACAGCTCTGAAATTCTTTCTTCAGTGTCATCCACTCTACATTCCTGAACGCTGAGTACAAAATCCTGACTGTGGTTTTCAGTCTTGGCAAGGCTCAGTGCTGATGCAACAACGCCAACTCATGGGCACTCACCTGGCAGTGCCTCAACTTAAATGCCAGCCTTATTTTGGGAAAGAAATCTTGAGAAACAGCAGGCACATCTTTCTATGCAAACCTGCTTCCTCCAGAGCCCCATTACAGGGTCCACTTAGTTGCAGTCCCTGGGCAGGGGGGAACCCCCAAAGCTAGAACTAGAGGGCTAGCATACCCACTCAGTCCCTGCAGATTACTTGGATTAATAATCCTTCCAGGAAAATGGGAAGCAGATGCTACGTTCAGACTTCACAACAATTGAATGATAGAGTAGTTGCCATAGGAAGGCAACTTTGTAAAGAGGAGTAAAACAATTGCTCTAAGCCTCCCTCATTGTTGCAGTGAAATTAGTTACTGCAGAAAGTCTGGGATAAGGAAAGCCGAAAAAATTTCAGGCAGCAGTTCCTGGGCAGGTAGAACTGCAAGCATGAGCTCTCCAGCACTTGCTGAAAAGTAGGACAGGAGCTGTCATAAAAAAGAACTGTGTCAACAGTTCAGGAATCTCTTAGGGAAGTAAATGCCTCTGCTGTGGGCAGCATACCTGCCTCACTGCTCTGACCTGAATCGCCCTCTGAAAGCATGAGTCCTCTTGAAAAGGCCCTGTGCAGATTGGAGAGCTGTACTGATTTACAAAAGATATTTAAAAAAGGCAGAGCTAAGTTGGTACAATTGACATTGGGGCACCTGTTTTGTGCCTGGTGACTACACTAGTTCATTTAGACCTGTTTTTAAACAAATTTAAGCAAAGTGAGGATAAGCTCTGCAAAAGACATGATCTAGTAATTGTGCACATCTCTGTGCCAATAAAATATGCCTGTGGAATTATGGCCTGGTCAGCCTTGTGAGCTGGGATGCAGGAAAGCACTAGAAATTTTATTTATTGGTCTCAAATTGCCAAAAATTTTATCCCAAGCATCACAAAACAGAAAACTCCTCTTAAAGCATACCTATCGTTACCCATATCCCTTTCTCTCCTTACCAAACACACAACTTTTCTATAAAAATATTTTTAAAATATTTTCACCAGCAGTTTTAGCCTTCCCATTTAAGAGCTGTCAGTATTATTCCTTATCCATTCATCCCCAACAGATGAACATCACGGTGAGGTAAGAAGCCCAGAAATAGGCTACCATCTATGTTTTTGGTTATAGCATGCTCTTAAATAGTCTACACTGAACAGAGGAAAAGTTAACTAAGAGTTATCAGCTGCTGGCCAGTCTGTAGTGTTCAGCTACCTCTGCCATGACAGTCTAGGGGTTCTGTAGCATGTCAGGCAGGGCTAACATGCTACAGCTCAAAAAAACTCTGAAACATGATGTGGGGTGGATGGTGGGTGACTCAGGTCTCTAGAGCAGGCTCAGAGCTGTGTTCAACTAATGGTTATGAGGAGAGGGAGCTCAGTCACAGCAGCTACATGTCTTTCCTTCCAGATGTAGGTGAGCTGGTAGTATGGCAATAGAAGAAACATTTACTAATCATTTATCAGATAAACAGTTAGGCTGTGCCGGCTTTTGGAGTGCTTAGGGCTGAGGAAAGTAAATCTCCAAGCTGAGCCATTTAATTATAGTGACCTATCCTAAAGTGCCTCAAGCTTTTGACTCAATTTCAACATAAACAAATACAAAATAGACCTAAAGAGCTGGACTGCTGAGGCTAATACTACCCTTTAGGAACAAGCAATGGCAATAAAAAGCCCTCTGGCTTTTTACCAAGCTGGAAAGGGTCTTTTCCCCTCTATCTCATAGCACCATCAACTTCTCATGGGTAAGGAGTTCTGGCTAAAGCTGTTAGTTTATTGTTGCTTTGTAATCCCTGTTCTGCCTCCAGCCATTAGTGGTAGGAAAAGTCCTTAGTCTTCATCAGCTACAGGAATTGCCTCTGTTGTTTTCACACAAGAGCTTGGGAGGTGCAGTTCCATCAAAACGAACTGAATGAAATATCATTCATTCATTGTGGAGCAGTTGTTTGGTTCATTTCTGCCCAGTGTATCTTTTGCTTCATAAAACCCAACCAATCAAAAAATAACAGAAGCCCTGATGTGTGGATTTTAGCAGAACAGGAATAGGAGAGCCAGGGAATGAAGTCCTGCACACTCAGACCTCTTTCTCACCTGCTTCTCATACTAGCAGCCAGATCTGCACGCACAGACGTAAGTAACATTAGTGTTCCTTATTGCTTTGTAACAGCTCAGAGTCACTGTGGTGGCTCTGGGAGGCATCATGAGATCTGCGCAGAGGTCACTCAGTTGTGAGCGCAAGTAGCACCATGACTATAATGCCTGTACACAGGAGCAGAATTTGCTGCAACGAGTTCCTGGGAAAGAAACAGTAAAATTAGGAGGAGCCATAGACCAATCCCCATAGGCATCATCATAGAGGCTCTCAAATAGTTTGTTGTTTGCCCTTCGCCCTTCCAAATCTACCACATGGAGAACACAACAGCTGTATGAAGTCACTAACACAGCTGAGAAGACTCTTTCCCAGCGCCCCAAGCAAAGATGTTGTCTATAAACTGACATGTACTTGTTCCACTCAGCTGCAAGGCCCAACTCCAGGTTTCAAAATCAACTTCAGCTGATTCAGTCTTATAGCTTCAGGTATATATTCCTGTCCTCTCACTCACAAGGGAACCAATAGTTCTGCAGCACGTTCACAGACACTTTAGGGGATCTCATCCAGCTAACAACCACAGTTACAAAAAGAAAAAAAAAAAAGCCACATGATGAATTTGGCCATTCTTTTAGCACTATCTCAGGCGTATGCTGGATTGAAGTGCCTGTATACCTCCCACCTCTGCATACTCTGGCAACAACCTCTGCCAGCACAAGAGGTTACCAACCTAAAAGCAAATTCCCAAACTAGTCATTAACATTTCTCCACCAGAAGTTCCTGCCTCCTCAGATATAACTGTGGAGCTGATTTTTTGAGGAGTGTTTCAGTCAAAATTAACTAGGTGAGCCAAGGCATCTTATTTAAACCACTTAAGTTGCCTGTCTCATTACAACTGAAATAGAAGGGAACATTCAGGGGCAGCTCTGCCAGCAGATCTGAGAGGGCCTTTACTGTGGTACAGCTGGATTTGGACCTGCTACAGCCTTAATTAGACTGCAAGAAGCTAGAATAATACACGAGGGGAGGCCAAATATACTGGAATACATACACCAGTGCAGAAGAGAGATGACTGAGGAGGGAGACAATGACAGACTATGAAATGTTGAATGATTAAGAAACGAAAACTATTATTTTCTACTGACACAGCACCACGGTGATGTCTAATAAAAAAAAATAAATCAATAAGCAAGAGTGTAAGAACCAAATAATAAGAAGTATCACATAACACAGTGCAGTAAAGCTATGCAAACTTTCTGCCAAAGGGAGATTGCTGAAGCCTGAACTAATGGATAAGGTCAAAAAGGAATGAGAGAAGCATGGGAAGGATAGATTCACATATGGTTACAGACATACACACCTCTATGGGGCCCTAGTTCAGACAGTCCCTAAACCAGTACATGCCAGAAGCTGAAAAGACAGACAGGGCAGCAGATGTCCTAACTGGACATGTTTCCGAGGAACTTGCTCTAGCTGGTCATGCTACATACTGTGCTAGCACAGTATTTTGGGACTGACTCCATTAAAGGTTCTTGTGTTTTAGAGGGTCTTTGTAGTCCCATAAGCGCAATAGATAGCACAGCAGTCTATTTTGATTCCATCCTTGCCCGTGGGATTTGGAAAGCCAGCATTCACATGCTTCCAGAACAGGCATAGGGGAGGGTTATATCTCTGCTCCCTGGCAGTAAGAATTGCTGCAGCAGAACAGGAGGGAGCACTTACCAAGGATTCTTTTCCTCCAGGAGATCAGGCACAACATTTACCAGGGCAATATACAGAAAACCTCCAGAAGTGAAAGGGAGGATCCAAGCTACTGTTTCGCCTGCACAAATACAGAAGGCTTTTGTTATTACTGAGGCAGAGCCATGGGAGACAACACTGAAGGAAAAGAAGATACACACATGGGGATGACAAGCACCTCCTTTCCCCATTCCAGAGGTCCCAGGGAGCCATACCTGCTCCTTTTGGTGACTGAGCCCATATTGCAAAGCAGGCTCCTAGAATTCCCCCCAGAGCTGTGGAAAGCTGCATTTTGGCTGCACTCCAGCGGTCAAAGCCAGCCCGAAGTAAGATTGCAAAGTCTCCAACCTAAGAAAACCAAGAGTTGACAATTAATAAATATGAACATTAAATTCTCAGTCACAAAGGCTGTTGCATCCACAGCCAGTGGATCAAGACCAGTGCTTCAAGACTGTTTCTGCTTTTCCATGTTGTCAGTCTCCCAGAGGGAGCAGCTTTCAAAAGGACAAGAAAATATTAACCAGATCCAAAGCCCTCTCACCTCATGTGGGATTTCATGCAGGAGAATGGCCACTGTGGTTAGGAACCCAACCTGCAGCAGAGAAAAGGTGATTAGGAAACAATCAGAGTATTCTTGGATGATTCCCATCAGGTCCCATACACTTTAAGTGATCCAGCTGTAACAGCAGATCCTACACAAGTTCAGGGTTGACTGGGAGTTTATCATTCTCACAGTCATGGTCCTCCAGCTCAGGGCACTGGGAACACCATTGCCCATCATCAGTGTTGAAAACCAAAGTAAAAAAAGCATTAAGCATCTCTTCCTTGTCTATGTCCCTGTTTCTGAGGTGACCATCCTCTTCATGTAAGGGGTCAATGCTATTTCTGGCCTGGCCTTTGAGTAGATGAGCTAATCCTTTCCCCAGTGCCAGTCCAAATGACTAATGTGTCCCAGGCTTGAAGAAGCTCTACATCAGAGGATCAGGATAGAGTTGGTTTTTACTGTAGTCTGCATTTTTTCAGAAAATTACATAAAATAGGAGGGAACTCCTCACATCTTTGGATGTTTTGCATGTTGCATCACACTTGAGACAAGGCCTCCCCAGTTCAGTACACAGCTGGGCAGAAACCTTACCTTTCTGCTAACCAGGAAGCTGGCTGCTACTGCCAGGCCATGTGTGAAGTTATCGATGGTGTTGGCCAGTAGATTGAGGTACCCACCAATCTGCAAAGAGAAGGAAGAGCCCTTGATAAAGGAAGAGACATAAAAAGATAAAAAAAAGCACATGGCTTAGACACAGGTTATGCAGTCACAATCAGGTGGGAAACGGCAGGACATGGCACTTCTACTGAAGATCTTAAACTATGTCAGTGCTTGAGTACAAATTAAATGTAATTTTTGGTTTTAGAGTAAACTAAGTTTTAGGGTAGGCAAGTATTGTCCGAGATTAGAATAATTACTTTGTGCAAATGACAAAGACCTCTAGATATAGAAAAAGAGAAAAGAAAAAGAAGAAAGCCAAAAATGCAAGAACGTATTTAATTCTAAATTGAACCAATTTTAGGTAACACTGACTACTTTACACAGGTAACTGGATTCAAATATGGCCTGATCTTGTTTTCAAGCCATGTACTTTAATATCCAACTGTTAAATATCTCCTCCTCAAAGGCTGGCAAGAACAATGCAACAGAACAAATGCTGCTGAAACTGCTTTTTATAACTAAATAAATCTTCAAACATTGTACCAAAAAAGCTTGTGCTTGTGGGATTGCTTTCCCTTAACAAAGAATAACGAGTGATGACAGTCACCAAAAAGCCACCTACTAGAAGGCTGGATAGCATGTATATGTATTTGCATATAAACACATTTCTTAAAATTATAAGCATAAAGCAGCTCCTTTCTCATAAGTCCATCTCCACGTTAGATTTCCCCATCATTCTAACTATGGTCACCTCAAGACAAATTCTAAGTATTTGATCTAAAGTGATTTATGGGGGTACCACCACTCTTTAGCTCACATGTTTTGGGGGGTTTTTTCCATCATATTTAAGTTAAACTACTGTGTGTGGGTCCTGAGACACCACAGTTCACTATATGGCACTGCAGTTTAAATTATTATCCAACCAGGCGCTAGCCAATATACCAGGCTGTCCCTGGATTGCAAGAACTCCAAATATAGGGGAGTATCCAATGAGTGGAGAGACTGTCTAGAAACTGTGAGGCATTAACCTCTTACTTCACCATAGCATCAGATGCCAAAGTTCAGCTGCAAAAGCACAAGTGTGGATGGATTTAATTAGCTCTTTTTGGTCTTCTGCTCTTCCCTGTTTCTGTCAACTCCGCTTGGTGCATCTCTTCTTCCTGTCATCTACATACCACAGCTCAGGTGGGGCTTTCTGTCAAATCTCTCTCTCCAAAGCACCACCTTTCTGCAGGGCACTTTTACTTCACAATCTTGGCCCTTTATAGGCTCTAAATTTTTAAAAGTGCATTGATGATTAAATATGACTATAAGGGATTAAGCAAAGCCTGCCTAAGCTCACTTTTAAGTAATAATCGAAGTAGCATCTCCACAATGGATGCAAAAGAAGTCCCCTTATGTTTTTGTAAGAAAGGAAACACAAATAAGATGCATGAAGGCAGACTCAAGAACACAGCAATTTTACTCCTCATTCTTCATACTCTCAGTCCTAGACAGTTAAATATGACTATCTAAAATTCTCCTTTTCATGTTGTTTTTTTATGTGACTGTGTTTTCCCCATAGGATAATAATAATTATTCACAGAAGTTTTACACAAAAATGCTTTCCCATACCACCATATAGGGAAAAAATAGACTTCATGACTAAAACATTATGACTTTTTCTTGTCAGTGGCTTGGGCAAAAGCTGTCACTGAAAGAAGCAAAGCCTTGGAGTGCTCAGAAATAAATTGGGTTGATTTGACAGTTATGAGGCTCTGACATTTACATTCTGTGAATCCCTAATAGGATGTTCTCGTTGCTCATAAAGAGCATAGCCAGATGAAGTGTTTATGTTCATGCTTCAGAATTGATGTCACTGTGTAATAAAACATACTTCCTCAAATCAACAAAGGACCCCATGTGCCACAGGGAAAAAGAATAAGCAAGGCAAAAGTACTCTACAATGTTTTTACTCGTTGAGGATATAAAGGCTGCAATGCAGGACAGAATTGATCCATGTTTGTGTGCAAAGGAAACCTCCCACCTGCAGTTCTCAAGCTAGGACAAATTATAGCAGCAGCTAAAAAGCAGAAGTTCTAGTATATATGCGGACAATTATCAGCTGTTTACAGCTTACTAATGGTTAAGCCCTGAAGGGTGACTTTGTTTGTTTAAATAGTATCTTTCCCTTTTTGTTTTCTGAAAAAATGGGGAGTTCTGAGTGAATAACAGAACCAAAGAAGTCTGTCCTGTTATGGATTTCACTCTTTTCTTTGTGAGAACCTACTTTGTTCACTTCCAGCATCACTGTTTCCCTGCACAGCCCTTCCCCACCGGGCACTGCATGACAGCCACCTTCCCACCAGGTAAGGGCAGTGAGACTTCCCCGGTGAGCTGCCAACCAGGTGGACCTGTCGAGCAGCACACAGCAGCTAGGTTCTGACAGTGTTTTATAATAGGGCATTAGTTTGCACTCCTCCTCTACTGCCATGCTGATTTTTATGGAACTTGCAGAAATTGGATCACCTTCAAGACTTCTATCCTCTCTTGAACTCAAGAAAAATTAATTATGGGTTCAAAAGTTATTGAAAATGAAGGGCAGAACAGATGGACAGACAGATGGAATGACTGCTTATGTTGTTGCCTAAGGAAACAGGCTAACAACGCAGGAGTATCTTGGTAGTTTTGGTAATTTCCACCCTACCAGGAAGACTATTATTCAGATTATATGCTCAGAATGTAGAAAGTAAAAACTACATGCATTAAGTCATTAGTTTCTATTTCATGCATATCGACAACAGCCTGTAAGAGTGAACAGATGTGTTAGGATTTTAAAACTACAAGGGCTCTCCATGGTTGTCTAAATCTTCTACATAACACAACTGAAAGAATCTCATCAATTTCTGCATGAAGTACATTGTTTGTTAAGCTATAATGTACTTTGTAGAGAGCATCTTAAAGCCCACAAGTGATAAAGAATCTGCTATCTCTAAGGCAGGTTGGTCCTTTGGCAAGTTATCCTCAGTTATAGAGTTGTCTCTAACTTCTAGTCTGTTACTGTTTGCTATAGTCTTAACTATGCAAATTTAGTCACGTCTCTTACATGGATATCTGTATAATTTAAGTCATCCTTGATCTGTCACGACTACAGAGCTAAACTAAAGAAAACCACTTATCATCTACTGCAAACTTAAAATATTTATTTCATCTCTTTCCTGACCCCTTTACAAATTATCAGTAGCATTTTGGATGTTTGGAATAACACTACTGGAGAAAGTCAAATAGCTGTTTCATTACTGCTGTACAGAAAGAGGGACTCTCCCCTCTTCTCTTACATACTATTTCCAACTCACCTATCCTCCTGGCTGTACCATCATAAGGGAAGAACATGTTCAAACAATTTCCTACTCTAATTCTCATATTTTTTTCCACTGCATTGGCTTTCCAGAAGCTATCCCTATCTTGTAAATATGATCTGTGTTCTTTCTCTAGTCTATTTCTTAATATTTGCATGTATCAAAACCTGTTAAAAATGCAGCACTTTTGGTGAAGTTACTCAGTTTAGCTGCTATCACTGACTTCATGCAGTCATAATGTGCCATTTATGTAATATAGTACTGTACCTGCAAATGTGAAGACATACTGTTTTTATAAATAATCACTCAAGAAAAATCATATCTCACCAGTGAACAGATTTGAGGGGGGCTGCCTTAATCCAGTCCCTATTGATAATATAACTGATTTTTAATACAACTAATATTAGCAAAGTTGATTTCATGCAGTACTAGTTTTATTAGGATGTGGGAGAAAGTTATGTTTTATATGTTTGTCATTACCTTTATCGAACAATTTTGTCACTGAATAAAAGGCATGAGAAAATGTCTTGTTGATAAGAATTTATCTTCCATAAGATCATACTAGTTAGCATTAATTAGATTATTATTTTGTATATTAGGACCATGTCTTGAGCAATCGTATTCTGTATTGGTGTTTCATTTCTACATGAAATCAGTGGTAGACTAACCATCCTTTAAATCTGTAGTTCCTTATATAAAATAAGGGCACAGTGTTTCATAACCCAGTAATATTGATTTTTTCTCTTCTATCACCTCTAGAAACATCAATGTGGCACCTTGCAGTTTGTGCAGTGTTCTGTAAAAATTACATGAATGTGACAGATATCAAAAATACTCAGTGACCTCAGCATAACTTTCACGTTGTGTAGGAAGAGCTATAAAGTTACAGCAAAACAGATTTGAAATAGAAAGACTAAAGAGCCTCTGACTGACCACGCATCCAGCTTTGGGCTAGTTCATGCAACCACACGTTCTGTTCATAGTTACTCTCATACAGTCTTCCACATTTCTATGGGCTTGCAAACTCCAATTGTACGTCCTCCTTCACCAAAGCGGTTGTTTACTCCCTCACTTGTAATGTGCACCCAGACAAGGGTTTCCACAGTACAAAGATAGTAACATTAAAATGAAAGCAAAGCCAATGTAAAGGTTATCCACTTCCCAATGGTACAGTACTCCTTTTCCTCCTCCACCTCCAATCCTATGAGCTTGCTGATCTCCCTTATCCCAGCATTGCAGGCTGCCTGTCTACGTGCCAAGCTGATTCAAGAAATCAAGATAGGAGAGAAATAGACCTGGGGGTGGGAGGTGGGAGTGTGGGTGCAGAAAAAAGCCTGTTTAGCTCCCTGAATAGGCTCGCTGTGGGGTCAGATGAGACCAGTGCAAAGGAAGTGATGGGAAATACAGTTTTGGAGACAGAAGTGGACAAGAAGTCCTTTTTGGCAGCAGATAAACTGATAATCTGAGAAACTGAACTTCTAAGTTCCATAGTGGATAGCTTCAACACACTTCCAAAAGGTGTCAAAACACTTCCAAAAGGTGCCTTAAAAAGAAAAGTGCAGCTGGTACATTGGTACAATGCAGGCACTAGAGAACAGAGAAATCATGGCACAAAAACTTAAGCAAATAAAGATATATTGACCAGAAAATATAGAGAAATAAAATGTGGAATTCTATATTTTGATATCAGAATTCAGCCATCATCAGACTTATGCCTTCATAAGATTGACTTTGCCTCTTCTGCATAAGCTACAGTGTTGATTTTCTCCAAGTCTGCTGTTTCCTCCCTGCTGTGACCAGGACAGACACTTCAATAGAGCAAAATTAAGCACAACTCAAATATTGAGTTTTCCACTCAGGCACAGTTCTGTCCACAGACGATTCATGACTAAGTTGTGAAGGTGAGTTTATGGGTCTCTTACCTTGATTCTGTTGTTTCTTGTACAAGACTGGAGAGAGGAGCCATTACACTGAGCTCGTGATTTTTGGGATCGGCCTGCCACCTTTTGCAGGCAACAGCCACTTCCATTGGAAATCTTTCCAGCAGGTGCTTTGGAATCACAGTCCTAAATTAGGGAAAAAAACTTGTCACTGACCTTTTGTCAGTGATGAATGAGCATGATTGAGGATCAGAAATCCTGTCTTCACCCTTAATCCCTTTATTCTTACAATGTAAATCAGCAGATTTGGCACTCAGATTTCATAACAACTGCCAGAAATGAGACAGATTCAGAGAGCATTGTGACAGAGCAAAGACCTCCCGGTACTCAAGACAGTAGAAAGAGAGAGGAATTGGAGTCACACCCCCTTGGCATGAGCCAGGTTCCACTAGAAGGACAAGAGACTGAGTCTGCCAAGCCTGCTAGCAGCTGCTGCCCACAGAAGTATAACTCCACTGGAGTTGAGGAAATGAGGGGAAAAAAGTCTTGATCTCCCCAGCCCACCACGATAACTAAGTCTACAGAATTATTCTACAGCTGGGATCATTATCTTCTAAATAACAAGATATTTATCTAAGACTTCACCCTCTCTCTAAATGAGAAGATGAAGTTCCTTTCAGGCTTTGAAGTCTCAACGATGACTCAAAGTTAACACCTGATTGCTCTTATGTAGTGCCTGACCTGCAGTTTCACCTCTCAAAAGTCATGGCACAGCAAGGGCGAACAGTCTACAGGAGCTGCAACTAGGAGTTGTCCGGATGTCTGGAGACTAGCTCCTCTATCTTGGAATTACCTTCTGGTACCTCTGGCTGTATTGCCCCTTTGCAACTATGTGACTCCTCTGAACTTAGTATTACCTGGCCACTCATAAATCCATCTATCACACAAAGTTACTCAAACATCTGGTCCAGGCCATAAACAAGGAGAAACACCTTCAAGAAGGCTGGTCTTTGTCCTGACTGAGGACCCAGAAAGGGAATGAGTCACCATGGGGTCAGTGGAACATGCATCAGCAAGCTGTCATCCTTCAAGGGTAACTTGAGCAAAAGTCTCATTTGCAGAGTGCTCCAGCTCCCAGTCCCCAGAAGAGAGCAGCTCTCTTTTACACATACCACATAAAGAACAAAACCAACCCAGAAAAGAGAAATCTCGGTCAAAACCACAAAAGAAAAGCCCGGAGATGAAACCTGCTTCTAAAAGACCAGTGTCAAACAAGTGACAAAAAGCTCCCAAAGAGCAACGACAAGGTACTCACAGCTCCAGGATCATTTGCTGAGCCTGTCAGATAAGGCAGATGAGGATTTTAGTACAGAGCTTCAAATATAAGAGCATTCCCTCCCCTCAGGCTGCTAACTTACCACACCAGGGTAGTCCTTCTCTTCTTTCTCTAGGAAGATCTTCTCTAGCACCAGGAAGGTCAGGAAACCAGTGATCACCCAGACACCCAGAAGCTTCTGCTGCTGAAAGCTCTGCTCTTCTCCTGAAGGACAAGAGAGATATCCTCATGTCTCTATTAAGTACACAGTTTTTCACACATGTGAACCCACCACACTCCAGACAGCGTAACCAGCAGTTCCAAGTCGAAACAAGAAATGACAATGGAAGGACTCCCTCTGAGGTAAGAGGAGCAAACACATCTCAAAGCAGATTAGCTTAACTTGCTCATTCTTGATCTAACAGATATCCTCATCTCAGGTCATTTAGAGTGAGAGCTACTACCACCTTTTTCTTCAACAGCACAACCCAGAATATTTCCTGACAACACTGTGGATTTCCCTGAGGTCCAGAGGCAAGTGAAGATTACATCAACAAAAATCCAGCAGCTATATCTACTGAGCAGCAAGCTCTGACATGAAATCTGCCATTACTGAAGCTACAGACTCACCTTCCCTTTTCTGCCACACCCAGGTAAGTTATTAAGCCCAAAGCTATAAACTTTCTTTTCAATTAGGGCCAAGCTTGTGAGATAATAATCCATTCAGTCTGATTGCAGAAATGGAGATTGCACTGCAATGGAAGAGCAGCGTGACTCTGTAACAAGGCTTACATGGGTCAAGGAAACCTTTATGCTTCAGGACGTCTGGCAGAAGCAAACAAACTAGAGTAGGAAGACAGAGTAATTAGTGAACCACTGTAGAAAGGGGTAAAAAAAGGACAGCTGGTTCTACGGTGCTAGAGCTGTGAGAAAGAAGACTAAAGGCCCAGCCGATTTGAAATCCTAGGACATAGATGCAAGAAAGTTTGGGAAACCCAGGGCATCTTCTTTCCTCTCTCATATTTTCAGCATGGAAATCATTTCTTGGTTTCTCAACAGGTGGGATGCAGCAACACTTGCCTTCTATGCTATCAGTTTTCTGAAGCAGAGAGACATAACCATCATAGGTTTCAACAACCCTGGCTATCTGAGGGAGAAAGGAGTTACAATGATACCACAAATTCTATACCAACTCAGACAGTGTTTCATTTGCTGGCAAACACAGGTTTCTGTGACCCATATTTCCTTTCCCTTCCCTCGCCTCCGCCTCACCCTCCATTCTTAATTATGGCTCTATAGACAATATTCCATGATTTCTCCTTGAGCAAAGATTGCGAGGGCAACACATATGAGCTCCCATAAATCAAAGTACCCAACAGAGGGGCCCCAGTTAATGCCAAGAAAAAGGCTCTAGGATTAACATTGTTATAGAGACAGATTTATAAAAAAGATGCACCTGATCCCCAACTGAGATGGTGCACAAGTTCATATACCAGACCACATACACATTCATAACCTCTCATCAGCTTAAAGAAGCATTCCCTTTCCTTACAGAAAGGACAAAGGAAAATCAACAGAGACTTACAGCAATCCGAGGAAAGACAGGAGAATTTGACAGACAAGAAAACCATTGCAAGTTACTAAACATAAAGAAACCATGGCCAACTGAAGAAGCCTCTAATCTCAAAGTCTCTGGAGGACTGCAGAGTACAAAGACAAAGTATTATGTGTATGTTTATTGTTCTTACATCCTTCCCTAGGCATGTGCTTTTATATATTGTTTGAAAGAGAATACCAGCTTAGACTAGCTTTTGGGCTGACCCAGACAGGCTGGTCTTCTGCTTTCAAGATGGAACAGACTCAAAAAATGTAGCAGTAGTCATAGCACTGACTGCTTCCAGGCACATAAGGCCTTCATACCTGTTGTTGCAGTGCATGTGTAGGCCCAAGCTTCAGGAAGCAGGTGCAGAAACACATTCCCCAGTAGTCCACCAATTGCAAAACTCAACAACTGCTTCATACGGTGTGATCCAGCTAAAGAAAAAAAAAAAAAAAGAAAAAACCAAACTGACAAACAAACAAAAAACCCCCACACTAATCACAACTCATCCAGGAGCCAGAACATCTCCAGCTGAGATTTTGCACAAAGAAACCTAAATTGGAAGCATCCACAAAGCAAGCTTTCAAAGGAGAGAGCACAAAACCAATGGAGAGCAAGAAAAAGCTCTTGCACCATTTGCCTGGGACAGCAGTGTGTGGGAAGGACCCGGACCAAGCAAGGTGAAAAACACTACTCTTTGTACAAGCTCCATCCAGGGCTTACATTTGTCCAAGGACTCTCTATCACATTCTCAGGTATTGACTAAAGCACAAAAACCAGACTTTCTGTTTTAGAGAACAGTATTCCTGTGACAAAGTCCTGTTCATTACTGTGCTGTTCAGTCACACCAGAGGACTTTTGGCTTCAGAAAGGCCAGTCCAGGTAGTGGTTTTACCTTCTGACTGCAGAGCAGCTCCCGTCTCAAATGGGATCACCAGCAAGGGGAAGACCCCACTCAGCCCCACCATGAATGAACCAATGAGGGAACAGATCCAAGCATCCAGCCGCTCACTGCTGAAAAGGTTTCCCCAGGACTCTGCCTCCTTCTCGCACAGCGAACCAGAACTAGCAGCAACATGACTCTTCGGGAGGTGTTGAGCTCCACAGGCCACAATCAGAAACACAGAGAGCGTCCCATCAAGCAGAAATTTTTGTTTTGTCATTGCTAAGTGGTCTCAGCCAGGCTGGCCAATCTCTGAAAAGAGAAGGGAGAGCAGTTCTGAGAGTGTGCTCATCTCTCCCTCCCATCATCCCAGAAGAAAGGCCGTGGCCACACCATCCCCACCTTTCAGTGTCTTAGCACAGGTATGTATAGCCATATACATCTGGACATCTGAAACCCTTCCTGATTTCAACACAGCACTAAAGGACAGAGGGACTCTTTATCATTGGTGTATGAAACTGCACATGAGACATCTTGTGAAAGCATCCGCCTTCAGGTGGGCTGGACGAGGACTCCAAGTACCCTCATCCTCTCCCTTCAGTGTCCCAAGGCTTCAGAAAAAGGTATTGACTAGAGATGCTACCCAGATAAATCTTTTTGCCATGCAACAGCATCCATGTAACAAATTAGAATGCAAGACAGGCAACATAACAGAAGTCTGTAAACTCATGAGTGGTGAAAAGATGGTGACCAGGGACAGACTATTCACCGTCTTGTCAGACATAAGTACTGACAGCCACCACATGAAGTCAATGAGGGTCAACTTCAAAACAAACAAATATGGCCCTTCATCAGCAAATAACTTGTATGGTAGTACTCCAAAAACAAAGAAAAAATTAACATGGGTTCATCAAAAGACAGGACAAGTACTAGAAAGACAAATCTATTGATTGTTAATGGTTAAACAGCTCACATTAGACTCAAGAAATTTACTTATGTGAAAGGAGCTGGAGACTGGAAGGACACTTTAAAAATACCATATATACTTGTCCTGTTTTTATCCTTTCAAAGAAGGATACTGAGTTAGATGGTCTCTTAGTCAAAATCAGCACAGCTGTTACTAAGAGCTCTGCAGTCACAAGAAAACTGGAGAGAAGAGAGCATGTTATAAGAGGAAAATAAAGATAATTACACTCTCATTGGCAAACAGGAAAGGAAAGCAAATGATGTAAAGGCTGAAGTACAAATGTTCCTTCAGTCTCCAGAAGAAAAAGTGAAATGTGACAAGCAAAATTAATTTGGAAATGGGAGAAAATAGCACTCTAGAAAAAAACAGCTTAACAAATGTTCGCAAAACAGCTATTGATTGAGATGGAATAACAGCGTTCACCTGAAAGCATGTAAAAAACCAGTCAAAGTAATCTCTGAAGCATTAGGACCATCTTTGAAAATTTACAGGAATATGGGAAGGCCACAAGAAGGCTGGAGAAGCATCATGCCTCACCTACCTTTTTAAAAGGAAAAAAAAAAGGTGGGAGAAGACTTAAGAAGTTACAGACCAGTAACTTCAATCCTCTGAAGGATTCTTGATCAAATTAAATGATCAGTTTGTAGTTACCTATAAGATAAGAAAGTGATAAAGACACCAAAGCATTAAGTAACAGCCACACAGAAAGGGACCTGACATTATCAAGACAAAATTCAGGGTGTTGGAGCCAATCTAAGGGCTCACTGCAGATGAAAAGGTGGTGTTGCCCCTTTTCCCCACCCCTTCATGAAGCATCACCTCCCCATGCTCACACCGGACTCCATGAGTGAGCAGTGTCAGAACAAACAAGCAGGGAAAACTATTTTCTTAAAGACTCAGCCCTTTGCCAGGTCCAGTCCCTGGATGAAAATACTGCAGGAGGAAGGCCCAGCTGCAGTGAGCAATTAAAAAGAAAATTAAGGGACAGGGTCCCATTGCTCCTGGGAAGGAGCACATCAGTCTTCAAGCACAGTGACCACAGACATCAGGAGTGGGGATGCAAAAAGGAATCAATAAAGACACTGTCTTGGTTTGGCAGGCTGTGCAAGAACCACCTAAACTTTTTGTGTAACCTCTCAGGTTTGGTTTTTTTTTTTTTTCAAAAATCCCTCAACACAGCAAGTTCAAACCAGCCCAGGATTTTATGGTGTCTTATTCCAGTGTTTTGAACTGGCTGCTAAGGGCAGGGGTGGGACCAGGCACGAGGCAGGTGTGGAATCAAACAGAAGTGACAATACACTAAGTCCAATGCGCCACAGAGAAAAAGCATACATCGATGGAGAAATTAATCTAAGCCAGTGGGTTTATGTTGCTACAAAGTAGGTAAATGTCATCCTGGGACAAATAGTAGTGACACTGTAGGTCTCACAGAGGTGAGACATTAGCCAACAGACCTCACCCAGCCCCACATATTCTTCTTCATAAAATACATGCAAAAATCTGAGACACTGCAGTGGAAAGAAACAAAAACTAGGTGTAGAGAGCATGACTTGGAAAAAACTGAAGGACCTGAGTGTGTTTAGTCATAGAAAGATAACACTGAAGGGAACAGAACAGCCTGCATACATTAAAAGTCACAAGAAAGGGTGAAAGTGCAGAACTCTTCTTCCACATCAGTTCAAACAGTAAACAAGACTCAGCCTGAATACGAAAAAACAAATTTACATAGTGCCAAAGTGGTGATATACTGAAACAGGTTGTCTACGATGTAGAATGTCTAGCATTGGTTGTTTGGGGTTTTTTTGTTGTTGTTTTTGGTTGATTTTGTTTGTTTGTTTTATTTTATTTTATTTTGAGTAAAAGAAACAGCTGATGCAGATGCTATTTTATTGCAAAAATTAGATCACTTCTCTGAAATCCCTTCAGCCCTACACCTGGAATTTGATGTAAGCTGGAGAGATCCTTGCTCTGCTGGCAGGGCCCTATGAACAGGGGCAGATTTTCAGCTGTAAATCACCACTGGCACAACCACTTCAGAAAAACAGGAATGGGGGTTGGCAGCAAGGGACATTTTCATCTCTCACAGCACTTCATGCACCAAATCAACTCAGACACTGAAGTGAACAGGAACTAAGCTGATGCTTGGAGAGCTAGTAACAACTCCAAGGACAGCCAGATGGGCCAGAGATGCTGCCCTCTGCCCAGCTCCACCACATTACACACCTGGGACGCTGCCAGGCCCTCTGGCTCCCTTCATTGGGATTCAGGCTCCCCCCTACAGCTATGCAAACAGACACAAAAAACTATGGTAAAACTATGCCACAGAATCCCCAAAATTTTTCCTTGAAAACAAAACAACACCACAAAAAGACAGGAAGTTCTTAAAATGTTTGCTATCCCCTAGCTGAACAGAGTTTCTTCTGTCCAAAGTACCAATACATGTTAAAACCATCAGCCACAGAGGCATCTGTGCAGGTGGATCTCTTCAGGCAGATTCCTGAAGAGACTCTTCAGGCCGATTCCACCAGCCACAGTCTTCTCTCTGCTTACTAGCTGCTGCATAAAAACCTGCAGTTCACAGAATTCCCTCCTTTAAAAAAGACAGGTACCCCTTCCAACCTGGGAGCAAGCCTGACAGACTTCTCTCTATAGCCCCTTTGCTTCTCTGTCTTATTAGTAAAGTCTCTAAATTTAAACTGGTTGCTCCTAAGACAAATATTTAGGTGATAAAGAGGCACAATGAAGACGTAGTCCTAGGAGAAAAAACACTCGAGGAGGAAAATAATACACTTCCACTACGGTTGCAGAAAGTCTCTACCTACTCTTAATTTTAAACAACAGCATTTGTTTCTGGAACTCCCAGCCTGAGAACATCTTGAGAAATTTCTAGAGAAAACACCTGCAGGTTTTCTCAGAGACATCTGTGGTCACTATAAGGCAGAGTCATAATCAGGTTCAGAGAGATGTTTATCAAGAAGGGTGTATCACATATTTACGAACGTGCATGGGAGAGAAATAGGCAGCACATTGTTTATTTATCAGCTTTGACAATTGCTCCATTTGGGATCACAGCTCCCAGCCATGCTGGATCACAACCTGGTCACCATTACCACTGGCAGCACTCTCCAGAGCATGTGTCTGAGCGTTCAGGAGTCAGGCCTGCTCAGCTCTTTCTGAAATGGTCTCTGGACTAGAATAACCATGAGGTTTTCCCAGTTCAAGAAGAACAAATAAATGAGAATTTGTCATTTACACACTCCTGACCAGGGGCAGAGGGAGGTTGCACACAAGGAGACTCACAAGGCTCCCTGGGCCTCACCCCTCTTCACTGAGCACCTCTGTAGTTAGCAATGACTGAGAACACACAGATAAAACCCAAAATTCCAAGGCCAAAACCTATTGGAAAAGAGAAAATAAAATGTTGAGATGATGACTATTCCTGCAGCAACCCATCTACTACTCTCCTAGATGCTCTGCCTTCTCAGACCACACAGCTTCATCTCTGCCACAGCGCAACTGTTCATTGCCACACGTTTGAGATGTTGTTGAGGGGGAAGAAATGAGAAAGAAAAGGCTTTTTTTACAAGCATTTTCTCTGGAAGCTGGTTGCCTGGCCTTACAGTTGCAACAAAGTACTGCATGGAATGGAAAAAAAAGTTAATTTTCCAGGGAGGAAGCATAATTTTCAGCCAAAAAAATTTTCCATGAGCCACCTCCCTCCATCGGCCCAGTGAAGAGCTTTGAATACCTCCTGGAGGCCCTTACCTCGGCAAAGGCACAAAAGGTCTCCAGTACTCCCAGAGCACTCCTTTCTGTCTGAGTCACTGCCTATCTTTAGGGAATGCGCTGCTCTGGTGGGACCCTTCCCCTTTGCCCTATCCCTTTCATAAAAAACCTCTTTTCACAGAGACCCGCATTTCTGCAAATGACAGCGTTTCTCAGCTAAATGCAGGGGATGCACAGAATTACGAACAATAGGTGTATCGCAGATGGGAACAGATTACAGACGTCGGGCAAACCTAAGAGCTAGCAAGGAAGGCAGTTAAAATCGAGTGAACTCTACTGGAGTTTGGGAGACAGTGACTCCTTCCCCATCCTGCATCCTTTCATCCCCAGGATGAAAAGAGAAAAGTTTGCGGACCAGACAATGGTGTTCACGGCCCTCAGGGCTAGGTGGAATCTCTCTCCTCCCAGCCCACTCTCCGTGGCAGCCCGAGGCAGAGGCCAGGCACACCGTCCCCCTCCCGCCCGGTCACTCGGTACCGCAGCCCTCGCCCGGGCCAGGCTCCGGCACCGCTCTCGCCCGCGGGCGACTAATGCAGCGGGCCCGCTCGTGCCGTTGCGTCTCACATCGCGGCTGATGGGACAGACAGCGCGAGTTTTCCATTTGAGGAACGCTGAGCGATGCAAAGTGAGACACACTTGCCTCGGGGGCAATTAGTAACTAACCCTGCTCACGCACCTCACTGGAGCAGCACATTAGTTGCCCCCCGCCGGGGTCCCTGTGTCACCGTGGCCGCGCAGACCGGGCCCACCCCGCTCCGCGCGTCCTGCGGGGCACCCCCTTCCCGAGACCCTCTCGCGGCATCGTCTGCCGGAGCGACTTCCAAAACTTTCTCGGCAGCCTCCAGTCCCGGGCACGCCCG
>VZRE01014250.1:153817-360116 GCA_013396775.1 Cephalopterus ornatus | reverse complement strand
GCTAGCGCTTCCGGCCGCCCCCCGGCGGGGCGGGAGCGGGGATCCCGGGGCACGGCACCGGGCGGAAACTGAGTCCTTGGAAGCACAGCGAGGTGTCCGCACGCATCCCCAGCGCGGGCTGCTGGGGCAGAAACACGCGCGCTGTGCGAGACCTGCGCTTCTGGAACATGCTGGCCGAGAGATTTTTTGCTTTACTTACTGTTTAATCTCTCTAAATGGATTTTGAATTCTTTGGATTACAGATGTGTAGAGACAAGCACAGTGGAAACCGGTTTTTGAGCAGAATTTCTGGAAGTTGTTAGAACAGGAAAAAGAATGGCAGCCTCCTCCAGGGCTGAGCCTAGAAACGCTTTTAAAAGATACAATAACTTTTAAACATACTTGCCTGCTCCTCGCACGTTCGTTACAACCTTCATGATGATACCTGTGTAACCCCAGAACTCCATAAGCATTGGCGTTATGACTATTTAGTGGTGGAGAACACCCACCGTTCTTAGAGAGATTTGCAGAAACCGCACGTGCTTAGGAAATTAGGTCGGAGGAGAATAAAGATTTACTTTTGTACAAGCCAAGCTGGTCTGGAGCTATATTGTTTCCAATATAGACATTTTCCAAAATGTACTGATGTACCTTTTAGTTCCATCTCTTACTATCTTTCCTGAGGCACAGAACTTGTTTCCTGCTTCAGCTTTTGGAATGAATTCTTTTCCCCAGGGAGGCAGTGCTGATGCCGACTCTTCTTTCTACGGTTTCACCCTAGTCCCATTACATCATGCCAATGTCATGCCCTGGAGCAGGAGTTAGAAATTAAGTCAGCCACAGTCATCTGCAATGGCCTTCTGCATTGATGTAATGGCAGCACGGTCCTACAGGCTACTGCAATGCAAATGCAGTTAAAGATAAGTTGTATCTTTCTCATATACAAGGAAGCTCAATTTTGAAAGCAAAAACTTATTAAAGAAAAAGTATTTTCCATTTTGTTCTCAAATTGTACAATCTATGGTTCTTCTGTTCCACAGCCGCCTTCCTACTGCCTGAATAACTATCATCAGCCCTCCTGAGCCTTGCTCCAGTGACACAGCTCCCTGTGCCGATGGATCATAGCTGTGACTATCACAGTTACAACAGGCATCTCCTCAGGTAAACCAAACCACGCTGAGAACTTCAACTACTGTAATCAGTACTGGTACCATGGTTTCAGAGAAATATGTGGGAGTTTGCTTTTAATTTCGGCAATGTAGGAATTCACTCTGAGGCTTTCAGTTTTTATGACAACCTACCATAAGTCAACACAGGAAGAACTCTGGCAGAAATGTTCGCTCAGGAGTTCATGTCGTCAGGTGTCAGCTGCTAGTACACTGTACATCAAATAGAGCTTATACACGGTTGGTAGCTGTGTATTGGATTTTCAGTGATAGTCTAGAGATCATTATGGAAAAATCGGAGTCCAGAAGGCTTGGTCCAAAATTTGGTATTTAGTCACAACAGGAGCAGGGATCTGGAACGTTCTCCTGCTTCTCCCAAGCCACAGAACCACTTCAACATGATTCATGTGAAAATGACATTTATGTTTCTGTATTCTTTACTGAATTGTTTCCTCAGCTGAGAGGAAAGAAACCCAAAACCAGATCACTTCAAAATGTAGACTTACAAAACCAGATGCTATATATTCAGTTCTCTTTGACTTGTAACTGATTTTCTTGCCTCTCTAATGTCTTTACTTGGATGTCTCCAATGCTTGCTCTTGTTGACAACGTTTGTGGTTTCTTGTGTCATTCTTGTAGGAATGTCATTCTTGTGTCATTCTTGAAAGTCAGGCAGCTTTCCAGGGGGGAAAAGAAATAATAAAAAAAAGGAAACTCATTATTGTGTAGTGGCACCCATGAAGACAGAGACATGGGGTACACCTCATGCATGGCCCCCGAACACTGATGCGTTATGCATAACATATATGCGTTATGCCAAGAGATATTTGCCGTGGAGCACAGCAAATATTTTTGTCAATTAATTTGGTTACTGAAAAATTGTCACTCAGAAGTATTAGTCAGTTAATGACAAATGTTACATACAGATTGATTTTATTGTTATTATTATCTTTTAAAGTCCTATTTTGATCGATAAAGGAGCGGGTCTGGGTCACCCATCTAAAAAATTCGTCTGGAGTATTCCGGCTGAAAAAAAAAATAAATTTAATAAATGCAAAAGGAAACACGGAAAATCAGTTATTGTCGCTCTGCCGATTGATTCTTGAGGCGACCGGAGTGGTAGCTCACAGGCTCGGGATCATCCATCCTGCTGGCGCCGGAGCTGCAGCTGTGCGGAGGCACCGCAGGGCGGCACTGCCCGCCCGCCGAACGGCGCCGGGACCCGCGGGGATCGCGCTGAGCGTCTTCCAGCGGGGAAGCAGGGCATTCCACAGGCGTCGGGGCAGGGTACACCTGGTAGGTTAGATACGATCTTTCGCACAGCGACTGGACACAATCAACTAAACCCAAGCGTGGCACTACGTGAGTGGCCTCCGTACCACCTGAACGCCGTGGGCAGTTAATGGCACCTGACAGCGACAGCCGGGCGATGGCTTGTTCTGCCATCCTTGTACCTGACCCTGGTGTGCCCCGTCGGGTTTGGGGAAGGAGGCTGGTGCGGTTGTACCGCTGGTGGTCTCTCTCCATGAGGACGAGGTGTTGTGCTGGCAGGACGCAAACAACCCGAGCCGCGGGATAGTGCTAAAACTTCCCCCAGTCACTCCCGCACCATGGGAGGCTTTCCTTCAGCCGGGCACTGCCTCAGTGGGACCTCTAGTGTCTCAGAAAGTTTGGCGAGCCTCTGCGGAGGAGCCTGGCTCTATTGCCACCGCGGGGGGGTGGTCTTCCCTAGGAAGACATTTTGGCATTTGAATTTCCACCACAAAACTTCCTAATAAAGGGGTCAGAGTGGCTTAGTAAATTCATGCTTCCTCACACCTGATAGTGCTCTCTGTACTCTGTCCCCAGGATCATCTTGAACATATTCTTTCTCATTTTATGGTCAGCAGCTCACTTTCGAAAGAGGGTGGGATGTGAACAGTGTCTTGAAAGCAAGCTAATTGCAAAGACAAAGTACCAGAGCCTCAGCAAAATCTCTGGAGAGGTCACATCAAAACATTTCTGGAGGGTAAGTGTAAGACTAGATGTTAAGCACGGACAGATAGGGCACAGGCAAGCAGAGAAACAGGGGCAGACCATGAATGTGGACAGGGCAGAAAGATTTTTGAAAGTTCTTCCCAATTAAGTTGGTTAGGCATTGGAAGAGATGTCCAGGGCTTCTGTGGTATCTCTTGGAGATTTTCAGCAGTTCAGCTGGCCTTGACCTTGAGCAACCTGATCTATTTGTGAAGCTTTGAGCAGGAGACTGGACAAACTGACCTCCCAGATGTCCTTTCCAATCTAATGTTTTCTATCATCCCCTGGTTGAGAAGAAAAAAACACTGTCAAGTGGTAAGAAGTAAATCATAGAGAGAGCCCTCTAAGTGTGTGAAAGGAGCTGTGAGGCCACAGCAGTAGGCATTTTTGCCCATTGTTTGGTGGACACCAAAGGCTGTAACACTATTGCCTGGAAGTCCTGCTCTGACTCATCCCAGGAGACATTTCTGCAAGGCACAGCAGAAAAGGAGAAGTGACTGCTGAGCCCTGAAGCAGAGGGGAGGAGGGGAGCTGGCCCCATGGAAGCTCAGAACAGGGAATTTTAGTCTTACTCATCATATTATTTTTATATTTGGGTTTTCAGATGTAAACCTCAGTATTTCTGTCAGCATGTTAACTCTGTGTGCGCCTCAAGTTTGTCCACTTGCTGCAGTGACTCCTTTCTGCCTCACTCCATGCACAGACACACAGCTTCCAGCTGGGAGCTCAGTCTGACTAGCACTTTACTAGTGTTTATAAGGAATAAATTAACTGCCTGGTCAGTGATGTTTAATCTGAGCAGAATTCAGTGTCATGCTGGAGAAAGAAGATAGAAGACCGGCTTGGTCTGAGAAAGCTATAGCCAGAGAGTGTGTTAGGGCAGATGAGTCAAATGTGGCAGGTGAGCCATGGAGGATTTGCAAGAGTTGGAAATGAGATTCATGCTGAAAAGGTGATTTATCTAGTCTTAACAAATGTAAGCAAGAAATTAAAGGGAAACCTATATGATCATGAAAAACAAATAGTGCTGGGAGGGCTAGCAGAATCTAAAGCTCTAGCAGAAGACCAGCATGAATTCTTTACTGAGGTTTCAGACTTAAATAGTGAGGCCACAATAGTACTCCATGTGTTGTGTGTGTGATACACCATGGTCTTTATCTTATACCTAAATGGAGTTAGTTCTGGGTTCTGACCATGAAAGGATGTTTTCTTGTTTTTCAGTGCTTGATAATGAAACCCCTAATTTCTATAACCTAGTACATCTTCTACATGTCTCCAGGGTACAGCCCCAACTATGGTTCCTTCTCTTTAGTTGACTGAGGACAGGCTGCAGTTCTGTATGGATGTTTCAATATTAGTGTTGCAGTCACACAAATGCTTTATAATCAACATTCACACTTGCATTCTCTGCACATCCCTCCCTAGTGAGGGCCATATTCTGAACCCTGATGCCAAGATTCAAACTCTCAGTTACTGCAAGTAGTTAGACCTGTGCTATCACTCACCTTGAGTACTGTAGGCATCAGACTGTACAGAGCTACATAAGCTGTAAGTGGAGCAGCCATCACTTGACAGAGTTGTAAGTGTAGTAGTTGTAAGGCATGGTATGCATGGAAGACTTAAATATCAGGCCCCTGAAATGAAGGTGTTAATGAACTGCAAAAGGATCTCCAAAGCAGTACTACTGTGGTTCAGAACAATGCCTACCTCAAGCCAGCAGAGAAAAAATTAAATTCTCCAGGTTATTAAATTCAGAAGGATCAATTATTAGCATTGGCCACTCAAATTTAAAGTCCAGTGATTGCAGCCTAGTCCAGTTTTCTTCTAATCAGGAGGTCACGACAGTGTAGAGGTCAGTGGTTTACAATCTCCTTCCAGATTCTTGACTAACCTGTGCAATTTCCATTTGGGTAAAACACAAAACTACTCAGTAGGTTGGTACAAATAGTTCTGTAAAAAGAGCAAGGAGAACATCTCCTGCTATGTTTCAATCTGACATGCTGCATTATGAAATAATTCTCAGAGACGGAAGAAAACTATGAGATCAGGGTTTTTCCATTTCTGTTTGTTTAAGGTGACAGAAGTCGTATAAAGCTGGCACTAAAAAAAGCACAATTGATAGCGAAGTTCATCCGAGGTGCTTAAAGTAGGTGGGGGAAGCCCTTTTTTTTTTTTTTTTCTTTTGTAGTTGACAAAGAAGCCCAGGACTGGAGCAATAGTGGGAGTGTCACAGGCAACACAAACTTAGTAGCAGACATTATGGAGGAGGATTCAGAAAAAGTATAGCAAAGAGAAGTGTCACTGAGTTGCAATTAACATTCAGAGTAACATGTTACCAATAATCTTAGAAACTTGATGTTTTGGTTAAGTAGAACGATTCATATGCAACATGCAAGATGAGAAGTCCACTACACAGCAATGCTTTCCTGGTGCTATGATCAAGGATAGAACTATGCAAGCAGAAGTAAATTTACCAGAGACATCATGAGGATTAGTACAAGGAGGAAACAGGCAGCCTGGGGCAAGAAAAGCTGTGTAGATACCAACTCAAAGTAAGTCTTAGGAGGAGAAAATTGGGATGCAGGCATAGCATCTCAAAGATGAGGTCTATAAAACTGGTTTTAGTTGGATATGGGTGGTATCAGATACAATAGTGATAGAGAAAAGATAGCTGAGAAAATGCTTTAACCAGCCATATATTTTTATATTCATCCTCTGTTTCTGAGCTTCACAAATCTTTCCCTATCAGAAATGGGTTATACTCTGAACACAGCACATTATTTGCCAGCACAGGCATTTACTAAAACTGTGTGAATGCATCTGCTGGTTGGCAGAGCCAGTGGCCTCACAAAGAACATAGATCCTGAGTTTGAAAGCTTATCTACCATCCTCTTTTCTTGCTATTGCCACAGAGCTCTTCTCAGCAGTCTGGGGCTTTGCTCCCCAAATGCTGGGCTTGTGCTACACAGGTGCCCACCCCTGATAACACAGCTGAGGAGCCCAGAGGAAGTTATACAAGATGCTTTTGTCAACACTCCTTCCCACATAGACCATCTCCCGTCTCCTTTGTTACTGTAAATTGACACCAGAGCTGCTGAATCATGATACAGTAGTCACAAAAATGTTATTTATGTTGTAGAAACAAGGCCTCCTCCCTCTCATTGTTTCCTGCCTGTGTTAAAATGGAGTCACTGATTTTTGTCCTAGCTCCTCCTGCACTGGCACTTTAGGTGAAGTTGTCTGAGTTCTCCTCCTTCAGGCTAAGATAAAACACATGTACAAATACAACCAAGATTTGATTCTGGCCTGCTAAAAGACTTTCTTGCTAAGCAGACATTGTCTGGACAATTCACCACCAAAAGCCATTTGGAACCAGCTTCTGAGAGATCTGCCTACAGGGTCAGAGCCCCAGGGGAATTTTTCAAATGATACACTGTAAGTTTGAAAAGCTGACCTCCCACAGAGAGGACTTATTTGCACTACAAAAATATTTTGTTAGGGTGCTTAGCTAAAACAGGCTTTATTCCTAAGCCTTCAGATGGAGGTGAACTATTTTGATAGTTTGATTTTTCAGCACTCTAACTAAGTTCCTAACAAACCAGGATGTTGAGGAAAGAAAACAGTGCCGTACCTGGAAAGAGATGTGTGGAAGAGAACAACTTGCAAAGCATGAGACAACATAGAAAGACACAAGAAGGACATACAAAAGACAAGAAAGAGACAGGAAGTGATATGGTTATGATCAGGGAGACACTGATGACCAGAGACAAGAAGTTACCAAAATATTTAAAATATACAAGAAGCAAGACTGAGTTATATCAAAGAGAAAGTGGGAGAGGCCTGGCAAAACAAAAGGAAAGCCAGATTTCTTCATTATCAAGCCAACAAAAAACTTAATGATTATCAAAATTTTCTATGTATAAATTCATAAGAATTTAAAAGTTTTATGTGCAAATAAACAGTTTTCAAACCCATATATTCATAGCCCAGTGAGATTTAACTTTCTTACTTTAAACTAATACATAGACTCCATATAGATTTGCTAAAGTGTTCAGGGAAATGTCCAGACTTTGACCACATAAACAAATTTATCAGGGAAAAATACCTATAGATCTCATGCAGAAATGCAATTTGGAAATATGATGTCAGTTAAAAAATCTAGAAAAATTCACAAATGAATTAATTTAATTCACAAATGACAAGAGAGTTCTAATTTCTTTCACCAGAATCCTGTTCCTCTTCTGTTCTCTTCCAAATTTTTATTTTACAACTAGCTAACAAAGTTATACTCTAAAAGAAACTATGGAAAAGCAATAAAAATTTCAGTTCTTCATTTACTGAATCTTCCCCATGAATTATGACTCACCCTACGATTATCAAAATACATAATAAATTCAAAACATCGAATTACTCTGGAATTATGACATAATGTAGCCAACATAAATCATTGATTTTCAAAGCATTACAAAATTGTTATTGTTGCTATTTTAGCAGTAGATGAGAACAACATTTGGCTGAATTGCACATGGGCAATAAAAAATCTTGTAACCTAGCTTGAAATCAAATGCAAAAAGTGAATGACAGAACCTATAGAAGAAATTACTGGAGAGAAAAGAAGATAAATTAAAAAAATACGCTACTGACTTATATTGACTGTGTGACTTAGGTCATGTGAAAAATTTCTTTTTTAATAACAAGTGAAATCATCTTCTTTCTCAATATCATTGTTTGTCTTGTAGCAAACCAAAACACAGGATAAAATTTAAAATACTTGCATAGTCATTACTGAGAGTGGCTAGCTAAAAACAGACCATAAAACTCTGCATAAACTTCCTTATCATGCGCTTTATGTATCTCATAGTTTCAAACATAGCCAACCTGATTCTATTGAGAAAACATCCTATTGTGCCACTGGTATACAAATGTCTGTAAAACTGCTGGAATATCATTGGCTGTTGAACTATCACCCCTTTGAAACAGTGAGCTTATGCTAAATAAAGTTGGCACCACTTTTGCCACTCTATTTCCATTAAATGTAGGGCATTTAGCTGATAAAGGGTGAATGACAGCAGTGACAGAGAGAGCAAATCTTTGCCTCTGTTTTTTTCCAGCCTTGCATGGATTTTAAGGTCTGTAGCACAGTTTCAGCTGATTTTTCGTCGTGATAATAGCATTTAGTGCTGATATTGTTGCTTTTTTTTTTCTTAAATTAACAGATCTCAAAAATTTTACTCTTCTTTAGACACAGTACTATACTTCAAACAAGGCACTAAACATATACTTCCCACGACCAACAGGGAAAATAAAGGCATACAGAGTGCAAGTGGCCAGCTAGTGAGTGAAGGAGCCAGAAAATTAATCCAATATCCTAGATTACAAGACAGACCCTAAACAGTGGATCAAGCTCTCCTAAGTCAGAATTTGCTATTTCATTTTCTTTTATAAAATCTACCTTTACATAAATGTAATTCAGAGGTTACAGATAGCTAAAGTGACATGTTTGCAAGTATTTGAAGACTGAAGAAGAACAGCAAAGGTAGTAGGACAAGATCTCGAGAAAGACATAATCAGGAAAAAAGCACAGCAATGTGGCTTTAATACAAAGACAGGTAAAAATGTAGGAACATTTTAGGGGTCTGGAGGGTGATATTATTGGAAGCGGTAGTTTAGCCACCTTTCATGTTGGGGAGGAGTTATTTATAGCTCTTTGTTTTCCACGTGGTTTGTTGTGGGACTTTGACAGAAAACACATGGTTTTCTATGCCTGGAAAGATAAAGCAGATGACAGACTGGGTTTAAGAGCCAAATGAGACTTCAGAGCTCTGATTTTGCCAGTGCAATTAGTAGTTTTCCAGCTGCGGCTCTTCAAAAAACTTCCATTCTGTATCTTTAGTAGTTTATAATAAGGCAAAATAAAAGGTTTTAAATTTGGATTGAATATTCTTGCACACTGAATGTCCATGAAATTTATCCATTTACACATGGAACATTTATTTTGGATTTTTTCCTCAGAATTAATTTGAAATTGGTCAGATTACGGGCGGGAAATCAGGATGACCCAAGTACAGACTTGTCACAAGTCTCTAAAGTTTGAGCTTGTGTTTATCAACCGTTTAATACTCTCCATTCCTAAGGGACTAAGAGGATAAGCAGATGGTCTGCAAAGCAAAACTGTAGTATTTGAGGCTTGAAGGGAGCAAGACATGTAGATCTTGCGTTCTATTTAATTCCTCTAATGATTAAGGAACACATCCATCACTCAACAAATTGGCTGCAAAATAGTTGTTCCTAGTCATCATATGCCTGTCCTAGAATGGGTTTTGTCATGCAATTGGTGGTCATTTTTTGGATAACACTGAGCAAAATGGTAGCTTGACAGGTCTTTCAAATACAGAGCATAGGCCTGCTTTTGTTGCAGGATAGATGCAAGTTCAAATTAAAAAAGGTGAGGCAGAGATTGATATCTGAAAATGATTTTTTCCCTGAGAGATTATTTAAGAAGTGCAAAATCTTGAAGTCAACCACATCTGTCATAAAGGAGCTGCCTTTTCAGTCTGCTAAAAGGAGGCTGGCTCTGCTAACAGACGAGGAGATGGTCTCAATGCACTAATGGTTCTTTCCATCCAAATTTCCTGTATGTGTCACAGCTGCAAGTCTGTGCAGCTGTCTCTGGTGGTTTTTTTTTTGCCTACCCCATCTCATGTTTATAGATGGTTTATCATTTTATGTTGCATATCAAGGAGATAAAGAGTAAGAAATACTGTTCTGGTTTCTGCAACATATTGATCACAGAACCCTCAACAGCCATGTATCGGTCCTGTTTGTTAGCGATTAAATAGCAAACACCAACACAATCTTAGTTAGACAAACCTCTACCTATGGGCTTTAGATTTTCCTTTATTTTCTTTTTGTTCTCCAGGCATATATGGTCAGGGATTTAGCCCCTGCCAAAGGCTTTAGAAGACCCCGCTCCCTGAGAACTCCAGTAAGCAACCACTCTTCCCCCTCTAGAGATGAGTTACAGAGAATGCATAAAAGAATACCATCAGTTTCCCTGCTTATTCGTGGGGTTCAACAAATTTCAAATCAGATGTGGGGTGATGTGACCATGTAGTAATGGAACTTTTTGGGAGCTGCCACCAGCCTTCAGGTACAATGCATATATCCCCTTGGGGCATGGGGGAACACTGTTTTTAGTCACAGGTGCCTTCCGACAGAGTGGAGCAGGTGCTATCACCCTCTGATTCCTCCAGCTTTCTCTCATTTCATTCAGCAGCTGTTAGTCAAATTCAGTTCTCATCACCTAGGGGTGAAGATTAGAGCTTGGGACAAAAAGAAGTGACTGATGAAAAGCCCATCCTGACCACTCTGAAGCTCACTCTGTGGCAGGTAGCAGGCTGGCACTAGTTTGTATGAGTATTGCTCCATAATTGTTAGTCCTTATGCTGTCCACCCATCTTGTGTTCATGTCACCCTCCTTTTCCTTTTCCATTCTTTGGGGAGATAGACCTCAGTTGCTGAGTGTTGCTTCAGTGTAAAATAACACGTGGTGCTTGTGGTGTGGGAAGGAAGCTGGCTGTGAGAGATAAAGGTTTGAGGTTAAGAGCAGACCGACTGTTATGCTCCTGGGGCTTTGCTGCTCTTTGTATAACCTTGGTGTGGCTGAGTGATACAAATCAGCACTACCTTTTCTGATAAAATCCATCTACCAGAGGCAAGCAGCAGCCATACCTCCACATCTTTTTGTAGTTTATTACAGCCCTGGTATTCCAGAGGGTTTGGATGGGTCAAAGGTTAATTTTCCATTATATTGCTGGAAGAGAGTGACCAAGTTTGGTTAAGGCTTGGAGACTTAGGAAATAAACTGAAGAAAAAAAACCATCAGAGGACTTGCAAGAACCAAAAGCCTTCAGGGAAATTCCAAGATTGCCAAAGAAAAGAACAATTGCTGAGAATGTTTGTGCAAAGCCACCATCTTCTTCCTTCCTACAAGGATTAGTACAACTCACTTTGAAAGAGAAAGAAAGAATCAAGAGAGCAAGAAACATTTCACCCAGCTGTCCTGCTCTGCAAAACCCCATTGCTTTACTTCACCCAAAGCAGCAGGCAGAAATGCAAAATCATACCATTTGTGACCTACAGAAACGAAGCTCAGAGTTTGCATGGGTGGGGGAGAGAGAGACAGTCAAGCTTATCACCAACTGGAAAAAATACAGAATAGAAATGCCCTAGTTGCCTTTTTTTTTTAATTATTTTTCTTTTTAATTATTTTTTCCTTTATACAAACTATATTTACTTTTCCTCGCAGGAAATACAAATCCTAAATGAAGCCAAGCTTCATTGCACATAACAATAGAAATCAAACATTGTTTTGAAGGCTAGAGACTGAAACTAATGGTTCTGTAAGGTGTTGCACCAAAATCAATCTTTAACTCTTCAGTGGAAAGCAATAATTAAAATTAGATCAGGAAGCACTGAAAAAAAGAGGAGATCTAAGCTGATTTCTTCAAAGTGCTTCTTAGCCCATCTTAAAAAAAAATCTTCTACCTGATTTTTATGCAGTAAAGAAAGTTTTTATATTTCTCAGAGCTATAGAATAAGGAAGTGTGGTTTATCAGACAGGTTTATGGCAGCCGCAGTGTCTTGCTTTGCAATGTCCAGAGCAGAACAGACATTGTCCTGAGACAACCTTGTTCAACCATTCTGTCATCTGATTCAGCCTCAAGTTGTCTGCTCAAAGGGAAAAAGTACCGTGGGCATCTGCATAACTGAAACCTGAGGCAAGCAGAATGTTAAATAAGGCTAAAATGGCTAAAAATTTTCACAAAGGAGGAAACAAAAATCTGCCCTTTCTCTGAAAACTCTTTCTCTGTCCTGAACATCGCTCTAGTTCTGTCACATAATCCTGACATAAGGAAGTTACTCCCTCTAAGAAAATTTGGTGGAACCAAGATGGAAGTGGCATGTAGAAACCCTATAATTCAAAACACTCTGTTTACATATTTTAGATACTGGTTTTATTTAAGTTAATAAAGTATTACTGATTCTATAAAATACTTTATAGATAGTATTCACCTCTGAAGAACTTTAACCTCTAGTAAATATCTAGTAGTTTAAATGTTTCAACAACAGCAGTTAAAATCAAGAGAGCTCAGCACTTACGAAAATCAAGTCTGAGGTGTCTAAGAGGAGAACAAACTGTTTCCCTTTCACACTGTAGAAACTGCAAACATTGAAATTAAACAAAACTATGCATCAATTAATGTAATAAAAATATGATTTGAACTAAGGTTGTTTTGAGAAATTGATGGACTAAAATGCACGTTATTCTGAAAGTGATGAAACTCAATTTTGTGCTTTCAGCCTTCCTTTTGTTTTCCTATTTCTCCATTGTTCAGTTCTTTTTTTGTCTTTCAGCGTTGTCAGTGAGCACAAACACCCAACAACAGAATAACCAAATAAATCTGAAGCATATTTCACAGAGGGATTTCTAAAGAGTTTTAGTTTAGTCAAATTAGATCATGAGGGGTTAAAAGAAGCTGCTGACTGCTGAAAATAAAGATACCAAACAACCAGAATGATAACCTTGCAGTGAATTTAAGAGAACAAACTAACGGACAGGATGAAGTGTGCAGAATAAATTTCAAATAAAAACCCAATGGGTTTGAAGTAAGAAATGTGTGTTGTAGAACAGCTACTGGAGAAGCGGTGCTTCCTCTTGCTCTCGGTGAAGGTCTATAGATCAATGCACCAGGGCTTTACCTGAGGCCTTCTATATTCTTGGTAACCACAGCTGAAAGAAAAACCAGAGGAGCCAGCTCAGAGTCTGCCCAGGCAGAGCCCTGCAGGAGGGATACCAGCAGCTTGCAACTTTGAAAAAATTTCTTATTGAAAACAGTAAGAAATAATTGATTGAAATCCAATCAAATGTAACTACTGTTGCCTCCTGTAGGACAGATTTTGTTCTTCAAAACACTGATCATGTCCATATTTTAAAGACAGCTTTTAATTTTCCGATCTGCACCCACATGATACAGTGTAATATGTTATATCTTTGTTCACAGACGGTATTTTTTCTAGCTTTAAGGGCGATTTTGTACCTACTTGACTTGGAAAGGGCTATGTCAATTCCAGTCAATCTATGCTTTCTCCAATGAGAGACACAGAAAAAGTCTTACTACAGGAATCTCTCAGTTTCCTAAGCACTAAAAAGTCACTAGTCCTGAACACTGGGGTTTATTTGCATAATGAACCCCTTTCCTTCTATTTCTTACCTCACACAGTAGACTATTTTCATACTGCATATTAGACCACTAATAAGGAACAAATGTCAGAGAGCATGATCTAGCCTAATAAGCACACAAAGTTTAAGAGGAGTGAAAACCCCTGGTTTCCCAGATCATCTTCATTGTCTCTGTGTTTCAGTGCAATGAAAATTAATGATAATGTGTGGTTTTTCCACTCAGATTTAATTTTTTAGCTGCAAATGTTAAGAACACTCATTTTGGGCATATCATAAGGAAAAAAATCAATCTCAATAAGTGCTAAGCATGAAGCAGGTTAAGATGAATCATCAGAACTCCAGAAAAAAACTGGAAACCTATTGTGACTTGTAGTGGAAGTTGAATAAAATAATGAGGAAGAACTGGTGGAATAGTTTTTTCTATATGTTTGGTTTCTAGTATGGGTTTTCACACTAACAGGCATGATGAGGATATCCCCCTTGCTCAGGATAGGCTAATTTTCACGTTTACACAGCTAGGAATTCCAGAAATCCAGTCTTATGAACACGCACAATACTCTCAAGGGAACAGAATTAAATATTGACCTCAAATTCAACTGAGCTAGTGATTTTTTTTTTTTTGAGTGTGTATGCACACTGGCAAGACATACTTTTGAGTTTAAGTATATGCTGATTTGTCCCCCCACAAAAAAATCACTAAGCTCTCCATATAAAATATGTGACAAGTGTGTGAACCGGGACGTTTTACTAGAAACAAACAGGATCAACCTTATATTTTGCCTAGTCTGCCACCAAGTGAAAATGGTAACTATCATAGTTTTCAGGAGAAAAGGCATAAACAGCACAGTAGTATTCTGTCCAGTAAACTTCAAGATTTTCATAATATTTCTAGAACTTTGAAAATAATCAAGACACAAAATAACCAGCAGGAAGAGATGTTAGATCAAAGTGAGGAGAATATGGATGTGTTAATTTTTGAACTAGTCATGTTGCTAATCTCTGAGCACATTTGAAATGAAAATTTATTTCATGGCAGGAAAAAACCCACAGTTGTGGGAAAAATTCCGAAGTGTGTGCTGTTAATAGTCAGTGCAATGAGGGGAGACACAAGACAAACTGAAGTCACCTGCTGAATGACTGAGCAAAACAAAAGCAATCTGTATAGAATGAGTTACTTCAGAAGGAAGTATAATGAATTTTTCATCTCAGATTTGGTATTTTTAAAAGTAACCTGTGCTGGAAGTGTTATAAACTCAATTCCAAAGCAATTTGGAGAACAAAAATCTGGATAGAAGTCTCTCCATTGTAAAGCAGCAGCTAAAATATGCAATTTAATTTTGGTAGAGCTGCATTTCCATTTGCCCCAGATTAAGTTCAATTGAACTGTGATAAAGAAGAGACTTAAGAGGCAGTGCAGAGAGACAAAGAGATAAAACATGTATCCACTTTGCTGAATAAGATATTTGTCTGAAATCCACATCCAGGCAAGATCACTTGAAGATTCTACGTATAACTTTGCTGCTTAAGTAAAACTAAACCAACTTCCTAAGGATATTTCTCTAATGTTCTGATGACATCTTCTTCAAATCTACAGTTATTCTCTGTATAGGACTTTCGGCACTCTTGCAATACAGCTCTTAATATCCTTTAAATTCCAGTAATGCTGAAGACTGGATTTTGGGAATCTGACTGCTTTTCTCAGTTTGGTTAAAGATAAGGGAATAATTGACTTTTACTAGCTAAATAAAAAAAACGAGGGGGAAGCAGGAAAGCTAGGTAATTCATTTCCACTCTAAATATTGACAAAACGATTCAGAGAATTTAACAGGAATCTAGAAACTGTTTGGTTTCCAGGACCAGATTCTCAAATCTGCATTTATTGGACAAATGAAATATCTAACGGAAAAATAATTCCTAAATCTAGTCTCAATAGCTAACATCATCTTCCATTCCATTCTTTTCAAGCATCTTCTCTAACTCACAAATCCTGCTTTCTTAATGTGAAATTGTCTTCTAAAATTTTACTCGCCTATCATCCAGCATATAAATTTTCATTTTGCCCCTTTGATTTTGCAGAATAAATTTTCAATACGATTTTAGTACTCAAACATATCAAAAAACCTTTTCAAATTTAAAAACATTTTTACATGTTGTCTCTCTCTTTTCTCTTTTGTTTTTTGTGTTGTTCTTCTCTTTTAGCCATTCCTAGTTCTATTCTATGCCCCACAGCACCCCCAATGAATGGTGCATTCTACTTAGGAGCAGTCCATCATGTACCTCTTTTATAGGCAGAAGGCATCTTTATTCTCTGAAATCTTATGGTACAGTCCTTTCTCTGCAACCATGAGAGCGAGAAGTATTTTTTCCTTTTTTAATATGAAAAACATCCAAATCACAAGATATACATATAAATCTCCACTCTAGACCCACCCATTTCTTCCATGTTGCCAAGGAAATGAGTACATAGTTAATCACGATGAACAAAACACAATCCTTTCCACCTTCTCTATTTCTATCTTTCAGTCTGTCAGCCCTCCAGACAAGAATTTTCTTACTGCATTTCCATACAAATTTTGGAGATGAAACAAAATAATCAAGAAAAATTCATCATATTCTGAGTAAGAACATCCTAATATAGGGAATTTGAGCTGCAATGACTGAGAAACAAGGGCATGTTGGTGATTGAGTTAGGCTGTAGGCCTGAGAAACTGAAGCCAGGAATTGCACAGGCCCTCAAAAGTCAGCAGATTTCTCATCTCTTTCTCTGTCTTCTCTGCAGTGTTCTGTTAACATTTTGCAATAGATTCAGCAGCTAAGTTTTTGGGGTGGGTGTAAGAGCGCACCGCTTCCTGTGTGGCCGTTCTGCTTCCTGTTTTCTCAAGGCCGATGGAGACGAACTGGCGGGGCTGCTGATTTTGAAACAGGGGCAGCTGCATGATTGTCTTGTGAGAGCACAGAATGAATCACCATCCCATTCTTACAGAAAAATCCCAAATATTTCCAGAGTTGGAACTCTAGCTCTGTGGCTTTGGGCTACCTGCTCTTTCATTGAGAAGAGGTTGGGGAATGCCCAGAGCACCAAATAGTCATAAATCAAGAGCCAGACCACAGTAGATTATGAGATTACTTCAAAATTCATATAAATTTGGGAAGATTTTCTCTGTTCACTGATTTTCCATTCTTTAAGCTACATCCTATTCTCTGCAATAAGAGCAAGAAACATTTTCTCTTTTAATATGAAAAACACAAAGTATCATGAGACTTTTAATAAAACCACAAGTCAGTAACAATAAATGGATAGGAAGGTCACTGAAACACAGAACTACTTTTACACAGATTTTGATAAACATTCAAACAAAACAGATATTCAAACCATTGGAGGGTTCAAGGGTATGCATAATTTAGTTTGTTGGTAAAAGAAGAGAGCTGTTTGGTAAAAGACAGGAAAGGAAGGGAAAATAAATTGGCAAAAGAAAAATCCTCTGCTGTAAGAAAAAAGATGCAGAATAAATCTATCCTATCCTATAAGCTGTATTTGGTTATTATTATTAAAACTTTAATATCAATATGAGAGATTCCCCATAACTGTTTACAAATAACTACAATATAACCAGGATTACAGAAGATGCTTCCCTGAGTAAGGTACTCTCAAAACCAAAAGGAATATTTGAAGAACCTGTTTTCAAGTGCAAACACTATCCACCCACCCCACTCCCTTTCACTCCCCAAAAAAGGCAGTCAAATCAATACTCTACTTAGAGCTTCAGGTTCGTATCAGCTCCTAGATTGTCTAGAAATCTGGGGCTAACACCTACTAGCTACCGTATGCTAATGAATATGCTTGAGAAATCTTATATGGACAAGGCAGTGTGCATTTTACTGTACATTAAGCTCGCTTAATTAAATATTAGGCTTTTCTCTATACTTTAAGTTATCCATCATAGCACTAGGTGTTTTTGGCAAATGAACATGACTTTTTTCTAACCTGCTTCAGTTCAGATCCAAGCTCCTCAGCCTGCTACAGACTGTTTCATTATTAAAGTCTTAATTCATTGTTGTTATCAATTCCATGCCCAAAAGCAACCCAGATCTACATTTTGGAAACAAGACCTAGGCAAAATGGAAAGGAGACAGTGAGAAAATAAGAGCCTAGAAAATCTCTCTTAAGGGCTGAAGGGAGCAGGGGTAAAAGGAAGAACAGGGGGGACCCTCATGTGGGGAGATATGTGTGGTGACTCCTAACATTTGGAAGCAGCCCAGAAAGGAACAGACTACTATTTAAAGCACATAGCTCTGTTACTCCTAGATCTCACTGTAAGCTGTGTGCCTCAAAGTGATTGTATTTCAACCCAACTGTTTACTTTGGGCTGGATGCACTGAACACACATACTTGAGCATACTTTTATATTCCATTACCTGTTGCTAACAACTCTGCTTTTGAGCATCTATATGAACCTCATGCTGCATTGCCTAAGTTCTTGAAAATTCTTGCACATCATCTTCCACTTCCTGGACCCTTATACCCTTCTGGTACCCCCATAATCTTAGACTGTGTTTTACATAAATATTCAATATGGGTGAATGTCCCTTTGCTTTCTGAGTTCTTGGGCCTGCCCTGAGTTTTCACAGAGAAGTGAATATGAAAGAGCTTGAGTTCCTCTCCCCATGCTGCATTTGTTTCACTTTCTCCTCTTTTCACTCAGTGATTTAATCTGAACCTCTTTGAGCTCAAATGTAGGGTTTCTGAGTTCCCAGTTCTTAGGATGAAGACATTGGCACTGCTGGAGTATGCAAGAAACGAACACACCCTGTTAGATGTCTTCCTGTTCTGTGTCAGTGGCTCTACCTTGAAACATTAATTCCTTTAGTCACATTTTTTTCTGAAAATCTTATCAAGCCTTCTTAGCAGTATCTACATAGGGGTTTGCATATAGAACACTAGAATAGGAAAGGGCACATCCCACTTTCACTACCATACCACTGAGCAAAACATATCTGAGAATCAGGCTATGGTGCATTAGAAGATAACTTATTTATTTTTCCTTCCTGGCTTTAAAAGCAGAATGACTTCAGTTCTTAATCACACACAGTTTTGACTGTCTGACCTGCAGCTCAGTCTGCAGCAGTAGGGAGCTAGCATGGTTATTGTGGGGCAATTACTTATAACCCTAACTGAGAAGTTCACAAAACTGGAGAAGCACCATAGAGAGGTGGAGACAGGTCTTGAAACTTAAGAGGAAATGTAATGCTGAAAGACATGGAGAGTGGTAAAACAAATGTGGATGCTGGTAAAAAAGAGAAAAATCTAGGGATATGTCCTCTATGGAATTATCAGTGTCCATCACTTTGGGTGATATCATTATGTGATGAATGATACTAACTTTCCAAAAATGTCCAACGGTGTTTTCTGGACCTTAAAACAGCAGATCAAATCACATAATTTTGTGATTACTGATGTACAACAGTAGTTCCAAACTTCTGCATGAGGAAGCAGGCCTTTACAGACCTGTGTGTTAAACCTGCCCAGCCTTTTCGAACCACACACTATGAGTGACAGAGCCCACGCTGACCAGAAAGGCAGGCTGCTATCTGGAAATTAGCTACCTAAGGCTGCTACAATTCCGTGGCTTAACCATCAAGTCAACTGTCAGGCTGCTGGGTGGGGGTGGGGACATTGCAGTGTTATTATGAAAGATGTTTATCCACTGATTATCAGCAGTGAGAATATACATGAAATACCAGCAGGCTTTTACAGAAAGAGCCTCTGAATTGCACTGTGGTAACAGACTGTGCACGGTGTCCATGGTTTCTGCTCCAGCAGAAACCTGTGAATAAGTTAACTAAAAACAGTCCTACCACTCCTCTCTTCTTTGGAGGCTGGATAAACACAGACTGATCAATACCAATGTAGGCAGCGCTAGTGAAGTGTGGAACATGGGAGTTCTAGGGAAATAATGCATATGCAATGTTGGACAATCTGGAACCTTATTCTTTCCCCTTGAAGTAATAACGAGCAGAATACACACAAGGCAGTGCTAGTCTGCAGTTCTGTCCTTTCACATAACATTGATGTTTTCATTTCAGGTGGCATGAGCATGAATACAAACTTGGACTGGTAACTATCAGATAAGTTTTAAGTCTGTTAAAGAGGGAAAAGTCATGTTGGCAGAATTTCCCAGAAATAAAAAAATTCATATCACTGCATAAAAGAACATATTTGTGAAAAATTGCAGGTCTGAGCTGAAGGATAATTCACAAAGAAGTAGTTAGGAATTCAGAGCTCAATTCTCATTTACTAAGTAACCTCTTTTCTCTGCTCAGGACCAAGACCATGTGCGTATATCAAACCTACAGGTTTTTGAATTTGGATAAAATGGTGTGGTATGTAGAACAACAAAAGCTTCTGTTCTCGTGTAAGGGGCCCATAAAAGGATACTAGTACTTTGAAGAAGAAAAGTTCTTTCCTTTGTCTTGTTTTCACTCTTGCTCTTCAGGTTGCTTTCCTTATCAAACTGGGAAAACAAGTAATATTTTTTCAACAGTGTAATAAGAAACTAGTAAAAAAATAACCTTCCTGGTCTGGGTGAAACTTTTTTGATTCCCTTCTATACATAACCTAAGCAAATGCTGGAGACAGATACAACCAGAGCCACTGCAAAATATGAACCAAGTATCAAAGCTTGGCAACAAACTGTTACAAGGTATGTTTTCTGATTGTTTATGAATCGCTTTTTAAGTAATCTAAAGAAACTGGGCCTATGGTAAAAATTGATAAAAAATATTTTGCGGAAATTCCTTCGCTTTCCAGTCCAGTCAAATAAAATAAACATGGCCCCCATAAATATATACACAAAAATCCAGAGATAATTAATCTATTGATTTTTCACTATGCAGAGAAGGAGAAGCTCTGTTGTAAAAAAGAATACTCCTCACCTGTGTGAGGCTGATGAGTGTACATTATTTTTGTGGTGAACTTGCATGTGTGAAAGGCAATTTTTTGTCCAATAGTTGATACTGAACAAGAGGTGTGCCCTTTATCCTTATACAGCTGGAATAAAAATAAAGAAAACTTATACCTTGTCTTGATAGCCTTATGTCCCACAACAAATCTAGCACGTAACATTGGTAAAAGGCACTTAACAAATGTGAAGGAAGAAAGAGGCTTAGGGATCCATGCACACAGACCCAGAAGAACCAGAAACTGCAGAAGTACGTAATCACTTTAAAACAATTTCAGATGTTTTGTTTATATTGTTGCCAAGTGGATTCCCTAATGACAAATTAGCAATTTCTGACTGCTAAGATGATAACCACCAGGGTCCCCTCTACAGATTCTGGTGGAGGTCTCCTGCAAATCTAGCATTTAATCTGTCAGTCAGACCTCAAAATAATGTAATGTAAATGCAGTACATGTAAGACAGACTGAGAAAACAGTTTTAGCCTCAGTGGAGTGTGCAAAAATGCTAAAATAAGAGGAAAGTCCTGCTGGCTGACAGGATTTGTGAGAAAATGTCCTAGGATTCAGACAAATTCTCTGGGGGTGTTCTCTTTCTTGATGTGCTACAGTCACAAAGCATGTCTGCACTGAACACATAGGAATTAAGTTTAAGGAAAAATCCCTCAGAGACTGTAAACTCCCTGATATTTAAATGAGCAGCTATTTTAGTTACTCTTGTATGAGACTTTACTGTCACAAGATGACTCTATAAGAAGGATGTGCCAAGAGAGATTGTGTTTGGACAATTTGCATCTTCTAGAGTGACAGCAAAAATAAACAATTTTTAATGAAAAAGCAGTAAATAAACAGGCTATCACAGATTAGAAAAATTCAGCTCATCAGATATTTGCATTTCCAAAATGAAGATGGTTCTCCATAGAAAAATAAACATGAATCAGAGTTAAGAAGCATGTAATGCCTTTTAAACTTAGAGGGACTACAGGTTAACATATTTAGTTTCAAAAGTTATGTCTTGATTATTTAATGAATGTAAAGAATAAAGGTTTTGAAAATTAATGTGGGATGGATTAAGACTTTACTTGAAAAAAACCCACTGAAAAACGGTTTACATTTAATTTTCTTGAAGCAGTAGGGTATTGACTTCCTGATTTGGATTTTTTTTCACATTTCAGTCAAGCACCTTCCGTCAGTGATGTTCCCAACACCAAGCTCGATATAATTCTTTGTGGTCAAGAAGAAAAATTTGTCCTTATTTCTTTGAAAGCATATCTAGTCCACTGATGATGACTGACCTTGAAGCTGTTTGCTATTCTCGTCTCAGGAATCAGGGGTTTATGAGTAAGTACAATAACTGCATTCAGTTTTGAGCTTTCTAAGAACCAATTGGATCAGGAGAATAAACAGAAAGATATTTAGGAAACTTTCTTTACATGATAGCAGAAAGGTAGATGGGAGTGATCCCAGGCCTGTGTGCATTGTAAAAGAACTAACTCTATTTGTTGGATGGAAAGGGAACCACACAGTGTCTCTCCCCAAGCCTACATACTCTCCCCAAACATACTGGCCATAAAGAAAACCTTTTCTTTTCTGACCTCATGCAAAATGGGAATGGAAAAAAAAGGGAAACATTCTCTGTAGGAGATTCTGAGAATAAGAATCATATTTATTAGGCCATCCTTACTTCATAAAGAGGTAGCTTGTGAAAAGAAGTAATTTTATTCTTTCCTCTCATGAAGGTTTGATATTAATATTTCAGCAAGGAAAAAAAAGAAAGGAATGGAGCACTGCAGATCCCAGTGCCAGCTCATAGCTTCTTGTTAAATATAAAGGGTTCTGGCACCAGAGCTGAAAAAACCTTGAGATATACTGATATCTCAGGCTCTACAAGCAAATGTGCTCATACATTTGGTGCAAAAGTCAGTGATAAAGCGAAAGAAATAATTATTATAAAGTTTGTGTGCTTAAACTCTTTGCAACTCTGCTCAGCATTTTAGCTGCTTGGAAGTCATGGGAGTCACATGTTCTATTGCTGTCTTTTGCCTCCCACTCAGAGAGAAGAGTTGCCTAGTGTTGTGACCCATATGGACAGGTTGATTGCAGATTGACTGTTTCCTCAGTTCATCCTCAAGGATCATGCTCAATTCTTCTAGGGCATGCCAGCATCAGCCCTCTTTCGAGGACTAGCAAAACTACGGAAATGGGTTATGACATCTTTGTATATTTCGATTCTTTGTGTTCAGATTCAGAGCAATGAACATGCAGAGAGACTCTGCCAGGTCCTTCTTTCAAGAGCTAACTATACAGTGTAACACAAAATGCAGTTCACCTGTAGAGCCCTTAAGGCCTCTGCAATGTTTTCTTCTTCCTGAAGTCTTTGGATTAGATCTACAAAAAGTCAATCCCATCTCTACTAAAAACCACTGAAGCAAAGAAGTGATCCCAAAGCAACACCAAATAAAGGAGTCTCTAATGTAACTAATTTTAATCATCGGCCTTTCTCACATTATTCCTCAGCTATCTGAGTTTACCTTTTGCACTCCCACTTTGATGCAGCATATCTTCCATCACCTAGCTTAGCACTTTTAATTAGACCCAAGGTATAACCTCACAGGAGGTTTGCCTTCTAGCTAGAGAACCTCTGATGAGCTAGACTTCCTTCCCAAAGTGAAAGTAGTCAGTCTGTGCCCCACTCCCCAACTGAGCTCTTTAAGACCCTCTTCCCATAGTCTTTGCACCCAGTACAAAACAATGCAGTCAATAGTGCCTTAGATGACTTTCTGATACTGGTGGTTTGAGGATGAGAAACAATTTTTCTTTTTTCATAGGATGAGAAGAATAATTAAGCTAAATCCACAGCCTGAAGTGGATGGAAATATCAGGAAACAATCTCAGAAGAGCTCAGCATATCATGCAAAGGGGGAGTAAAATGGCAAAAGCTGTTCTAGTAAACTTCTATTTACTGGCATGCTATTGAGCAATAGTTTCAATAACGTGATGTATATTCATATTTACATAGCTACAAAAATTCTCACACATATGCACAAAACCATAGAGAAGTCCCCTAGAATTCGGGTGTGATTTGCAGGTGGAATTCAGAAATAGATGAAGATTGTGGGGATCAGTTTGTAAAACTATTGCTATTCTTCACAGCACCCTCAACAGCAAATTAGAGCTAAATCTATTTAAAAACAGTAAAGGCAGAGAAGTGAAGTTGCCTTTGGTTGTGCTGTTTTTCTCTTTCCCGTTGTAGCTTCCTCTTTCTCTTCACCAGCTCAGCACTGCTGGCAGCTTTTTATAAACCACGATTCCTACTGCTGTCAGCTTGTTTGGAAACTACTTGGTGAGCTCAGTCCAGCAGCTACTGCTGTGGGTTTATGTTTAATTGCTGGGAGGATCTGCTTTAAATTCTGTACCCACCACTATAATTTTAATTCCAAAACACTCAAAGAGCTGTGTATATTCAAAAATTTTCAGTTCAAAGCAGAATTTTCCACTAAATGTGTGCAGTTATGTAGCACAAACTAAAAGTAGAAATGTAATCCCCTAAACAAGTAGTAAAGAAATTCTGCATGATGCACAAGAGAGTGATGGCCTCTGGAAGGTTACACTGTGGCAGGGTGATCAGTAGTGCTGGGTCATTCTAGGTTGACAGTAATCCGCATTGAGCATGCAAAGTGATGTCATGACCAGAATAATAGCTGTGAAACAAAAAGCAATATTGAGATCTTCATATGTAGAGGAATCTTCTACAGTTCCTCAGACACCAGACACCTTAGTCTCCACCAGAGACAGGGTGGATGGGTGAGTACAGTGCTGTTCAGAAAGGTTATGATTACATGAATGATTCAGAACTAAACAGTGAAAAAAACTTCATTTAGACGCAGCATCAAGGAGTCATTACTAGGAAAGTAGGCAGAAGCAACCATAGGGAGGAGCAGGGGAAGGAGCAGGACTGAGGAAACACTGTTGGGGTAGTGAGATTAACAGCACCAGCACTCCTGAAATCTTTGTACTCTACCTGCTCCTCCAAAGGCAGACTTGGCCATTGATTTAGTGAAGAAGCTAGCTTGGGACAGACACGTTACGTTTTTTTCTAACCACAGCAGAAATCTTACAGCCCGTTAGAGGCTGGGGGATGATGGTAAGATCTTGGATGGCAACAAATGGTGCTCAGAAGAAAACGTATGGAAAGAAGATAAAATCAAAGGGTTCCTCTATGTCACAAGAGCTAAAAAATATTTTTAGTTGCAGATCTCTAAAATTCCCCGATGGAGGTGCAAACATGCGTGCATTTTACATGGTGAGCTTAAGCCCGCTATAAGAGGGTTATTTTTTTGTTATTTTTCTCAGATCCCTCAGAAATGCTCCATGGACTTGCAGAGGCCTACAGACCATGAGTTGGAAAGTCACTAAATCCTGACTGGAAAATATAGGTCTAAACACAATACTTTCACTGGTTAAACTAAATTTAAATTCTTTATTACCAAATTAAATGAAAACAACAACATTGGTAACAGCATGCTGCAACTGTAAACTGTGTTACATTTACTCACTATTTAAAATACACAATACCAGCACTTTAAATTTTAAGGGATTTCTATATAGGTGAGGTCTGTGACTGAAGACACAAAAAACCTGAGCAAGCCCAGGGGCACAGGAGTGGAAATAAGGTGTCTGCAGAAGAGTTGAAGCTCTATTTATCAGTAGAGCACATTTCATCAGCACCTTTACCTGTATTTGCCCATGCTGTACATAACTGCATGTAGTATTCCTAGTGTAACTGTAAGTGTCTCAGCCCCTTGTGTTATCAGTCACAGAGGGTCACAGTGGTTACTAACAAGAGTCCCCGCAACAGAAAAAGCCATCGTCCCCTTCTCAGCTGGCAGGAATTCTGCAATCTGGGGACAGTCAGCTGAGTTATAAATACTCAGCCATGGCTATGTTTTGGTGTCTACTCCTCTGTCTCCTACCATCTCCTACTCAGAAAAGAACCATTTCCCTTTTCTTAATGACCACTGAAATCATTTAGGGAATTTCCAGTACATGGTGTACAGATTCTGATTCACTTTAAACCCAGAAAATGTTTAACTCCTTCTGGTAATTATTGTGAATTGATCCAGTCCTACAAATGAAGGTATCCCACGTTCCTCTTTCCTTTTTTCCCTTTCAGCCCTATACAAGCACCTGGCATTCAAATCATTCTGCTCCTCTGCAGCCCACTGTCACTGCAGTGAAATCTTAGTCGTGAGACCTTAGCTCTCCACATGGTTAATTTGTTCGGATTTGTTAGTCTCTTTTCCTAAAACAGGAAGATAATTTCATTTTTCTCATTTTCTGAGATACAAGTATACCTGTTAGCTTATTCCTCTGCAACATTCTTTAAAATGGTACCATTAATACAATATGGTCAAAACTAAACCTCTCAGTTTTCCTTCCCTTCTACCTCCTTCTTTTAGCAAAGTTATTCTTCTTATTCTCACTGTCACTTGGGTGTTGTCTCTGACACTATGCCAATCTCCTCAAGCAGGCTTTATCAAGGATGTGAGGCTTCCTCTTGCAGAACACCTGTAAGAACAAAATTTTTCTCTTTCCTTTCATTGCTTAAACTCTTGCCCACCAATGACCTGAACAATGACAGTCTCCTTCTCCCTGGTGTTCCCGGCTTCAAACTCTCTTTTCTCATTCTCTCCTTTCTTCATCGTGAGTGGGATCAAATTACTGTTCAAATGCTCTCTTTTGTATTTCTCCACTATATTCCTCTCAATTACCACATCAAAACCAACTTTTGAAATCCTTTTAAGTCCCTTCACACAACTGTTCCTCATTAGTCTTTGTTTCTTAAACGTCTGATATAATAATGTAATTGTTTAATGTTTGATGTAATACTTCTGGCACAACAACAACAACAACAAGAGTTAAATAGACTTCAGTACAATACCTATTGAACTGTAGGTACAGAAAATTGCTTACACTATTAAAAAAAGATTGCAAAATTAGAAGACCAATTGCCACAGTCATGAGAACAACAGGAGGGAGGAAACAAAATATCAGCCCATTGGTTGTTAGCAGAACAACTTTGCAAAAAACAGAATACCAAAAATATAGAGAAAAACAACTGCAATTAAACACCTTCGATGGGCTTGCAGTCTTTACCTGGCTGATGTGGTGTTTGTCAGAGCAGTAAGCAAACTTTGCTTCTAAAGAGGGGTATAGCTTAAGGCCAAGCTAGTTATCTCTAGACTGTTAATTTTTTCTCTCACAAAATTAATGAAATATTTTAGATTTTTACCAAACCCTGCAGATTTCAAGGCACCTGAAAAAAACCCACAGACAAGAAAGCAAAAACAAAAACTAAATAATCTAACTGCATGTGACTGTGAAAATGGTCTGAGGCTACAAAAGGCTGAAATGTAATTAATTCAAGCACAATTTTTCTAATTAGTAATTACTTCTGTAAGAAGAAGTTTCTATAGGTAATATACTACTGAGTGTGTGGTACACACCTCTCCCAGCCACACACAAAAAGCTGTGACCTAAGGCTTGCACACATGCTTCACCTCTTACGCAGCCAAATGTCTATATGAGGATATACGAAGAGCACTGGCTTCTAGTTACCTGAGTTACTTTGTCTATGCATTCCATTCCAGGAACAAAGCCCTTGTGAAAGTAATGGCAGAGAGCAAGCAGCACAGTTTATGTAGCCCACCGGCTACCTAAACATATGTTTATTTGTGATCAGTGTTTTTCTCTTTAGAATTCTGAGAGAGTACTAAGAGAAATAATCCTAATAAGGTGCAAGTCTGGAAAGTATTATTTACATTAGGAGAGCAAGACTCTTTCTTAGATACAGCTGAACTTTCAAGAAAGATCTCCACACTCCATATAGCAAAGATATTTCTGACACATGTTGACAAAGGTCACTACAGACTCAGGAAAAGAATCATCTCTAATGATAGATGTAGAACAGCAATTTAGTTCAGATCACAAGACCATTGTAAAATTAATCCCCTGATCCTCCTCACTTACTACATTTTACATCACACAGCTGTATTAGAATGCACAAACTAGATTCTTTTCAGATGAAACTGAAGACATGGCTCAGGTCCACAGCTGCAAATGGGAATTTAGTCCATGGCATCAGACTAGGATGTTTGAAGTGATACCCTGTCAGAGGAAATACAGGGTGTATTTCCTCCATCAGCAGTAAGGATTTTTCTCTATAAATATGCTCTTATTGAACCATATCACAGATGCATCCTACCCTTATAGCCTAATTTTTACTATTAAAATATCTGATTGGGGGCGGAGGGGAGGAAGACAGGACTGTAGGTTCTCTTTGAAGGGCTATTAGACAATAATGCCTGCATCTTACTCTGCTACTGACTGTAGGTAGTATGTACACTAGATGAAGACTTCAAGAGTAGATGGTATTAAAGCACTTTACTATATAAATTGCTTGAAATGTTACTAAGGTTTTGTTTTGAGAGATTGGATAACAATAAAAGAGCAGGAATATGCATATAGAAAAGCTGTTGCAAGCAGAATGCAGAAGATCATAAAAAACTGACATAAAAACTTCCAGTTATTTGAAAACGCCTTAAAACCCAAACAGGTTTTCCCAAATACAGTAAACAACAAAATGCAGCTGAGATGGAAACAGATCTTGAAGCTGCATAAATTGCCAAAGGGAGATTTTCTTTGCTCAATTCTATTCAAAGTTACTAAGCAAATGAAAAAAAAAGTGCTTTGCATTTCTGTAAGTGATTGCGTATCATAATCATTCTAAGAATATCCATGAAGCTTTCTGGATTAATACTAATTCAAACTATTTCTCTTTCTCCCAGTGAAAATCGTTATCTTCATTCTGATATGGATTTAGTCTAGCCTATGCTTGTAAACATTTGTCAATATAGAGAAGTTAGTTAAGACTGATATTTTAATGATATTTTATGACATTTCTCACCACCAAAAGTCCTTGTACACAGGCCATTACATAAAACTCAGAAACTTAAGAAAACTGAACTGTCAAAAGCACTTCTTTGCAAGTAGGAATTGCATCAACTCTGGGAAGGGATATCCATACAGTGAGGAAAAGTCTTTGTTCAAATACAGACATAGCAATAAACCTGCAGGTATCACAAGGGAACATCAATGAGTGATAATCTAGCACCTTGGAAATGGGAGCATATATTTCAGTGGAGTCTATATTCAGACTGTCAAGAATGCTGAGGTGCAGGTCCCCATGGTAACAAATTCTTTTCAGCCAGTAATTTGCAGCAGCCATTTTCTGGCTCCTGCTCTCTCATTATTGATATATGAGACAAAGATATTTCAGCTCATATCTTCAACACAGTAGCAGTGTATGTAACAAACAGTTATATACAGAGGGCTTTCCTCTAGAGCTCCAGACCCCAGAGGTTCCTCAGTCAGAGATTTGTGTTGTCTGAATGGATATTCAATGTTAAAGGATGGTATACAAGACCCACAAGCCATATTATGTCCAGATAAAAACAAGTTCGATGGACAACATAGCTCTGAGAAGAACGTGGAACATACAAGAGAATCCCTTGCTTAGAGGTCTTGTCTTGCTGTTACAAGAAAACTTAGTAGCAAAATCAGTGTAAACACCTGTTTCTGATTAAAAGACTTCAGAATGAGTGATATCTGTGGTTTTAGTAGGGAGAAAAATTACCTTCTAAGCACCAAACAAAGTTTGAGGTAACGGGACCTCTCTGTGATGTGGCTGCTAGCTGAAACCCTTTTACTTTGGTAGTTTGTGGTTAGAAAGAGTGTGAAGAATAAATGGCTAGAGGTAGAGGAAGAAATGTTTCAAAAAGCTGCACACAGTGAGGTGATGCTTAGAGAGAAAATTTTAATATTAATATTAAATGTTTTCAGAAATAATCTTTCAGAAACTAAATCTTTCAACTCAGCAGGGTTTTCTCGAGTTCTCCAAATTTCCATCATGGAGAAGGATCCCTACCCTACTTCAAAAACCTTTTTGAACATCAGAATGCATTCTGTGAGTAGCAGTTCACCTTATATGCTTCTGGAAATCAGTTAGATACTACACAACTTTTTTGTAACTTCATCTGTTTTCTGCATGTAAGTCATCTAATAATGTAACTGCAAGGATCTGGGGAAAAGGTATTGTCTCTAGTAGGCCTTGCTTTAGGGGTGAGAAGATTCTGTGACTATAAACAAGAGTAAGATACCAGTTATATGCAGTAGTGAGACACTCATCTATGTTGAATTTCAGCAAGGTTGTTATTAGTGATATTCGTATACAAATATGATAGATTAAACAAGAATTTTATTTCACTTTTAGCATTTTCATTTATGGAGACAAGCTCCTTCCTAAGAAGCTTATTCAACTACTAGACTTTCTGCTGGTCCTGAAACTTTATGGCATATTATTTAGTTCTAATTCACCGTACAGAGAATCAATTTCATTATTTATATTGATAACCTTGGTGCACTTCTGATTACCATATATTTAAACCTCGTTGATAATGTTACAGTCTACCATTCCCCGAGTGCAGTAAGGCTGTTGCAAAATATATATCCTTATTAGGTAATTTCCTGTGCTAAGAGACAGTGAAGAAATATCCTCCAGCCTACGAAATATAGTTGCATTCCACTTTAATAGAAGCCTCTCTGTGTAAAACACTGAGTTTTTAAACCTTTCAGAAGCTGATTAAGCTATCTTTCAGCATACCATGAATCAGACAGCATATCTTCTTTGTTCTGAATAGCCTTTTTAATAGACACACAATTTCCACAGTTGCTTTTATCACCCATTATTCTATTACCTACTGTAAGATTTGTGTGTGCTATTGTTCACTCCTGTCTCCTCTGTTTGCACTGAGTTTTATCGTCCGAGCTATACTTTACTTCTCTCCCTTACCCCCAGACGGTTTGCTCACTTCCAAGCTGGTATCCAGAGAGAGACTTGAGAATCATCTCAGAGACAGAACTGGACTGTTAAGCAGCTAGCTTATTCCTAGGTTTTAATCAAGAATTCACGATATGAATAAAATAAGAATGAAATCACCTCATGCTGATGAAATTCAGTTTAGGGCTTAAAGAGTTAATCTCTCATCATGTTCTTGATGCTATCCCATTGCTAATATGGTTTGCTTGTTGAGTTCCTGAGGCTGGGGAATGAGAGGAACTTGTGAGCGGTCTCTGGTTTTACCAGGGTACAAGGGAGGAAGTCTGTAGTGGCTGAAATTCCCCCTCACACATAGACCCAGGTGAGTGGTGAGCAGGCTGCTTTCAAGAGCAGAACCTGTGGCACATGGGCATAGATTGAAGGGGAACAACTCAGACACTGAAACTTCACTTTTCCAAGACATTAGTGACTAACTGTGAAGTAAGAAGGCATATTGCAGAATGAGAGAGTTCTCCCCTTGTAGCCAAGACCCATTCCCTACACCCTGCCCCCTGGCCCACTCACACTTGCCACTGCCAGCACCTCTTTATGAAGGGCATTTGTTCACTGAAGCCAAATGCAAGTAGAACGGTGGGGTAAAGAGAGGGGAGAACATCGTGTGAGAAGAGCTAACACAAAATCTCTGCAAGAAATTTCTGTACCTGATTTTTTAGACAGAAGTCTATAAATTTCATTCTTTACTTGCTGTTGAAGGCACTCAGGACCTGAGAGAAGTCAAGTTATTGCACGATACATTAATACTTTCTCCTTTTCCCTACTTACTTTCTCCTTGCAGGACTTACAAAAGAAAAGAATCCACAAGAAATAAATAAGAAGACAAAGTGTCTTTCACTGAATCAATTACTCTCCTGCAAAGTTCATGACAAAAGTCTCATGGGCATCACTTCAGTGTTTTGTATAAACCTAAGACTGTATATTCGGAACTGCATACTCTTTTTTTCCTACCTGCTAAGTATTGCCACGTAATTTCATCACAGGACTATTATTAAAGCAAGTCTATGCCACTGCACTGGCCTCACAGAAGTTGTCAGGACTGTGTCTTTACGATATATCATTAAACCAGAGAACAGCACCATTGTTATGGTTCATCTACAGTTGGAAGCACGTAGTCTTCCACAGAGTGCTGCACCCATATGCTTGTTTATTGGTAGCAGGCCCAGGCTCTGGGTATCTGATTATACAGTAGCACCTGCCCATGGCAGATCTGGCCGAGCACAGACTTCCTGCTGCAGCGCCACAGCTCCATAAATGAGAGAGATTTATGCAAACTGGCTCAAGTGTGATGTCACAGCGCCCTGATAGACCCAGGGGCTATCTTCCTTCTACAGACATTTGATAAAATCAGGAACTTCACATACAACTTGGGAAGAAGTTCACCTCAGAACCTATTAGGGCAAACTATGAAAACTTGTTAGGGTCCTTCTCCTATCCTGAGATCCATCATTGCAAAGGGACTTTACAGAGTCCGAGGATCTCAGCGAATCTCACTTTTTTGTTTTTTTCTTTTTTCTTTCCTTTTTTTTTTTTTTAATGTGATTTTTTTCAAGTCAGTTATGCTGGATGTTTGAAAACTGAATTAAGAAAAATTCACTGAGAAGTTGGCTGAATGTTGCAAGCTTGCAAAATGGAAGGATTTCCCCTTATTCCCCCTGTGAGTATATTGGGTTTATTCCTAATATGGATCATTGGGCTCAGTAGAAAAAGGCAAAGTAAACCAGGTTTTATTATTTGAGAATATCTCTGCTTTGGTCTGTATTTGTAATGCCAGGAAGTTTGGCTTAGGTCAGTCTATAAAACTAGTGACAACATGGCAATGAAAGGGAAATTAACGTTTCCTCCCCAAACTTGTATCTGATTTTGATCTCCATTTGTTTTCACAGATTAAATGTATGGTATTTTTGTACAGTACCAATATAGCAAGTCAGTAAATCTCTTTTCTTCAGTGTTGCCTATGTGATATAAAGCCAAGTCTTTTTTCAGATTGTAGTTATTAATTATCTGGAGTCTCTGACACAGTTTATGTATTTAACTGTCTACCAGTCTGGGAGAGAAGAGTTGTTGAATGCTTATTTTGCATATTGCAGATTTTAGAACTCTGTGCTCTTTGAAATGATGGCATTTTAGTTTCTAACTTCATCTTGTCTTGAACTGAATTCTCTTGAATTCACTTATCATGAAAAAGTAATTTGTGAATGAGGGGAAAAAACCACACAGCCCTTATTTGGGAGTTTCAATGTTTTCTCTAAGGTATAAATTTTTCCAAGCGCTTATGAGGCTGTTTTATCCTTTTCTTAACTCGGAAGCATTGTTTCACTGCTCTAATTTATCTTGTGGTGAGTTAAAAAATTATTATTTATGAAGAACATAATGTCACTAACCTGTTGTTCAGAAACAAACCTTAATGGGAAGTCTCTAAATAGAATGGATAGAAGAGGCCCTAACTAGATTTCATTAGGTTTGTAGAAGCTGAGGAGGTGCCAGATCAGGCGGTTTACTTGGCTTTTTATGTGGTAGATGACTTACAGCAATTGCTATACATGTGTCAGAGCACAGAAAGAGACAATGCAGTTTTTTTAACAAAAACTTGTATTAATTTTTCTATTTGTCTTGTCTCATTTAATGAAGGCTAAAGTCATATTTCCTTATCTTCCATCCAGAATAACGGTCCTTTGAGTTCCTGTCGTATTCGATATTTATGCTGACTGAAAATATTTGTCTTCTTTTCGGGCGAGACCCTTTATTCTCTCAGTTTACCATCAGTGTCTCTGATTTTCTCTCAATTTATCATCATTGTCCCTGAAACCCCCTATCTACCCAAAGGGCACGAAGACCCTAAAAAGTAATTTCTCTTAAATACATGGAGTTGCCCAATGGACATACTGTAAGTGCGTCAGAGTAAAAATCTGAAAAGAAACTGAGAAAATGAAACAGTACACAGAGATGTCTCAATGTGTTACTTGTTGGGCTTAAAAAAAACCCCAAATCATAAATCTTGTCCTCAACCACCCCAGGCACAAGCATCTCCACTAAAAAAAAAAAAAAAAAAAAAAAGTTAATGTTCTGTCCATTCATTCACTCATAGACAACTTTTCTGGACTCTTTTTTTCAGTATTTAGTTCCAGGGCATATATTAAATAAATGGATTGAAAATCTAACACAGTTTGGTCCATATTATAATCTGTGTTGCAGTTGATATTCTGTCTGAACTCCTTTCGGAAGAAAAATACAACAGGCAGTGAAAATACACCTTACAGAAGCCCTTGACAGGGCAATTTGAGTTTTATTTTTGTGATTAAAATGTCCAAAAATTAATAATTTTGTGGTTTGTACTTTCAAAATTGCTTTAAGTGCGCTTTGGGCACTGCTAGCTAGAGGCCTGCATGTCTGTGTCTCCTGGGGCTTTTTCAGAGGGGAGACATAAGCCTGTTTCTAGGCAAGGGTTTCTGCTGCAATACTTCCCTCCTCCACCCCTCCCGGTTCAGTTGAGGGTGGGTCAGTAACTGCCTTCCTCTTGACTATGCTAGGAAACTCTTACCCTTCACTTGGAAAATGGTTTAGGTTCACTGTTTAAATGGCTTAGGAGTATTCCACCTTCCTCTGAAAATTAGGAATTTTGTATGGGAAAGTTCTGCGAACTGAGTCCATGTCTTCCAAAGCATGATAGAATTTGGTTGTGCTATGTGTTAAAAAATTACTAAGTCAAATACCTTGACTTAAAGGGGGTCCCAGTTATATACAAATCTCTAAGTAGCCACCTGTAGAAATCACAGCTTTGAATTAAGTATTTTTGCATGAGAGCAAAAATGCCCCACAGAAGTACTCTGTTCCACATAACTGCATTGCCAACACGGTCCAGTGAGGCTGGCCCAATGAGTAATCATGCTAATATTTTTACTCATCTTCTCTAAAATAGTTATACTGTAATTTTTTTCCAAGGAAATACAGTTAATCTTGGCCTTAAAACTTGCCTCAGCAGCACATCACTGGAAATTGTGTGAAGTATTTCTGAATCATGTGCCAGTGAATAGTTATATCAGGGTAATGAAAAAAAGATCAACATTTAGTGAATTTACAATTCCCTGGAATCATCTGACAAAGTCTTGGTGAGCAACAAGAATTTTCAGGCTGCTATTCAGTTAAGTTCAATATATCTCTCTTAATCAATGCCAACCATCTTTTCTCTGAGTAGTTTTGTGGCTTTTCCCTGGAGTTTCAGGCAAAGATGGAAGATGAAGGCCACTCTTCATTTATCAAAGTCTTTGACAGGGAAAGTATTGTTTGTTGACCTCTTACTTGAGGGTAGAATATGGTTTTAGAGAGCATACTGCACCTCATGGCATGTATGAAAGGAGATACCAACTTTAGACCACAACTATGAATTCCTAACAAAGCTTTCTGTCACTCTTTTACGTGAAAGCAACTGATAGATTGTCATCAGTTAAATTTTAAATTGTAACATAAGCCATTCTTTGCTTTTTGTCATGGGAAACAGAACAGTTAAGTGTCATGGAAGTGCTATCAGTAAGATGATGAAATGAGTGTGTGGGCGGGGACTTCCAGAGAAAGACGGGGCAAGTGGTAAAGATTGGTACAAGAGTCAACAGTAGTACATGGTGAAGCCTCATCTCTCTAACAAGAGAAAGAGTTTTTAATGAAACTTAAAAAAAACCAAACAATCACCTCTAGAAAATCAGAAACAATTGAAAACAGGTTATTGGAAATAGCTTCTTTAATGAATAGCAGAAAAAAATCCCACCTTCCCACAGGATAATCAGAGAGAACACATGCTATACTGTCTCCTTTTACCACTATCTGATTAAGTTTGTGATAAATAAACTTTTAAATATTTAATATACATCTTCCCATGCTAGTTACTGTATCTTTGAAAATCAGACACCAAGATGGAAAGCAGTGCCATTACAAGTCATTTGTGGGGATGGATTGGTCCAGGTTGCATGACTTAACAAGGACATACACATCCATATTTTATCAAATGGATCACTCCACAGAAAACTAATTCAAGGACAAAAATTCCAAGAATCCATATTAAAGACATTTTAAGCCCCAGACTTTCAAAATAGAGCTGATAGTACCCCAATGCCCTATATAAAAGCAGACGGTTTTTTAGATTATGAGTATCTGCAACTCAGTCTGCAGTCAGATGGATCTGTAAATATTAAGTGAATCGCTGTCTATTTAGCACACCTTCCTTTAGCTCTAATCATTGAATACACATCACAACTTGTAAAAGTAGCTTTTGAGTGGTAAAATACTTTATTCTCAGCTCAGACTGTGAGACACTATTGCCTGTTAATGTATATTGGTCGGAAATGGGGGAGTTGGAAAATCTTTGGGAAGAGACAACAGAGGAAAAATACAATTAGGAAAAGTCAAATGTTCTTTCTTTCCTGTGTCTAAAATGTGTATTTGTTATCTACTTTCGGACTGATGTTTGGTCTTCCCGTCAAGCTATACTTGTGTAAAGATTTGAGTGATAGATGCTTTGTTGTAGCTGTGGAAATTTTAACAAATTAAGCCTAGAATGACAGGACACTAATCCCTGAGAAAATTTATTTACTTTTGGCTAAAGAATTATCAGAGTTACAAACTTGGATGCATTTAGGTATAATTTTTTTTTTATAATTTCTGTAGTATCTTAGTTGAAAAGAAACAAAGATTTTTCTTTCAAAGGATATACATTTATACAGCTTTTTTAACCTCCATTTTTGCCAAGTAATATAATGTGCATTATCTATTTGAATGTTGAGGTCTCCCCTTTCATACAATATGAATGCTTTCCTTTGAGTTATAACGAATTTACAATTCTGAATATGAAGGCATAAGTTTATATGTTTTTCATGTTGGTGTTACTTAGCTGGAAGTATATATTTATGGAAAGGAAACAGGGGAGTGGGTGAACTAATTTGTAAAGATAATGAAAAGTAGAAATTCCATTCAGAACTTTATCCTGAAGAAAGCAAACTACAGTCTCATTACTTTTTCTTGCCAGAGATCAGAGTACAACAAAGGTCGAAGGAACAGAGATGAGTAAATACGTACAACCATAGGGACAATACCAAGAAAATGCATAGAGAAAAGCCAGAGGCATCAGAAAGAACACACACTGTACTGTCTTCTTTGACCACCCCTCTGAAATCTGGAAAATAGCTTATACTTCACATTGAATCTCTGTGCAGATGAAGGGCAATAATATTGGAATTACATAGATTTGGAAATGGAGACTGCACCTATGTCCTCTGGAGACTAGAGATAAGAAGAGTCTCTTCACTGGTATTCCTGCTGTGGATGCAGTTAAATGACAATTTGCCCCTTTTCCTTAGTCTTTCTTTTAGATTTTCTTTATTGTGAGTTGTCATCTTCTCAAGATTGCCCCAAAGCAATTATCCACCACCACCAATTATATTTGGAGCTCACAGCTAGGCAATGGATTTTTGCCTGAATCTTTGAATATTCCATGGATCTGATTCCCAGTTAGTGTGTATTTTCTAAAAGCCATGAACTGTTAGACAATCTTACCAGTGCATTTTAATTACACACTAATACAGCGCATGACTGCTACTAAGGATTTACCAATGTCCAAAATAGCTTAGAGTTTTGGGAGTTTTTGTGGTTTTTTTTTGTTTTGTTTTGTTTTTGATTTGGTTTGGTTCTGGTTTTGTTTTTTTGGGGTTTTTAGGGGGTTTTGTATGTGTTCTAATGTCTTAATCCTCAGAAAAAGACAATCTTTAAATTCCCAAATTCCAACAGAAAGCGCTGAAGGTGTTAACCAGAAAAATTAAAGAAACCAGAAAAAAAATCTTCTCCTTTTGCTGGTACTTATCTACTACCTCCATCTGGATTTTAATGGCAGCTGCTACCTTAGGTTTCTTGTTCTTAAGCAGTCTACAGAATGAAGAAAAAGAGAAGCTTGCCTGCATTTCTGTCATGCTGTCACCATAGTATAAGCTTACAAAATGCAGATGTTCCAAAAATGAGACAGATTCATGGAGGGAGATAAAGGATTTGAGACATACATACATATGAACATATAAACATATGAACACAAATAAATATGTCCATCATGTAAGTTATCATGTTGTTTTAAATATTTGTCCTTTAAAGTTAGTTATGCTGAAGTCATTAATAGAATTAAAATGTTTCTATTAATACCTGCTAGAAATTATTTCCTTTCAAAAAAAAAAGCAAGAAGGTGTTTGAGTTCTTTCTCCTTTGCTTCACAAATTCACAAGAATTTGTTCAGATTGGAAGAAAATATTGTAACAAACTTAACTGCACTAAAGTTTAACAAAACCCCATAAAGTACATTTTCCTTCTCTAACTCTTCACTCTGGAAAAAATCCGAGAAGGAACATTAAGTGAAGCAATGGAACTGTACATAACTGATAATAAACAAATTACCTTTATTGCAACAACATAAGATCCTAATCAATATTCATACTGGAATACTAGGCCTGGGGAGGAAGAGAAGTGGGAAAGAAACCCTGTATCACCTGCTCTAAGAAGACAGAGAGAACTTTAACTCTACAGTTAAGCATCCAGTAGGTCACAACTCAGTAGTTGCCCCACATTTGGCATTTTTAAGCCTTCTCTGCACATATCTAAGAGCCCTGTGTAGTTGATTAGAACCAGCAAACATTTAGAGTTCATTTTGGACAGAAATTGAGAAAGAAAATGGTTTTATGCCCTCTCTCAATGTCATTACCTGCATACAGACTGCCACCATTTAGTCAAACCTCCAAGGAACAGTCAGAATAAGATGTTTAGGCAAGTTTCAGCATTCTCTTTAGTGTATAATAACTATAATTACAAAAATAAAAACTGTGATAATGATAACAATAATAATAACAACAAGAACAATAATAATTTAATGTTTGCTACTACCAAAGAAAATATTTCCCTGCCATGCTGGTGTGATGGTGTCTTTACTTGTGCCTGGTGTCCACAAGAGCTCTAAGCAGTATCCTCAGAAGGCTAGAGTGTGGGACACAAACGACTTGTGTATCACCACAGAACAAGTTCTGCTACACAGACTGGGTGTCTTTTCTACTGGGATTACTCTTTTTCATTTTTTTTTGTTTTCAAACCAGTGTTTGGTGTCATGCATTTTATTCCTGCTGATTCAAAAATGACTTGAAGTCTCCCCTTTCTTTCCCTAGGCAATATAAAATGTGTTGGTGTCACCCCTTCACTATCTGTATGAATAATTTGGAAGGGATTTGTGTAAACTTACAATTCTAAAAATTCCTCTTCTTTTTACAGCCCTCTGAAGATATGGTACCCTATGAGTCAGACCTCTACCGACAGCCTCATGACTATTACCAGTATCTCAACAGTGACGGAGAGAGCCATGGCGGTAAGTCAAAAAATATCTCCTTGAAGCATAAAGTCTCATGGAAAACAGATTTAGGACATACAAGAAAAGAACAAATTTGTTGCTGTGATCTATAATGTATAGACACATATTTTCAAAGCAGAAATCAACATTATTTTATTCTGCTTAATGGCACTGTTCCAACCCAGCAACTCCAACACAGTTTCTCTGAAAGAAAATTTTAGAATGCACTGGATGATGCAAAGAGCTTCCAGGAAGGTAGGATCTCAAGATCTCTATCCTTCATTATCTTTGCTGTGTTTTTACTTTCCTCTGGAGATCAAAAGCACTCATCTTGTTTTAAAATTCTTTGAGAACATGGATTTGCAATACTGTATCTCTCTTCTTGTGTTCCCATGTCCAATTCCTATTTGACTTAGGTCCTAGATAATGTATTTGTGCCTTTATTTTAATTAGATTTCTTTGGTATTTGGTCTTTTTTAACTCCATATATTTCTTTCTTTCTTTTTATTTCTTTTGTATGCTGCCACACCTAGCTTTAACTTTCACTCTTCCTCCAATACACCCAAGTACTTCCTCTCTCTAAATCTATGTAAAACTTCCTTGTAGCTGTTTGTATGTAAACACAGTTTAGTATAAAAATGCTGTATGATTATTTATTACTTCAATTTGTGTGCGTGATTTCAAAGCTGTGGTGTCTATATTTTTATGTTTTCTGGGCACTGCACTTGCTTTGTGAGTTTTGTCTCCTGTGAAATACAATGGTCCAGCAACACCACCCTGGAAATACCTGAGTCAATATTGACTCGGGAAGGAAAAGCACCGTTCTACTGTATTACTGGTGGCAGTCCCTGCAAATCCTGGAGTTTCCCTGAAAGACTCCCACTGACAGAGCAACTAGACCCATTTCTGTTTAATTTAACGCATTAACTACTCACAACATGGCACTGTAATGCAAATGTGGCAGCAGAAGCTGTTTTAAGGAACAACGAGTTACAGAATAGGATCATTCTGAGCATTTAGCTGAAAAAGATACCTGCCTTAAATTTGTTCTCTACACTGCATTCAAGAAACACCTGTTGATATTCTTAACACCTAGAGACAAAGAATTAATTCAGTTTTTATAAGTTATCTCATGGCATCTGTTAGTCACACTAATCAAACCCAGCAAATTCCACATGGAAATTCAGGGTTTTTACACTATACCCTGTAGCTGTTTACACACTCATAAAATGAGGATAACATTGATTATCTCAAAAGGCAATTGTGACAATTAAACAATAAACATAAAAGATGCCTTGTAGGGAAAAGCATTGGGAAATAACTTTTCTGTCATTACATTCAGGCTACCTCAAGCAACAATATCCCTTTATCTTTCATAATTTATCATCCCGTCTGGTTTACTGCCCATTTTTCTGTTGGAAGGCTGTTCCTAAGCTACATTTCTCAGATCATTAACATGTTTTTACTCATTCTAATGAACACAACAAAAACTGAGTAGTCACCTATATGGGTTATAGTCTAAGCAGTACCTAAACACCCACTTTGAACAGAAATTTGTCTGCTCCTAAAGTTGTGCTGCATTTGTCCAAAAGACCCAAAAAACCCTGTTTAATGTTTTAAACTCCTGCAGTAAGTGGTTATGGAAGAGGCAACTTAAGCCCAGCCTTAACATTTCAATCAGATTTTTATTTATGAAAGCAACCATGTTGTAGTTGGTTGTGTCTAAATATCTAATGTACCCTATGCTGTCCTGCATTTCTCACAGTCCAAAAAGGCAGTGAACAACCAAAGAATACAGATGCAGACTGAAAACCACAAATTAACGCATTTTGCTTCTTTCTTATAAACATTGAAAAACTGAACTTTGGCTTTCATTTTGTTTACGTGACAGAAGTAGTGGGTCTTGAGTAGAGCTGTGCAGAGAGGCAGGAAAGAAACACCATGAAATACTTTTAGAAATATGTACTAAGTGTTCAGAGCAATGAGGATAAAAGCACAACGGTTGAAAAATGGAGGGGAAAAGGAATAAATAAAGTGCTGCAGTGACAGCAGTGAACGAGAAAGAACCTGATTAGATAGGGGGGTAGAAAAGGAGAAACAAGAACAGAATTGTGAGAGAGGAGTTCAACTTGGAGTACAGTGAGATCACTGTCAATGCATAGAAAATAATTCTGCAGGTCACTCAGTAGCACTATGGAACTCAATGTAAAACTACCAGTTAATATAAATAGATTACACTAGACAGAATAATACTTCTGATTATGCTGACAAGGGACTGCTATAAAATTGAAAGTTTTCCTCAAGTGTCAGACTACCTCTCTCTCACTGCTAGCAAATTAATTTTGTGAAAGGAACATGGCAACATATTGATCTGTAGATCTGTGCTACTTGCATTACTGTCACTGTTCTTCAACATAATGCTGAAGGCAACCCTTACTCCATATTTACGTAAACAGGCATAAAAAGTACACAAAACAGTGTGCCACTAATACAATAGGTAGGAATTTTTGCCAGTAACTGAACAGTAAATTTGAAAATGCACAATAATATGTTCATCACCGCATGCATTGTGTACAATTATTTTGTATACTGCAGTTTAGCTATTTTTTAAATACTGTAATAGGCATAGAGACACAGTCATGCAGGACAGAAGCTACTTCAAGTGATCATATTAGTCCATCACCCAAGCCTGAGCTTGTAGGTCTGTAAATGTAACACAGCATATTTTGTAACACTAATGCAATCTTAGTAATTACAAAATTCCACTGCAGCTTTGTCTCTAAGTTTTTACTAAACATTATTTGTTTAGTAAAAATCACTTTTTGTATGAAGTTGAATGCTGACCCTTGTTCACTTTGTTGCTAGTCTCATGGAACTTACTAGATTCCATGATTTGGGGTTTTATTTTTGTCCCACCTCCTGGAGTAATATTAAGAATCTCAGCTTTGGTTTTGTTAGGATCCTAGCTCGCACAGAAGTGGAGGAAACTCCAGACATGTGAACCTTAGTCTTAAATACCATATGAAAGAGAGAAAGAATTCCAAACTTCATTAAAAAATCCCCTTCCCTCAAAGCCATTCTCATGATCGGTTGGGGTCTGACTCATAGGTGCTTGAACATTTGAAATTATTAAAATAATGAAGTTTGTAAAGTGAGAGATAATGAGATCCTAATGTTGTTATAAATAGGACTGGTGCTCTGCCTAGAAGCACAGCACTTCTCTCAAGACTGATTCTGTTCAAGACATTAATCAAGACATTAATTTTCCAGTGTCCTTCAATATTTTTCTCATTTCCTCCATGGGTTTTTTCTTGTCTTGTTTTTTCAGGCATCGGAATATGTAAGCTATGCAATATGGCACTGTGTAAGAAACCCTCTCCTAGTTCATCATGTGTTGGAAAATCTGTACCACCCAGAGCAGAACCACCCAGAAACACTAGCCCAGCCCTCACAAGTACAGCCATGCCAGCAGTCGTCTCCTCAGACAGTGCAGAGTGCTGTGCTGACAGAGCTGTTACATTTCCGGTTCAATAGCTGGCTCATGTATTTCTGCATGATTTTGCACTGCGTAATTGCAATTTAGCCTGTTGCTCCACTTTTGTTATAAACATCTTTCTTAAGCTCATTTCAAATTCTAACTGCCGGTTCTAACATTATTCATCTATTACAACAAGAGCAAAGCAATTTACAGTGATCAGAAGATCACGGAGAAAGTTCAGTCATGTTTTCTCACTCATGAAGTGAGAATCTTCCTCCATAGTGAATATTAACACAATGCCTTTAGGTCCACCAATGCTTCCCAACAGGCTAACATCCTCTCTGTCATGGGAGGGAGCTCAGAATTCGTGACTGTCCTTCCTCTAACCTTTCACTACATACAAGACCAAAACAAACATGATCTCCATGTCTCTACAAAAGAGAATTTTTTTCACATCCTCTTTCACTTCACATGAAATGTCTCATAATGACTCCATTGTGTAGCTATAGCTTGGCTTTTAATGACATTTTCCTCTACCCAAAGAATAGACACTTTCCATTTCTATAATTTTTCTCTCCTGTCTTTTCTTTTCCTTCTACCTTCATGTTTTAGAGAAAATAACAGAATTGCTATGTGTTACTGATGTGACACTAACAAAGAACATAGAAGTAAATAGTTGCTGACAACTCTAATATCGGCAGACAGATATTTAGATTTTTTTTTTTTTTTTTTTTTTTTTAGTTTTCACATGCAATAACTTCACCACAGAGGGGATTGTGGAGACAGATCCAGAATTTCTCTTTTTATGTTACTAAACCAGTATTATTTTTCCTAAGTATCACTGGAAAACTATAAATAATTTAGAAAGAAGTAAGGACCTTTCCTCCTGTCACAACTTGAATATTTGGACATAAGTTTGTGTTGAATTAATTTCTGATAGATTTATTTTGTAATGTCATATTATTATGTGATCCCTTTAAGTCCTAAATGCTGTGTTAATAGTACTGTTCTATTACTGTATTTTTACAGCAGCACCTAAATGCATCATAAAGGAATTTAGTAACAAACAGGCTAAATAGTGATTAATCTTAGTATGCATAAATATTGTTCCATAGGTTAATTTATTTGCCATGGGAAAAGTTTAAAAAGTTCTGGAGCAGCAGTAATCTTGTCATAGGCTTCAAAAAGCTAGAAGGTATCTGAAAGTATAGAAACACGACTGCTGATAAAAGAATATTTTAGAAGAATCCAAAGTAGACCACTTGAAGCATGCACAAATACTCATGGCTATGCACGCTGGAAATGCTCTGTGTTCTCTCTTGACCGCTATAGTTGCTGCTAGCAAGACATTCCACAGCTGCAGACCTACCGTTGACAGCCTCAGAGACCTTTCCCTGGGCTTTGTCAACCTAACAATTATGCATTGACCTAATTTTCCATTACAGATTATCAGTGACAAGGGGTCTTTGGGAATATACGTTGCCACCTGACAGAGCACTTTCTGCACCATGAGCAGAGCCAGATCATTTTAAGGAAGAAGAGTTTATATTACGGCTGCAATGTATTCTCAACAATTTAGTGTGCAGGGCTGCCCATGGTATAAGGGGCCTCAATGGTTGGCTCTACTTAGAGAAATCTGCAGCAATTTAACACAGAAAAAACATAAGTTACTGTGGCTCAATCTTCCAGCTAAACTAAAATTTCACAGTGAAAGTGCCCAAAGCTTCCTACCAAGACACAGGCTTAGACAGCCTATGGATTTAAGCTCACACACTGCCATTTCCTGGGTTGGTGCAGATGTGGATGTAAAAATATCTGGGTAATTTGCACTCACAAAACCCAATTTTTTACCAGAGAAACCAAAATTTTTCTCTAGCACTACAACATGAAGAAGTGCTACCATGTATTGTAATTACCTTACGGCTATAAAATCCACACACAGCCCACAGAAAACACCATACAAAACCCCAAAGAAATTACAAAGTAATGCAGCAGCTCCCTGAGTGCTTTTATAAGCACCTTTCTATCTCTTTCTCATGCAGTGAGGTGGTTTATCCATGAATGAGAAAAGCAGGAAGGAAAAAAAATAAGCGCTTGTGTCATAAATCGTCTGATAGAGCCTTCAAGTAAATTTCTATTGATCTGAGCATAAAGGCAGCTGAAACAGTGTACAACTTTTTAGGTACATCATATAAGCACATCACTGAGTTCCCTCTAAAGGAAGCTACATTCTAGTTACTCTCCCACATTTCAAATCCTCAATGAGATTAGACTTAACTGTTTGAAACATAAGTGGGGAAGGATGAGGAGATAGAAGCTGAGAAAAAAAATGAAACTGGTATTTCAGAAAAAATATTCACAGTGCATTAGTATCCAGATAATGTCATACACAATAACATCATATTGCAGAATGAGACAATTGTTCCTCTATAAATTCAGTACAACAACCCTTAGAGCAACATGTTCAGTTCTGTCCATCGTGTTATCAGAAGGATGTTAGCAGCTGGGATGGAGCTTGAAGAAGTGCACAAGTAAGATTAGGGTAGTGAATATACTGATTTATATTGAAAGACTGAGACCTAACTACGTGCAACTGGGTTAAGTGATAATTAGAAGGAGATTGTAAGGGTACATGATAGTAACCTGAAAACAGGTGAAGGGTAGGGCAGAAATTATTTATAATAATACAAGGGAAGAAAACTTGGAATAGTAAGGAATAAATTAGGACTGCTGCACTGAATATAATACAGACATTTCAGCCAGGCATAAATGATGCAAGGAAAGTTAAGCTATGGAAGATTAGTTTCTAGCTCAGTCAGAGCAGAGGACATGAGGCTGACATGGATTTTAAAAACAGGCTGCACATAAATATGCACACAATGCAGCTACTGTATGCAAGAGAAAATAGAATTTACAATGCTTCACATTTCTTCTAGAAGATTTTAAATTTTGAGCAGCAAATATAAAATTCTTAAAATTTGAAGGCTTATGTTGAAGTAAAAAAATGCCAGAATCTAAAATTGAAAAATATATGGAATTTGGTTTTAAAGGTAAATGAATCAGGAAACACGGTAGTGGTTAAGTACTTCTTTGTGGTTTTGAAAAAAAAAAATCCAAACTGTCACAGGAATTTCAAACATACTGAAGAGATAAAAATGGTCTAGAAAAAGTCTGCATCAGAATTTAGCCACACTATAAACAATATACACCAGACTGCCACAACAGTTCATCCTTTTATTTTCCAGTATTGCTACTTAAAAATACGTGATATAGCAACATGTGATATAAGGAAATATATAAAAAAGGGCCTTTTCTGCAGGATTCCTGAAATTTTGCTGGCAGAGTAAAATAAAGACTAAAGATAACTGCAGAACAATCTTTACATTTTCTCCACCTCTTCATTTTTATGTCATGAGGAAGAATGTAATAAGAATATGACAGTATGTAAATCAGTATAATTTGTTGCCTTAAGAATGAAAATGTCTTGAAACTTGTTACGGTCTTTTCTTGAGAAAGGTGCCAACATTAATGTCTTTTGCATCTGGTGCTAAATTATCATTGAAACCCATCTCACCATCTAAGAGTATTGTCCTAAGTAAAGTGGCCTAAGTAAAGAATTGCTTTCCAGCCATAGGAATTGATGAGACTAGGAAAAGAAACTTTACAGGGATCTATACAGATTGTCACCAGAGACAGGTCAACAGGGATGGTGTGGAGAGAGCAGAAAGTACAGCAACAGGAGAAAGAATGAAATCCAGGTAAATGCCACATTTCTTAATCTTGTAATGACAGACAATCTATTTTTACTTTCTTTAGATCATTACTGGGAATACCATCCACACCACATGCACAGTGAGTTTGAGACCTTTGGAGACAACCACTTCACAGAACTGCAGAGCGTGCAGCCTCCCCAGCTGCAGCAGCTGTACAGGCACATGGAGATCGAACAAATGCATGTCTTGGATTCTGCAATCCCAACCACACACATCGGACTCAACCATCAGGTATGGTTACCAACACTTACACAGAATTTTGGATGGCAGTTAATGTTAAGGAAAATAATGCATTAGGGGATGCATGCTCTTATGTGAAAGAGATTGCTGAAATTACACAAATTCTTCCTGCACTTGATGTAAGACTCTTCATTGTTGGGACAAATGTGGTTTAAACATTCTTTTTACCTAGATAATGAGAAGTCATGTTCCTCAAATTGTCTAAAAAGACCATTGCATTTTGTGAAGGTGTTTGGAATTTCAAATGTTCGTTTAATTTGGAATGAAAATCAATGGGTTTGTAATTCTGAAGATGAACTGGACCTGAGAAGTTTGTATCACATAGCAAGGATACCTATGACTTCTGAGAAGTATTCTGAACCTTGAAGCAGTAGAAAAGTTTTAAATATTTCCAAGCAATCCTGACAGTTTTACATGACTTGTACAAGAAATGCTAACAAAGACAAGTCACTAGTAATTTTACCACAGGCTGAGAAGAACCTACTTGTACTTCTACATGGGAGTAAATAAGTCACAAGCCAAAACACACTGTCCTGTCTTTGTTCATATTTTGCTTGAAGCCAGTCATTTCCCTGTAAGATAAGTCATTATGTGGTAAAGATAGTCACCAAAGCGCCAGTGAATTCTCACTAATGCTGAAATTATAAGGGGTTCCATCATACTGCAAAGATACTAAGCACAGTGGGTGTTGAGATCACATTTAACTCTTGATCCTACAAGAATGTGCCCAAAGTCATTTCTGGGAGCAGTAGAAAGCTGAGTTATCTTGTGCTAAGGAGTTTACCAAGGCTGGCAAGGTACATACTGACAAGGTACATCCTAAATACAAGACAGAGCAGAACTGAAGTCAGAGAAAAAAGCATTTGCTGATTACAGCACTGTATATAATGGAACCGTTGCTGAAACTCCATGAGAGAAACCGCATGCATGGAGTTGTCATTTGGGGTTTCTTTGTGCAAAGCAAACCGAAATTGTATATAAATACTGTATTAATCAAAAAGAAAGAAGAGAAAAACAGAGTAAGTAAGTGAACACTGCCAACAGGAAACTGACTGCAAGCCTTGAAAAAATCAGGAATAGAATATAAGATGTAGATCAAATGAAGAACTAGGAACAGAAAGTTACAAATATAAAAAATGCTTCATGGAACAGCAGTCTGTGGGAAGCTTCAAGTCGTTTCAGTTGCTCGCTGCAACTGCTAATACCTAATGACCAACCATTATCTCTGGCCCAAGGGCAAAGGATGAAAATGAGCCCCTTTATGAATGTCTTTGGAAGCACAACAGAAAAATGAGAGGGAGTGCTTCTGCTTATCCCACTTCATTCTACTCAGCTATCATGTTTCATTTCAGACTGAAAGGCAGGGAACTAGTTTTGTTGCAACTTTCAATGAAGAGCACTGTGCTCTCTCTCTGCCCCACCCCACAAAAAGCTGCAGATGTTAGTAGGTATAATTCACCACTACCCTCCTTTTCCTTACCAGCTGGGGGGCTTTGGCTTTTTATTTTACTTTACCTTTTTTCCTGCAGTAGCTCATGCAAATGATACGTGGCATGCTCTGAGTTTCACCCTCCCATGTGTCTCAGTCAGTCCCAGGCAGAGAAACAGAAGCAGGAAGCAAGTTTTAATCCTCCACTGAATTTGCCAGTTACTAACTACACCCAAGCTTGTCATGCAATAGCAGTTAGAGTTTGCAAATAAAGGAAGAACATTCAAAGATATGTCTTCAATTTTCTGTTGATATCACATTGTTTTGTGAAATCAAATTTGAGGCTTGAGCTGCTCTTGAACAAGATTTCTTTTAGAAGTTTTGTTAGCCTGACAACAGGGGTATCACAAATAATAATATAAGAAAAGAATATTAATTCTGGAGGGAGAATGAAAGAAAAGGTTGAAAAAATTTGACAAGAACTTTAGAAAGAAGAAAACCTCACATGGGTGCCACAGACCCTGAGACAACAACAGAATATGGAAAGTAGCTAGTAGTTTCTTAAGTTTTCTCTCTCCAGAACTGTATTAGTAACCTGGCTCTTTCTAACACACTGGTATGTCCTTTGTGACTCTTTGTAACATAACTGTGTGATACTCTATTGGCCTATGCTGAGTTTCAGGTGAAAAGTAAGTGTAAGCAAAAATACAACAGTTGAGAAAAGTGGGGAAAAGCATGGGAAAAGCTCACTTAACTCCCCAGGCAGGCCTTTGCCTGTGAGACACGGTGCCCCTCCCTCCTCCACTACATTCTCCCACCATCCAACTCCATTCCCGGAAGGGCAGTTTGCTTACTCCCATATCACCTCCCAGAGCACTCCAGGTTCCCACAACCTTTTTATCCTCAGGGGCACCAGTGTCTGTTCCCCTCCCCTGTAAGACACTGTCCCACCTTCTCATTCCCCTTCCCCCATGGCACTCTCTCCCTTCCTTCCTACCCCTGAAGCTGCATCTTTTTTAACTGCAAAAAGTTAAAAGTGACTGACTCTGTGGTGCGGGTTGAAGTTTTGCTCTTGGGGATCTGGCAGGAAGCTTACACACACTCTTGCCCAATCCTGCCCTTCCTGCCCAATCGGCTCCATCCAATCTGCCAACTCATTAACCGCCAGCTGCTGCACCCCAAAACCAGCCTTTGCACACGGCTTATTGGGACATTTTAAGCTGGTGCAAAACTCATCACTCAGCAAACTCCAACACTGGGTGGGTGGTGTGACTCATGAACACCCACTCCCCACTTCAGTGCCTAAAGTCCCAGGCGAAGGGTGCCAGGTTCAAGATATCCTTTCTTGGTGAAGGAAAAGAAAAGCAGTTCAGAAGAAGCTCACCTTCAAGGACTATTATCTGTCCCATTTCATGAAAACTGCATTCTATATGCTGCTGGGTTTGGGGGATGTTGGCTGGGTTTTATGTAATGAAGGAATTGGATTCTTACTCCCTGGCCCTCAGACTGATCTGTTTCTCATTATTAAATAAGAAGCTACCACAATTTGTGACAATTGGTTGTGATCCCTAGCAAACCAGACCAGAACTGAGAATTTACAGAGCTGAGGTATATTCCACACTGCTCCTAACAACACCTCTATAAAAGGGCAAGAGAATTTAACACAAAAAAAAGTGGTCTGCTAGCTTTAGAGATGAGAAATCCCCATTAATGGGGAATTTTCAGATAGCAACTCAGGAAAACAGAATGTGAGCCAAGATGGTGTATCCTTTATCTTAGTGTTAAGGCTATTCCCCTCCTCTCAGGGGAAATTCAAGACAGAAAACTGACAGACCTTTGTAACCCCATCTCCAGATTTGGATGTAGTCCTATGGGGATTCAGTGCTGTCAGAAGGTGCTATGCCTGAGAAAGGAAGAGGACAACAGAGACAAAGCCAGCCATACTAAGGCAGAACTGTTCAGCTCTTTTGATTTTAAAAGAATAGCTCCAGAAGGTCTGTGTTAGAAAAAAAGTTGTTCTCAAAAGCAGTTTTACTCCGGGGATAAGCAACAGCGATCAGAAAGGCATTAGGAAGAATGCAAGCTGGGGGGAGGGGGAGGGGAAGAGGGGCAATATTACTTGCATAGGATATAACATACGGGAAAATTCTGACTTTAACAACCTTATTCCTCCTTCCCTCTTTTCAAGGTGCTTCATTGTACATGTGTAAGTGTTGACTGTTATCTGAAAGTGTTTCTTAATTGGGTAGTATTTATATATATAAATATATATATGTCGACAACTAAGTCCCTCATTATTACACTAAACACTCTCACATACCTCTTACTTTCTCCCCCCTTTTCTCCTTAATTCTCTTCATTACATTTAATTCTGATGCTCAACTCTTTATCACTGCCTCCTCCCTCTACTACTCTGTTCTCCAAAAGGTGTCGTATTTGCCCCGGATGTGCCTACAGTACTCCTCTCCACCTCAGCCCAGTTCTGATGAGGAGGACATGGAGAGGCAGAGCCCCCCACTGGAGGTATCAGATGGGGAGAATGATGGTGTGGACCCTGGGCCCGGAATTATGCATGGAGAAACAGGTCAGTGGAAACAGAGAGACTTTGCCAAGCCATGTGCTAAGCAGCTGTTATATTACCATGATGATAATTAATAAAACTGTAGAACTGCTGTGCTGGTATTCTATCCCACTGCCATAGGTTTTATTTCCCTGAGTCCTTGCACCCTTCTGTCTTCCTAATCTTTTACAGCCATAGCTGTGTTTATATCTCATTTCTTTATGTGCTCACACTCCCTCCTTCTGCTTTGCTTATTCAGGCTTCCTGAATGGAAATGGCTTTTGCCATTTCTACTCCAAATTCCATTAAGAGATGGGAAAACCAAGGCAAGAAGGTCAAGCAAGAACTGATTTAAAAAAATATTTAGCTATCTTTGCTCAGTACCTGAGAGTCACATTCTGTATAACCTACCAAAAAGAGGTTTAGATTAGTGTCAAAATAGTAATGTTTTTCAATTAGCTTCTAATTAGAAAATTAATTTCAGAACAAGGGTTTGGCCTTTTGAATTACTTATTATTTCTTTTTTTCTTGGTACATCAATCCACATTATGACTTCACAGTGTTACACTGTTTATTGTTATAAATGCTGCAAACTGAAGAAGTTACAAGCTAGCTGAAACAGTTATATACGTTCTGCTGTTTCACCAGGAACTACACGCAAATAGTAATGCTCCGCTGGGTTTCTTCTTTAAATCTCACACAGGTAGCAAGAAAAAGATACGTCTGTATCAGTTCCTTCTGGACCTTCTTCGCAGCGGGGACATGAAGGACAGCATCTGGTGGGTGGACAAGGAAAAAGGTACTTTCCAGTTCTCCTCCAAACACAAAGAAGCATTGGCACATCGCTGGGGCATCCAGAAAGGCAACCGCAAGAAAATGACCTACCAGAAGATGGCACGGGCTTTGAGAAACTATGGCAAGACGGGAGAGGTCAAGAAAGTTAAGAAGAAGTTGACCTACCAGTTTAGTGGAGAGGTGATGGGAAGGGGGGTCACTGATAGGAAGCATTATCCTCATTGAGGCCATGGGACCCTAAGCAAGAAAAATATTAAGACCTCCTGGCTGGATACCAGCAGAGGAGATGGACTCATCTTTCTCTTTGCTTCCTGTGCCCCCTTCTCTGCCTTTAAACAGCCTTTACCATCAGATGTTTCTGGTACGAATTCCCTTCTTCAGCATCTGAGAATCCTAACCATGACAGAATTCTTTGCTTCCATCCTCCAAGCTGGACAGAGTTGGGAAATTTAAACAATGTACAAATATATTATTGTCAGGAAAGATTTTTTTTTTTTGATTGTATTGTAACTAAAGAATACAGCCGATGAAGTTTTGCCTCCAAAGGTGGTGCTGTGTCACCCACAGTGACACCGCGATAGCTTCCAGCTTTCAAACTAGCATTAATACAGGCTCTGCCGCAGCTCTCAAGGCTAGAGAGAAGTTTGCAGATCTTGGAATGATACTCGTTCTTTTAAATAGTAATAACATGTACATATTTAATAAAATTAGATATAATGAAGTTCTGGTATTTGCATAATAAATGATTACTTCACAAACAAATGTTGCTTATTCAGTTATACAGGTATAGGTCCTCTGTGATGTCTGAAGAAAAGGCACACAAGGTTACAGGGCCTTTTCCATCTGTTGCTACTTTTTAATTTACCTAGAAACACCATCAGTGCTGTCAAACTCAGTAAAAAGTTTAATAGGTGAAATACATTACTGTGAAAGAGACTACAGTACTGAAGTAAATTTAAATATACATATATATATCTCTGTCACTATTTTTTCCTGTGCAAACAAAACCCTGCCAGTTGAATAATTTCTGTTCATGTATACCAAGAATAGCATTTATAGCTCCATGTGGTCTAAAACAACAATTAGCCATATTCTCCTGGGGTTTCAGTTATTTTCCAGCTCCTGATGCTTCTTCTGGCTTTCCTCCACAGTGATATCTTGATTTTAGCTTATGAAACTTTCTTGGAATTAATTTGCATTTAATCATGTCTTTGCAGAATTTTAGTACAAAAGGGTTTCAAGATTTTAACTGTGGATTTTAGTCCCTACTGTAAAACAACTAATAGTAATTAATTAAAATTCCATTGTATAGATTACACTCAAAATGCAAAATAAAAGATAACTCAATACCTGAGATACCATGGTAAATTTAGCCAGTACGTCTAAACACAGAAATGAAATCCAAAGTCAACCAAAACTAAGAAACTTAGCATTTTTAATTTTAGCATTATTTAACATATCTCAACTGTTTTCAAGCACCCAGAAATCAGGAAAACATCATGACTCTTCCAAAATATATGAGATGAAATGAGGCAGATCTAGAATGAAGAGAAGGATTTTGTTTAACAATATTGAAATGCAGTACATCATGCCAAATAAGACAATTTGGAAATCATAACTAAATAACCTAACTAAGTAACTTGAAAATTTTCAGAGCTTGCTCCTCACTGAAACCAAAAATAGTTGGAAGTGATGAGCTTTCTACAGACCTGAGTTCTTAAAACTATATCTAAACATAGTCAGTGTTATCTACACTAGCAATCTCACTTTGCAAGTGAAAAGTCTGGTGACATCATTCGGCTACAGTGTCTCCTTGGAGCCAAACAGGAAGAAGCTCTTGCTTAAAAAACATCACAATGTGCTACTTCCCAGTTCGTGAACATGATAAATACGTCAGTCAACACCAAAAATTAACTGAGAGTTAAAAGCAAGTAAGCGCTTCAGAACTTTCTCTATCCAAACAAGAATAATAAATAGAAGATACCTTTCATACTTACAAAAAATCTTGCAATTTTGTTTCTAAAATTCCACTGGAATTTACCTTCTATAAACTCCATCTGCATCCATATTGCAATTTTAGGATGAAAGCTGAAGACACTGAAGGCAGCTCTCAGAAGACTAAAACAACACTCAGCACTGACATAATATGGGTTTCTTCAATGCTAAACTAGAAACTCAGGACTTTTCTGCTTGGTATTGATGATGACTCTCCACCACTGACTTGGAATTAGAAAGAGATAAAAGACATTTGCACTCATCAGACTTGCAGACTTGATATTCAGGAAAACTAGAGTAATAATTCCTCTCTTCATAAAAATATCTTTATCACAAATGCAGCCTGAAAAGCAGAACTGATCCTTCTCTGACGCTATAATTTGAAGGAGAAGGATCATTTCCTCTTGCAGGAAAACTATGATAACTGGAAAGAGCCAAATAGTGAGTTAATTGTGGAGATGCTTAGGATATCACAAAAGCGATTTCAAGCTTATCAAAAGCTTTCTAAGATTTATGAGAACTACTTTTCCATTTTCCTAGTAAGTCTTGCATAAAAACCAATTAGATACTGGATAAATAGTACAAAATTAAAATAAGCATTCAGACAGAAATGCCAAGAACCTTTAAATGAGCTTTTTGAGCACTGTGTATTAATATAAAATGTACTTGAATTAAAGAATATGCATTTCACACTGCTTTTGACCACAAGTAATGTGTAAATGGAAGAATCAGAGAAAAATATTTCAGGGGGCAGTATTATTTATAATTAAAACATTTTTTAACATACTATTGAATATATTTTAACAAGCAGGTTTAAAATTTTCGTTATTTTCAAAGTTGGAAACTTTTTCTCTTCCTCTTGTTAATGCTTTGAGATACTGTTTCTAAAAATATTCACTCCCCATCTGTTTCTGGTTAAGTTTTTCATCTGTGGCATAAAGAGTGAATAATCATGTGTTGCAGCTGTGAAAGAGACCAAACCATGATGTTTTTCTGCCAAAATACTGTTTGTATCCCATACAATCCAACTATTCCAGAGAGTAGGCTGTCTAATCAAGCTGAACTATTGCCATTCAGTTGCACATGCAAGCAGAAGCTCTTTGGCTATTTTAGACAAAAATACTGTAATTAATGTGACAAAATCACAGGTTCTGCAAAAATTACAGAGGAGCGAGCATTCCATTTTTTCTGAAGGTGGTGTCATACCAGACTGGCAGACATGCTGGAAAAAGGTTAGTCAGGTCATTATCTGGAGAGATCACCCATGATTAGCGTAAGTTTATTGGAGCATTTTGCAGCTCACTGTTGTTGGAGATCATCAATCCTGTTTCAAAGAAAGCATTCATACTACAGCTGGATATTCAATTTATATATGACCTCTGCAGCCTGCGTTAAAAACCACCTTTATTATGTGCTGAGTAGTTCCTACTCAATTTTTGTGGATTCATCAGAAAACTATTGCTGACCTAAATCCAAAATGCTGATCGTAAATATTTTAGACTCCTTCCAGCCATACATCAGAGGCGTAGATGGCAGAAAAATTGCACTGAGTATACTGAGAGAGAATCTACTTCTAATAATTTACAGTGATAACATGTATTTTTTAATTCTACACACGTACAACAGAGAGAACTGCAGTGAAAGGTGCTATTATTTGTTTTTGTCTGACAGCCCACTTCTATCAAATCCTGCAAAATTCCCAAAAAATACATATATACATCCCTAATATGTCTACTGGGGTTTTTTTGTCTCCTGCTTCATGAAACTGTATCTGTATACTCTCATTTCAAAATCCATACACTGACGGAGTCTTATAATCTGTATTTGTCTTCACTTGTGATTGCAACAGGGCTTACAGTCTGTATTTTGCATGTTTCTTTTCCTCAAGTAAACCTGCCCCAGTAATTTTTTTCTATTTGTATCACTTCATCTCTTCATCTTTCTTCCATTTCTTCTTATTTTTTTCCCCCTCATTGAAATCTCTGTACAAAAAAATTCACTTCATAATCATCAAGCTTCATTCAAAATATAGTCCCAACTTCATAACTAGTACATATATCACATGACAGTTCAATTCAGCCTATTTATACCATTTCTCTAAATTTTGCTTGTACTTTAGCTGCACATTGTAAATTCATAGCAGAGACTTTATTACTGATGACAATAGAATAAACATTTTTTCTTTGAGAATGTCCAGAACAATACGTTCTCAGTGGAGATCCCACTCTTATGTATTTAAAATTTATGGATTGCTGATGGAAAAGACTCTGATGGCACAGACTGTGGGTACCAATTCCAAAATTTGCATTTATTTCTAATTTTTTGTGTGTGTAACTTGCTATCTCACCACATTTCCTTGTTCTAAGCAATACTCAAATCAGATTTACATAATTTTGCATACCAACATACCTAAAACACTGAAAATGTATGCTTGTAATAAAAAAGCTGCTGCAATAAACCTACTGATATACTACAGTCAAGTAGACAAAGAGTTTTGCTCTTTAAAGCAACCATAACAGTAACTAAAACTTCACCAAGCTGCACCTTTCCTCTTTAACAAATTTGCACATTGCAATTCAGTTGGCTTAGTTGAGCCTGTGATGTTAAGGAGGTCTGTATATAACCCAGATGATCAGAGTCCTAGTCCAAGAGCTGCAGAATGTGAACTTCTTCCAAAGAACACGAAAACATCACTAGGCTGCAGATATTCTTTCTCATTTTCTCACTCAAAACTCGTCTGTGTCTGCCTTAGCCCAGTGCCTCGCCTCAGACACAGGATCACAGAGCAACCTAGGTTGGAAGGAACCTTTGGATGTCACATCATCCAACCCCCTACCCAAAGCAGGCCAATTAGATCAGATTTCTCAGGGCAACTTTCTCTACATTCTGTGTTTCTTTCCATTCTCTCCACTCATACAGCCACATCCTCCTTCTTCATGCCTTTAGTTCCCCACAGTGTTACTTTTTACTGTTGGGAAGCCAAAGCAGTACGTGAGAATGAGCAGAGCAGTCTATGGACAGGAGGAAAATGAGGATGTGGTAGAACAGATAAGGTTTAGCAGGAGGTGGTGGAGGAGAAAGAAGGGTGGGAGGAGGTGTTGGGGAGACCAAGGTTATGCAAAGGATTGGGGAAGCGGCTTTGTGGTAGGAAGGAATGCAGTTTCTGTGCTTTGAGGGCTCCCTTTGAGCTTCTGTTTTAACTCCCCAGAAGCAGTGCTCTTGGTGTGAGAAGCCCTTTGATGACTGGTGCCTTTGTGCAGAATGCTTTGATTCCTCTGCCTTATGCAAAGTGAAGAATGTTTGGGTGCTGAGCTGGGCATTTGTGTATACAAATCAGTTTGGGGTTTTTTAGATTTAACTAACTAATTTTCTGAGTTTTGAGTGTCTGCTTTCAGAAACATAATTCTAGATGTCTTCTTTAGACATTCCCTCTTCCACTTTTTTCCGACTCACCAACACTGTACTTTCCTTTATCAGCCAGTCCAAGCTATCCATTCTGAGCTCTTTGTTTAGCTTTTCTCTGTATCTAAACTCAGCCACCAGATGCCTCCACATGTAGTAGATCCCAGATCCTTTATCCTCAATGTCCATTTTCAACTTGTGCCCAGCTAGTCTTATTTCTTCCTGTTAGGCCAACTTTTCTCACTTGTGCCTCCAGTCAGCTTCTCTATGCGAATGGTTCTCAGTTCCAATGCATTTGTTCAGCCATTTATAGTTTTCCCAGCCCACATCCTCTTACAGTTTCAGTCTTAGCACCTACTGAGTCCTAATTCTCTTCTCTCCCCCCTGTTTCTATCCCAGCTCTCCATGTAATATTCTTGTCCTTTGAGGATCTGTTTCAAACCCCTTCCATGATGTCTAGCCTCAGTTTTCTCCTGCCCATCCATGCCCTTCAATCACATTTTTTCATTTCCTTGTCCCACTCAATTTGGTGTGATCTCTTCTCTCTCTGAAGGTCCAGTCATTTGCCCCCCACGAGCTGTCCCTTCCATTTTGATGTGCCTGAGGGAGATGTTGTTTGAAGCACAGGAAATATATGCTGTTTGCTCCTAGTTCAAGTATGTGGATTCAGCCCAAGTCACACAGTAGCCCAGAGACAAATGCATACGAAACTCTGCTGATCCATGCACTGGACCTAATTGACACAATCAAAACTTCTTCAGAGGACAAAATCTAGAAAGTTCTCACTGAGCATATGCAGGCTTGTGTTGTTTTTCTGTAGTCTAGAATACGGAGCAACTAAGGTTGGTTACCATGAAGTCATTTAAAAGCACATCCCTGAAATGAAAGAAAGTTGCCGTGAAATGTCCAGAAAGAACTCAAATATGGAGTGCAAAGGGTAGGGATACAAAATGGTTGTGCAGAGGGAAGTTCATATAAGCAGGACCAGCACTCAAATCTCCTAAGTCCTTGCAAACTCAGATTCTGTCACTAAGGCCAATTGCCTTTGCACTGTACACACCGGAGTTCTGTGATTCAAAACCTCAAAGGAAACAGTCTTAAGTGAGGTTTAGGTTGGATATCAGGAACAGTTTCTTCACCCAGAGGTTGGTTGGTCACTGGAACAGGCTCCCCAGGGAAGTGGTCACAGCACTAAGCCTGACAGAGTTCAAGAAGGGTTTGAACAACTTTCTTAGGCACATGGCAGGACTCGTGGGGTTGTCCTGTAAAGGGCCAGGAGTTGAACTCAGTGATCCTTGTGGATCCCTTCCAACTCAGGATATTCTATTATTTTATGATTCTCTGAGCAGTTGAGTGAATGAGTCCTGCTGGGCCTGTGCTCTGCACTCAGCCACCTCATCTGTCCCACCATCAACACCAGTAAATCTGCAGTGGCTAGAACCAAGAGTTAATTATGCTGCCTTGTCCTCAGAAACTGTTGAATCATGGAGAAGATGGTATTTTAGCAAAACAAAATCAAACAAAGAGGCAGAGAGACAAATAAATAGAGATAGAACCAAGAAATTAAAAGGCATGACAGAAACTACCAGCCCAAAGTAGAAAAGTAATAGATAGATTTTCTTCCTGGATAGCTACATTTGAACAAAGTTGTAACAACCTACATACATAACCTTTTAATAGGAAGTTGAATAGTCTTATTAGAAAGAGATGCTGTTAACTTTGGTTATAAAAAAATCCTTGGGTTTCTTTACATAAGCCATGCTACAACTATCCAAAATCACACCACCTGTCACTGCAGGCCACCTATTACTCTCATTTTTAAATTTGGCTTTGAATTACGTGATGAAAGCCACTATCTGAAGCACAGAAGAATCATTTCAGACTTGCAAATAATTCTTCTAATAAGTAAGGACATCCTTTTCCCTCTCACTCATTTTTTTAGCACAGGCCCAGAGACATTTATTACATGTTGCGTCACTCTGCATGGACATCAGTTTCATTTGAATACAGGATGGAAATTAACACATTTTCTAAAAAATTATCTTGTGTTGCAGTGCATTCGTAAGTGGCTATCATGATCTACTACACATCTATTTTGGGACAGTGTAGCCATTGAAATTATGTATTTCATTTGCCTAGCAGTTTTGTTATTAAAAGTTGTGACATAAATAAATAAATAAATAAATAAATAAATAAATAAATAAAATCTAGAAAATGCCAGAAAAAGTTTACTATTGCAACAATGCTGCCACCTGGTAACCTGAAGTGTAATAGCAGAGAAAACATTCATTTTGCCCTATCTTGAACATGGAGATGTATTTAAAATGTTACTTTAAATAACATTTAAAATCACAAAAGCTGCAAAGTTATTACTGAAATAGGATCTTTTTCCTGCATCAGAGTAAATCATTCTCATGGATCTGCTTCATTGTGGGGAAGAAGTAATTCATACCTTCCCCAGATTAAACTTGATTCTGAATCTTGGAAGGTATCTATGGAGAATAACCAGCTAAAAGATTGACTCACCATGGTGCTTGAATTAAATAAGCCTGATTTTGAGCACACAAGTAGTCAGAATCAAGTCCACACTTAAAGTTATTCAATTACCCCAGTAAATGAAAACTATACCACTAAATATTTACAGAAAGAATCAAATCTACAGTGAGAATAGATCAAATGAAATTCTGAGAACAGAGACACAAAGAAAATAAGATGTCAGATGTTGTCATAGGTGAAAAATCCATTAATTAAAAGGAACACGCTACGACCACATTAAATAAAGAATATTTATTTAGAATAAAAACTCATATAAAGCTTGAGAAACATTAAATGCATTGAGAAAAGGTTCCCAAGCACTTATGAGAGTCCATAACTTTTAAAGTCTAAAATAGTTTTTAAGTACCTGTGATAAATAAGCAACTGAGAATGCAAAGTGAATAAACTTATTTACATGATTCCAGCAAGGATCAATGGGGTGAACTCCTGCCTGGTGCACTCCTTATGCTAATAATGAAATGCAGAGTGTATTGTTGAGCTTTGTTTTCTAACACACAATGCAAATGCTTCATCATCTTATTATATATATTTAGCCTAGCATATTAGATTTTTTTGATTACTATAAACTTCTTTCAAATTCCCCAGGAAATAAAGGCTCAAAGATAGTTACTGGGATACCACCCTTAAACAATACATCCTTAAAATGCAATCTAATGACTGACTCTATCTCCTTTGAATAACAACACAATTTAGATTATCCTATAGATTTCCAGAGAAGTATAAGAACACAATTATTCTGCCAGCCATGTGATGGCAGGATGAATTCCCTATTTGCCCTGGAGGAAGCAGGACCCTTCCATCAGCAGCATAGTGATGGTAGTGACCTCTTTCAGACATGCCATTGTCAGACACATGCCTGGCAAATTTAAAGACAGAAACCTGTCTATTAGAAAGCAGAAAATGAAGGAAGATGCTTCTGTATGTAATGTCAGGTTTAAAAGTGTTTTAATGTATGACTGTAAAATACACAACTGTATTTTTTGTCCAAAAAATTGCAGGAACTGTGACAAATGTATAGAAAAAAATCAACATTCAGATACTGAATGGGAGATTCTGTTCTCTGTTTTGCCAGGAGACAGGGGTCAGCACAAGGAACACAGGCATCAACTTCAAAGAATAAGCGTATAAATTTACTATGTGCAAAGCAGCAAAGAATTACAAAAGAAGCAAAGAATTATAGAAGGATAAGCTTAGCAATGCCCCTAATAATTACTACAAAGACTGTCTATAGTGATTAAGAAAGATACATCACCAGTCACCCTTTTAATACATTACCATGATCATCATCCAGACCCACACGTCAGCTGGAGAGTCCCTGATCACAGCCAAGGGGCTGAGAAACACTCCTGGTAAGTGGGAAATCCTACACAGAGTGTCCACTCATAGGTGAGGCTTCCACCTTCATTGTCAAAAGGGCCTAGCTTTTATATCGGTAAACAAATAAGCTTACATCACTATTAAGTGAGGAAAAGATCTGGCTCTCTCCTCTCCTTGCGTTTCACCCAGAGCCTGGCCAGGGTTCAGAGAAAAATCAAGGGAGTCCATTTGGACTATCTACCATCAAACAGGGCTAGCCATCTACTTCCATGTCTCTAAATAGAGAAAGATAGACACATTCATATTTCATTAATGAACAGATACAAACCTTCATTAATAAGCGAATACTCATATACCTTACTAACAAGCCTGCATGTTTACACAGGTGTAGTCTTACATATTTTACTGTTGATTATACAGAATTTTGGCTAATAAGCAGATATATGGCTAAATATTACATTAGGTTTGAAGGTTCATCTAGAGGTTTAGGCCTCAGCACTTTTTCCAGAGCAAGAGGATATTAAAATTAAAAGATGAAAAATTCAGAATTAATAATAGAATTCCTATTTTTAATATGTGCATTTCGACAGTGGAATCACTCCTATTGGAACTACACAATTGATTCCAAGGAGTTAATGTCATTATAGAGACAAATGAGTATTTAGGTGAATCAATAACATTGAGCATTCCAAGAAATTTGAAGAAATATTTAAGATGTACTCAAGCCAATATCTATTGGCATTCATAATGAATTGTCTTTTAGCTATGCATTACCCCATATTTAATTATTCCAAGGTTCCCAGTTTGTGCTTTGAAGCACCTCCTGCTGGACACTCACAGAGAACAAATATAGGCTTGGCATGTATGATAAATACTACAAGTCTGCATTTTAAAGAGTTTGTATATAAATATACATTTAAACCTATAAAAATGGGTTTATTTCCACTCACACCATTTTAGTTAACAGTAATAAAGGCTTATGGTGCTAACAGTAAAAAAACTCCAGAACTGAACATTATTTTGAATCCAAATCTAACGTACTGTTGGCATAATGTGTACTTTATGAAATCAAGAACCTCAGAAAGCACCATATAAGCTTTCAGTAAAAATAATTATTTGCTAATAGGGGAGGGAGAAAGGATGAGGTACTGCAACTAAGTTCTCCAGGCAAAATGATTCCTGAGGAAAGTTACTGATGGCAACTACAAGAGGCTCATATTTTAAATACTGCACAAGTGACTTCTAGTCACTAATTTTCTTTTTAAACATTATTTCTTTGTAAACGTTATTGCTCTGTAAACACTACATCAAGGACAACTAAGCTGAGAAAAAAGTTCTGATCACAGTCCACCTCTGAATAATCTGAAAGGTATTTCTTTCTTTCTCTGTGATAGCTCTGCCTCCAGTGGCCTCTATTTTCTAAGTCTGCATGCATACAGCTTTCGTCCCAGAAGAGATCTGAGTGCAGTTCCAGCTCAGTGGTGTGTTGGGGGTCAAGTCTGAAGAGAAGGAGTTAATGGCATATCTATAATAGAGAGAAACATTTAAGAAAGGAATAGCAATCTTCACTAGTCAAGTGACAGATTTTTTCATACTGTGAGACCCAAGCTCTTTGAAAGGCTTCAAGTCAAAACAAATAGCTGAGATTTTCTGACTCCCAGTAAAATGCCTCAGGCACAGTATAGTAAGTAAAAACGTAACATGGTAACTTGTGCTCCTCTAGAAACAGAGGCAATGGAAAATATTTGTAAGTGACATCCTGCCCAGCTTCCTCATTCATCCATAAAAAATTCCTCTAAGGGAAGGAGAGGAAGCATTTGGCCCAGAATCAGGAGAGGTATCAGCGGTCATTCTCGCATGTTCACATTTGTCCTATCAGCCTACCCAGAGTCAGACGTGAATGACAGACATAAAGCACGGTGACTGATGAGCTACATGCACACTGGTCCATTCTCAGCTCCCTGCCAAAAGAAGAAATCCTTTAGATTGAGGTTTTTATAGGATAGTAAAACTGGCAAAAACATGAATACCACAACTTTTTTTAGAAATTGTTTTTTTCAATACGTGTGCTGGCTAAAATATGCTAAGTATTTGGCCTACAGAGTTTTTGGTAAAGCTTAAAACTCAAAATGGATATACAATCAACTCAATAAAAGAATGATTGTCCACAGTTACTATTTTGACATTTGCTAAATGTATGAATAAACAAAAAGCAATAGCTGGAGCACGAAATGGCCATACTAGAATAATTTTCTAGTGAGGTTTTCCCCAAAATTTTCTATATTATTAAGCAAAAATTAAACCTTCTAGAGGTGCAAAAGAGAACCCTGGAACTATTTTTAAAATTATACTTAAAAGAAGAAATAAAAAACTTGCTAGTTATCAAGAAATGTATGCTGTGGATCGAGTGGGTGGATGGGGAGGGAGGACTGCAACTATTTAAGTAGTGTCATGCTTTCTACTTGTGACTGCAAATGTCAGTAATGCATAAGTGTCTCTGCAAAAGAAAATTCTTTCCTGGAGGTTCACATTTAGTTCTACAAATATGGTCTTTGGTAGAAGAGGAGAAAAAGAAACAAGAAAAACACTCTCTGAGGGACTGTTCAATTCTGACACAATTATAACAATAACAAAGACAAATAGGTAGCAAGAATGCAAGAAGATAGACATTTAAAGTAAGAACTAGCATACAGAAGATTTAACTATCAGATCTAGTTTGCTGAATGTGCTATAAACACAGCAGTGTAGGAATTCTTAATGCAATATATGCCTGAAGCTAGAAAGTTACTGTACGCATGTGCAACATCATATTGTGCTCTGGTTTATACCAACAGATCAGTGGTAGCCAGTCTTGGGTGGCTTGAGCTCTCTGGCTCCTGGAACTTGGCTATATTTATCCCAGCTGATGTAGCCTGTCAAGTGTGTTCTGCTGTTGATAAGGTGCTGCAGTTGACAACAGTGGGGGATCAAGGGGGAGGAGCAGGATGGGGGCTTCCATCAAGTGTTTCTTTAGGGAGTTTTAAAAGCCCTGCAGTGACATTCCTGCTTAACTCAGACCCTGCTTTCTAGATGCAGCTGGGAACTTCATCAGAAACAAAGTGAAGATGCCAGAACCTGTAAAGAAAACAGGTAAGGATCATAACTGACAGACAAAACCTAAGAAGAGCTTGACAGAAAAATTGTGAGTAGATTTTGCATTCTAGAGAAATGAGATGCCACAGTGGAAAAAAAAAATAGAGAGGAAAAAGGAATTGTATTTTTTTCAATTATAAATATAAGAGATATTGAGTGATCTTGCAGAGAAATCAGTGACTGGTTTGTCAACCCTCAGCCACAAAATTTTCTCAAGAGACTTTGGATGAGGAAAAATTAGAGGTGAAATGCATTTAATTCTCAGATTCTTTTAATTTCTCATTTCCTGTCCTAGTCATCTTTAGGACTCTGGAAAAAAAAAAGGTTGTAGTCTCTCTCTTGGACAGTTACACAGTATAAGCCTCCCCTGCTTTTATTTTGAGGGGTTTTTTTCCCCCTGATACTTTCTAGAAGCATTATCAAAAAAAAATGGGTATTATTTATTGTTAGTGAAATCTCTGTGAAAATGAAAGCGAACAGTACCTGGTTCAGAGCTTATTCTTTCTAGTTCTTCCAGCCAGTGACAATAGAGCTCTAGGAAAAAAAGACAACATGGTATTGTGAAGAATATAAGCAATTTCTTTTCCCTCACCCTACTCCTTCTTTTCCCCTTGAGCCAGAAGATAACTAGCCCTTTTCAGAAAGCCAAGGTCACAGAGCCACAGAGAAAAATATCAAGAAAATATTTCAGATTTATGAGTGTTCTAATTTAAAATCTACAAATAAGGAATCACTCAGATGCTGCCCACATAGGGGAGGCCTAAGATGGGGTGCAAGGTGCAATGAATCTGTTTTTTTGAAAAGAACAAAGAGAGCCTGGGAAGCAAAGGTAGGGAGATTTTAGCTTCAGGACACCTGCAGAGGAAGATGCCTCGGGAACACTTAGTGTCCATAAGTAAGTTTGGGGGAAAAAAGTTGCCAAAAGCCAAAGTTATGATTGTTTGTAAACTGTGCACATATTCAACACACAGGGCTGGAGAATTGTACAAACTGGGATTCTTCACTTTAGAGCTCTCACTTCACTGATGCTAGTGCATACCCAGAATCACCAGTACCTGACTGTACAGTGCAAGGTGCAAATGTTTTTAATAACGTCCAGTTTCCAGACTTAGCCAATATCAGCTGTAGAGACTTACTAATAAAGACCTTTGTGCTTTGCAAAGGCCTGAGCAGGCATCAGTCTCCTCTTAGGTTGGTCAGTGAGAAAATCTCCTGTGGTCACCACAACAAAAGAAGAACTTGTTAAGAAGAACCTTCGTTTGACCAAAGTGTTTGTAATCAGCCACTGCCAGAGATTGCCCATCTCTGCCATTACAGACTACAAAGCACTAAAGCATGATTAACTCCAACAAGATTCTCTATGTTCCCTCTGTATGATAACCCTAAAGCAACACTGGTGTCACCAATTTCATTACAACTATAACATCATTTCATGTTCGTAAGGTTGTAATGTCTGAAATCAGATGGAAGTAGACCTGTATATATAAAAAAAGAAATATATACTAGATTTTGAAATTGTAGACAAAACCTTGAAAATATAAGCTGCAAAGGTTCAGTAGTTACCACAAAAATAAGACACTCATTTTATTTTCTGGTATGAAAGTCACATGATTTTTAAGATTTATTGAAATGAGTTTAATGATTTTGAATATAGGCAAGAAGAAATAAAACAGAGTAGGCAAAATTTGACTGTGTGATCACCTAGGCACTGTGACTTCTGATTTCTAATTGTTTAACTGCCTTTAAATTAACATTTTCATTCTCTGTGGATGAGAGACAATGTCTCTGTTGTGAGGATGCCCACCTTTGCTGGCTAATGGTGAACAGAAATTCTATTCCAACTTATTGCTCCATAGAAATCTAACAGGTGTCTAACATCACTAGTCCTACACAGTTCTTACGAACAAACCAGACCAAACACTGGGATTATCACAGCAGGGGGAGGAAAAGCTCTTGTTACCCACTCTGACCGAGACAGAAGCAGTCACATGCCCTGTAACTTCTAGAGAGGATCTTCTCAGTTTCCCAGGAGACACTAATCCCTTTGGTTTTCTATTTCATGTTGTTTATATAGTTCAAGCCATTTCAAGATGGGATAATGTTGAGCACTATCTCAGGAGGGCCGAATAACCATTGGGCACTTCATACTTGGATAAATCATGATTCTTGCCTTTCACACACCGTGTCGTTGGAACACTGAAGAGCCCAAAGAAGTTCCTAGTCTGTATTACTGAAATTTGGGCATCTGGTGCATAAGCAAAGGAAAATTCTGCATGTCAGAGAAAGATCAGAGATATTCTGCCTATATTTGCTGTTTTGACAGACCCTTTAAAGTTAAAAAAAACCCAAACCCCAACCCAAAACAATGAATAAATCATTAAACTTAAAATGGTGGAATAGATTTTCCAACAGGCATTCTTTCACTTTAAACTGTCCAACTAGAGTACTTCAGGATAAGGCACTGCCCCATTTATTTACAGAATGCCGAAAGAACTGCCCTAGCATTCCAGAAAATCTATACAATCCCCAAGAACAACAGGATTTAGAAGACCTGTAACAGTTTAGTGTCAGACCAAACAATCAAACTTTGAAAAGCTTCACTTTTTGCAGGATTCTGCTGCTGAAACTTCATGTTCTTCTCCTTTGATTTAAAGATTTCATGGTTAATTTTTGTTCAAGGCTCACTTTTTGGAAAATTTTGATTTTTTTTTTTTGTAGTGAAAATTCAGAAAGGTTAAAAAAAGCCCAAACCATTTCCCTAACAATAATTTATGACATGAAGAGGAAACAGCTGACTTTTTAAGTACCAAATTTAGTAGATAAATGGGACTTAATGGGAAATGTGTGTGTTACTATATCTGGAAAAGGAGAAGTCTGTATTACTCACCTTCTTTGAAAATCAGTCAACTTTTATTCACATATTTTACAAAATGAGGAGTCTAGATTTTGTAGTTTAGATTAGGAAATTTCATCAAGTATTTATAAATACCCTGGCTTGTAAGTACACAGAGGCTTTCATAATAATCAGTGTTGTATAATGAAGAGCAAACTGTAGAAATTTAGTTTGAATACAAGATCATTCTCTTACATTTGCAAGCACCTAGCACAGCAAAGTATTGCTCCATTATAATGAACTTCTAGGCACCATAGGAATGCAGAGAAAACCCTAAATTCATATAGACCTATTTTCCTCTTCTGTAAGTTAAGATTCAAATCAAGCTGAACATTATTATCCCCATTTTACGGAGAGTGTGATGGCTGCATAGAGAGAGAGGTGACTCTGATTAGTGAAACTATTCCTCGCCTGTTGCTCATGTTGCAGGAATTTGCAATCTCAGCTGTTGAAGTAGGCAAGGAATGATAAGATTGAGTTGTTCAATAGCTTTTGGATCACAGGATGATTAAGCTTGTAATTGCAAGAAGCCACTTAGGTTCTGAGTGAGGAATGAGCAGCATCTTTATATAGTTCCTCAGAAAGGAATTTACAAGCTCTATTACTGAAGTCTGTTTATGCTCAGTTTGGCTTTTAACTCAATGGAAGAGCAAATGGTATAGAAGGAAAACTAGATGCCAAGTGTAAGCAAAGATCAATTTTTAACATGAAGCCTTAACAAATTAAAGAATTCAAAAAAGTTAATACGTCTTAATACTAACTAAATACATTGACCAATACATACTTTAACACCAAATACACCGAAAGTGCAGTAAGATAACTCAGCTTTTGGGAGAAACCTGTGACTGTTTTGTCTAATTTCACTCATCACAAATTTCTGCTGGAGTTTATAGCATCTACATTCAACCAGACACATTAGATTCTCCTCAAGCATTTATACCTTTAACAGTTTTTATTTCAGAAAGGCAGAAATATCATTTGAAAATCTTATCTAACACACATTCTACTGAAGTTCCTATTTCCCACTCCTCCATGTAAGTTTCACAAACAATGATTGATGAAGAACTGAAGCCAGAGCCTGAAAATGAGGATGAAATAAATAAATAAATAAAACCCAAACAAACAAAAAATAAAAATACAACAAGAAATGCCACAAAAGAATGACTGTCCTCTACCAGTTTATCTAGTTTGAAAGACTTTTGTGGAATCCACACTTCTTCCTCGCTTTCATTTCACATACTTCACACATACTTTGAAATTCCACTATTTTGGGCATATATTTTCAGCTAATGCTTGTGATTGTCAACAAGCCAAATTATTTAGATGATGTGGCTAGGAAATTAAATTATTCCAGTTATTTAAACATTATTTTAATATACACCTTATCTCTGCTTTTTCTGACAATAATGAAATAAGAATTGCTCTTCTAGCTTCTAAAACTAATTAAACAGTACTTAGTAGCTACATACTAATGATTTGATACAATACAAAGACGACAGAGAAGAATCTCTGCCTCAAAACACTTGCAAACTGAAATCCCAGTAAATAGATAGTTCAACAAGAGAGTAAAGGAAATAATTATTAGTACAATAGACAGCAACCTGGGTAGTAGCTTAGCCATTTCTAGGTTTTTGCATAGGAGAGTATGAAAAAGATTTGAAGAAGAATAGTAAACTAGTTTGAGGGTGGATGTTTGTTAGAAGGAGATTGCTTCAAAGCGGTCAAAAGGTAAGGGAGAAAGCATGAAAGTGTTAGTATGAAGATTTAATAAATGGCAGCAGCATGAAGCCAGAATACTAGTTTTATTATTTCATTTAGGTGTAAATTAAAGAAAATTCGTTTTGAAACTTAAATTATTTCTAGTTTAATTTGGCCAAAAGCAAATATATTTTACATTTTTTCATCCTCCTGATCGAAAGACCTATTAATAGAATTTGAAAATGTAATCTGATCATGGACATTCAAATAGAGTTTTTTTATTACTATCCAGTGAAACTGTAACTCACATAACATACAGAGTTGTATGGCTGATGTGTATATCTTCAGGTGTTACAAGACTTTTTTTAGAGGATGCAAGTTCTGGTAGATGCAGCATTAGCCCTTGAAAAGTTTTGGCAAGATAACTGCAGACCACATGCAATCTGCTTCCTCTTCTGCCTGGGGTAAAAATTTGCTGGTTTACATTGCTCAGAAGTTATGTAGGGTGTTTGCGTTATGGAAGTTAGAAGTTATTAGGAAGGCCTGAAATATAAGTGAAGTGTTGAAAAATAGTTTAGAACAAAGTGGCCCTAACCTCATCTTCTTTTATTAGTTTTACATTCTTCTTCTCTCCCCATGTTAACTCCACGCAGTAATTCCAATTCCATCCCCACAAAATGCACACACACAGAACATCTATCACTCCCCTTCAATAATTCTTGTCTTCATCAGCACTGTTAACTCATGTGCACCTCTGATCTCTCTTTAGAATTGCTGTAGTATGTTAGTACTAATGTCACTTTTCTCTCCTTTGTGCAGGCTGGGTTAGACTAAATCAGGAACCAGAGTTAACAAAATGGGTGGCAGAGGACACAGGCTACTTGGTCGTCAGGTGCCCCAGCCCTACGGCTCCTAAGTACATGTTCAACTGGAGTCTGGATAAAAATGTCACAGTGCCTGAGATCTGTCAGTGCCTGACAGGCACAAGAGCTGCAAGAGATTCCACAACATCACACAAGAGGTGTCACAGTTACTGGGTTTTTCACAGCCTGAGGGTGGTGGTCATATTGAAGAGTGTTTAGAGTATGGGATGGATATATGGAACTCAGAGGCATATATCTAATCTGGGTAGAAGCCAAACATTGAAGTGAGAGAGAGTGCCAGATGGGCAATGTGTTTCTGATAAAACCAGGCAGAAGTGCAGCTCTCAGGGCAAACCAGAAGTTTTGAATAGTGGTGTTTAGAAACGTTCCTAACGTGGAAATAGCTGGATTAGATTGGTATAACTGCATAAGGAAAACTTCTGATGAACTTGGATTTAGTTAGTTGAAGTAGCAGCCGCAGTGAAAGGATGGGAGTAACTGATCTCTTTATTTTGTTTAGCAGCCCATTTTTTCCACCAGAAGAAAAAATTATGGTATTCACTTCACATACTTGTTCAGCAATCTTTCTTTTGCAACAAAGTATTTTCCTGTAAAATCTCCAGCCCTACATCTCTAGTTTTCCTTTGCAAATATGAACAGTGGAAGATGAAAGAGAATACAGCTCGAAACAAAGACGCTTCTTTGGACACTGCCCTCCACTGACTCTGAATCTTAAAAGCAGCAAAAAAGACTCAATGAAAAACTGAGTCTTCTTTACCTGTGAAAAAGTGGGTACACAACTGTTCTTGCAGGCCTTTGTTCTCATCAGAGATTTTTGGGGTCTTCCAATTTTATGCTTTATTGGAAATATTTTAAGTTGGAACTGAAATTAGTCTTTTGGCATGAAAGGTGGAATACAAGGAGACCTACTTGTAAATTTCTACATATGTATTGAAATTTCCCAATGTTATGTAGAGGTGGAGATTTTTCACTGTGTTCTGCCCAACAATTTTGGTTTTGTCAAGTCCTCTAAAGCAAATGTAAGAAACTTAATCACTTTGCAGTTACTTTCAAGTATGCATGTCCTGAAACCCTGCCACTGTAGTCTGGAGCCTATACAGACCACATTGCTATTTAGTAATTAATATATTTACAGATTCTTGTGTAGTCCTATACTCTGCACAGTGCTATTTTGTTTAAGAACTGTTGCACAGGTTAGAAGAAAACTCAAATATAAGCATGTAGGAATGTTCCACTCCCAGGGGAAATTTCTCATGTTTATAACTTAACGTGTAAGGAAAGCATGCAGAAGGATACGAGGGGTTTTTTTGACTGACAATGCTCAGTCAAGGTTTTTATAGGCTCAGTGCAAACTTATTTTTTTTCATCAAATATATAAAATGGGGGAGGGGAGAAAAAATGTAATTTATTTTTTTATGTAGCAAAGAAAAGCAAAATTTAAAATATACTACTTTATAAAACTATTTGTCATTGGTGCTTTAACTGATGTTTAAGTAGCTTTGAATCCTTTGCAAAACAATGCAAGAAACATGAACTGTATTATGACCAAAGACCAAAAGACATCAGATGAAAACTCCACAGACGTAACTCTGCTAAGATCTAAGATTTATGCAGTCTGAGGACATGCTAGAGGAATAGAGATTTCGTGCAATGAACAGATGGCATTATTAGTAATATACCATTTTGTGAACTAAAGCACCTGTTGGAATATGAACTTCTTTATTTAAAATGTTTTCATGCCATGTTCCTTTCATTTTTATAAAGCAGAATCAAAAGTCCAAAGCTAATTATAACCATTGCTGTGGCCTTTGGAATAGTTCTTGTTGCTGCCAGAGCAGGAGGCCTATAGACAATTTGCACAGCGGTTACAGATAAAACTGTATGTGAGGAAATTATATTGTAAAAGCACTGTTATATAGGGGTGAGTAAATAAAAAGATGACATAATGATGCACAAAAAACATGCAGTGTATGAATCAGAATATTAATTACTGTTATTTTTTACACATGAACATATCTCATGGCAATGAGCAAAAAGATAACTTAGTTCATTAAGACATGAGCATAAAATGAAAAACTTGATTCAAAATAAAGATTAAGAAATATAAATAACTAACTTAATAAATTAGGGTAAAGAAATTAGTAAAATAAGTTACCTTACTAAAACCTAATCTTGAGAAAGGTTAGCATACTCATGGACCAAAATCACAACGCATTGGTTGCTTCACAATTTCCTATCTGCTCTGCTGCTTCGATAATATCCAAATGTCATTTGATTTATGCTTGTTCACCCCACATATAAATAATTTCATTAATTCTCATTATAAGCTTCATAAGTGTTTCTTGGCACATTGAGGAACTATTTTAATCCACCCTGTAAATAATTAGAAAACTAGTTGTTGTAGAGTGCCACATAGGCAAGTACTTCAACTTTTAATGCTGAAGTGAACTTTTGAATGCAAACAACAATTGATATTATTTTAGCTGGGATTAAATTACAGGAGTCATCATAGGAATGTGCATCCCTTTCCACTAAAGCCTTGGTCAGTCAAAACAGAAGCACTAAAGATGAACCATTAATTTGTTGTGGTATATTAGGACACAGGTTAGTGCACAAACTACAGTTTTGTTGAGGAACAGACCCTGATCCTCTTTAACAACTGTATTCAGCATGCATTAAGACAAAATTAATATTTCTAAATAAAACCGCATGGCAAATTAATGTAGAGAGCTTGATATGTAAGACTACGTACCATGCCCTCTTGTCACAGATCAAAACATTCACTTATGAAGAATCAGAGTTCATTATGGAGGGAAAGAACGCTAAAGACAGACAATGAGGTGAGTTTGCATTCCACTTTATTTCATGACAATATGGAGAAGATATGGCATCTCAGTCAGAGACTCAACTCGGTAAACTCAAAGACAATTCCACAGCTTCTCTGTGGAAAGTGTAATTTATATCTTGCATGGGCAGATGGAAGAGAAAGGAGACAGCTGCTGCAGCCACAACAGCTGACTACACCAGATATGCCACAATTGCAAAACAGATTTTAGTGAGCTATCTCTCTTTTTTTAGTTTCTGCATTTACCAAGAAGCCAAAGACAACAGAGGTGACAGCCGGAAGCACAGCTGTGTTTGAAGCAGAGACAGAAAAATCTGGCATCAAGGTGAAATGGCAGCGAGCTGGCAAAGAAATTACTGAGAGTGAGAAATATGTCATCAAGACAGACGGAAACAAGCATTCACTGACAATCAATAATGTAGGAAAAGAAGATGATGTGACATATGCTGTAATAGCTGGAAGTTCCAAGGTCAAATTTGAACTCAAGGTCAAGGAACCAGGTACTGCATTTCCTAAGCAATTCTGATTTCATCAGTGTTTCCAATCCCACCTACAACCCTCATGAGTGAGGTCCATGGAAATTAGCCTATCTTAACACTGTAAGATTTCTCTACTAGCAGTATGCCCAATTATTTGAAGCTATTAATTCATATTAAGCTGAGGAATACGTTTACTGTGGCTAAGACACCCATTTCCAGATGTCAGAAGTCCACACAGTGGAGATGACAAAAGAAATCTCAATGTTCATCTTTAGAATGCTCTGTCAAGATTTTACACTTAACTATTGAAAAGCAAAGCAAAGCTAATCTAACCTAATGTGACCTAAATGAAGATGCTTGCATCTTAGACCTAGTATTTTCTTCTAATTATTTAATTTGAATATGAAATTGTAACAATTGACAAAATATTTACAAGTTATGCTGTAATGTTTCTAGGAGCTCATACATTCCCCAAAACTGTCTCAAAATCACCTTCTAACAAAAATATATATTTCAAGGCAGACTTAAATATGAAGAATAACCTTTATATTATTTGTATATCACCTATCATTACTACCTCTGTATCCATTCAAGGACCAGTTAGAGGGGAAATTGAAAGAACTTCCCCAGACTTTTCCTGGGAAAAAATATAGAAAGATTAATTCCCTGGAATTTTCTCGTGAAAAATGTCTGAAGATGCTTAGAACAGATGAAATCACTTGTTTGTTGAAATACTTTTACCTTCCTGTTCCCCTTTTCCCCTCCGAAATGGTACCCATTTATCACTTCTGTTATTTTAATTTTTGCTTTTTATTTTGGTGAAAAGCCTTAAACTTAGGTTGTTTATATCACCTCCTCTCCTTTGCTATCAGTGTTTAGTCTAGCAATGTGAGGACACCTTGTGAGATCTTCTGGTGAGCTGAAAAGACACTGGTGAATGTTTAACAGGATTCAAAACATCCTGTTCCAGATTAAAAGACAGTGCATGACACCTTATGAATAAGGGGAAATCCTAATATGGTTTAGGAAAATTTGACAGCTGTCAGAGCATATAGAAGTGTGATCCTGCTGACTATCTCATCCTGCAAGCAAACAGGTCCATATTACACTAGTTATATCTTCATCATTGTCTTTCAGGTTAGTTCCAGGTGGAGCTTGCTATGGGCAGATAACCTGCAGATAATGGAGTTACTGAATTTGGGAGTGCAATCATTACCTAAAAGCAATACACCTCTGACAAGCATCCACTGGTGATGGAGATATCAGGATGCCAAATGAGAGATAACTTTCCTGAGTACATTATCCATTAATGTCCCCCAATAAGCCTTTTTTACACTGTACTAGATGCTCCAAGTTCTGGGAGCATCTACACTACATCAGTTAGAATAACATCTAATTCTTTACAGTAAAAATTTAGTTGAAATTTATTTGGAAAAAGTCTAAAGGAATATCTTCTAATATCTTCTAATAATATTCTAATAATAAAGTCTTGGTATTTGATACTTAACTACTAAAATAATACAAATTAAAATCACACTTTTCTTTCAAGACACAAATAAAGACAGTTTAGAGTAAAAGGCATAAATTTTCTGAGAGCAGAGTTGACTCACATTGGTATGTTCACAGATACTGTCTTGTTTTTCAGATCTTACTAAGATGACATTGTTATAGAGTAACTGGGTTACCCGTTATTATTTGGAAGAGGCTCCACTACCTAGGAGAAAAAATATCTTGCTGCAACTGATCTGTTTCAAGAAATTCTACCTCCCACCATCTGTTCCAGTTGCTCACTCCTACTCCATTTTCATACAATTCTGTCTTCCCCATTGTGCAAAATTCATTTCCCTGAATTTTTCTGTGAGGTCATGGTTTAATTGTCAGGATACAAACTTCCAGAAGAAATGACTGATTACTAGCAGTGTCTGCAGCTTTTGCCAAGCAGTACACAGCAGTAGCATTTGTAACATTGTATTCCAACAGTATTGTAAACAAAATCTCATGAATAAGCAAACTATTTACAAAAATAATAATTACATCATTTTGCATTACATTTTCTGTTTAGAACATTAATGTTAGCATCAAATAATAGTACTATTCATCAGCTGTGAAATTTCTACACATCAAGACTATGGAATTTAAAAATCCAGGCATCAGTTCTTTGCAAGCTCAGCAAACGAAAGCCTCATCATACAGCTTCAGTAGGCCCCTTCTGCTTCCAGCACCTGCTTTAAGTTCTAGGAAATCACTCCTAACTTCTCTGCATTTTCTAACATAAATCAAAAGCTGTCCCTTTGCAAAATTTTTTTCAGAAAGGAAGTAGAAACATGACTTTCTCTAATCTTGGCTGATGTTCATTTCCAGAAAAGAGTGAGACAATCCCTCCTGCTGAAGATGCACCAGTCAGAACTGCCTCAGAGTCACCTGCCCCACCAGTAGAGAGCAGCCAAAACACAGAAGGTAATAGAAAACTAATGCTGTCATCAAGTCTGGTTTATTAGCAGAAGGAAACAACATACAGAGGGACTCCTTAGAGTGAGGGAGAGACAGTAGATGAAGGCAGACTATAAAGAATAAGGAATCTCAGAGACAAAAGAAATCTATTGAGATATTTTAACATTAATTAACTAATTCACTATATAGGCTGATGCAAAAAGTTCTAACTGGTAATTATGATGACTATTTCAGTTGCATCTGCTGAGACTCAAGCAGAAGAACCTCTAGACCCCATTGGGATCTTTGTGACACGTCCACAGAATGCAGAAGTTACTGTTGGTAAGTACAAAATGTCAGTCAAGTGATATTTGTAAACTGCACCTGTTGCTTGACTATTTAGCTCTCCGTGTACAGGGTGACAGCAGAGATATAACAGACGAATTAAACACTATTCATAATCTTATTTTAACTTACTTCCCTTACGAGGTGGAAATATCACATTCACTGCCAAAGTAGCAGGCGAGAGCCTACTGAAGAAGCCATCAGTGAAATGGTTCAAAGGAAAGTGGATGGACCTGGGAAGCAAAGTGGGGAAACATCTCCAGCTACGTGACAATTACGATCGAAATTCCAAGGTACAACTGGAAGAATAGGATTCTCAGTCTTCTGGGTGATAACCTTTAATCTGGGGAAAATAGAAGCTAATACAGGAGTGTTTTGATATGAAGGTATCTAAAGTGCCACACGATGCTATACTAACACATAGAAGTAAGTCTAAGTTTTGAGTACACAAATGGGAGACAAGCTCTACATACAGACTCTTGCGTACTCTTATCTATGCTGAAATGAGAAAATGTCTGGAGGACTGGGAAAACAGTTTTGCACTATCTACCACAGGATTCCCTCCACCTTCCTCTCAAGTAATAGATACTTGGTATTTCTAAGAGAAAACAATAAATCAGACAGATATTTAAGTATGGTCTATCTTGATCTTAGTAGATCAAGCATTCTGTCATTAGTGTTGGAATTCATTTTACTCTTGTATTGTCTAAACTATTCTAAATAGCTAAGATCCATTTTTTACCACAAATGTATTCAAAGATACACAAACAAGAATACAAGAGTCTGTGCCTTGACTTCTCATCCTGTGTAGTATATGAGACACTACTACCCTCTCCTGGATGGAATTAAACAGCCTTGCTCACATTAGCCACTCCTTTTGCTGAATCTTGACGTGTCCTGTATACATTCTGGGTAGAAGCTGTAACTGTTCAATGAAAGCTTTACTCCTGTTTCCAATGTACATGCAATTAGTATATGTGATGACTGCACACACCAGTACACCAGCATAGTTTGCTAATTGTATCCTCAGGGATACCTGTACTGACAGTTCCTGGATTGGGAGCTATAGGTAATTTTTTTATTATAGTAATGAGTTGGACACTCAGGACGTTCTTAATTTTAAAAAGACACAAAGGCATAGTTCATCCCTTGTCTATTTCTCTCCGTGTATTCCCTCTGCCTCTGTTTCACCATTTCATTTTCTACTTTATGAATTCTAGGTGTACACCTTTGAACTGGAAATCATAGAAGCAAACATGACTTTTGCAGGAGGGTACAGATGTGAGGTGTCTACCAAGGACAAGTTTGATAGCTCTAATTTCAACCTGACAGTCAATGGTAAGGTGAACTCCTGCAACCTATTTTTTTCCTCCAGACCCCTATTTTCTTTTTCTTCCTGCCCACCAATAATTCTTTCTGGTAGATAGTGGCTGCTAGACAAGAACAAATCTGAAGTATATATTCCTTTGGCTTTATTCTGATTTCAGATCCATTCTTCCATTATATTTAATTCGACTAGAATAGAAGGTCATTCTTACTTTGGCAAAAGTTCAGTACTGAAAATGGATACTTGAAAAAAAAAGAGGGGAGGGGAAGAAAAAAGATTTAGATGTGACACTATTGTCAATTTCTTTTTCTTCTCTTCCTTATAAGTTCAAGTCATGCAGAAGCATCTTGAGAGATAAAATTGCTTTAAGATTGGATGACTCATTTTACATAATACATGGTGCCACCCTCACAACTGCTATACTAGAAAGCTTATAAAAATTGAAAAGGAAGTACATATTAACATCTGTTTGCCCCTAATGTGGAAGAATTTAGGTAAAACAGAATAAGCATGTACGGCTTGAAAGAGTTGAGTGTTTGGACCATTTCCTGTTTTACGGATTCTGTTGAAGAGACTGCAATATTACCTTCTGTCCAGCTACCAGTGAACCTACTGCAAAAACAAAAGTTTATTGAAGTTATTCATTCAGCAATGTTAATTTTTGAAGTTTCACTAACTGGCTGTCGGACTCATAAGACTTAAAAGCAGCAACTGAGAACAGGTCTTCTCCCAGTAGTGGTAGTACACCAATTCACACCAATGGAGTAATAAAGTTCTGTCTATGCAACATCCTCAATGAAGTTTCTGTACATCTCTACATATTCCCAAGAATTTACCTTTCTTTCAGAGGATAGGTTATAATTTGTTAATAGTATTCAGCTGATACCCAGTTGTATTCTCATTAGGACTTAAATACCCTGTGAAGACGCTATTGAAACTAAAATTTAGCGGTATGAGAACTGGCAAACGAGAGATAAGACAGTTCATCAAGGTCCTTATTATCATGCAACATGAAACAGAAATAAGTTATACACAAAACACTGGATGTTGAAAGCTAGTTAGTAAGGGCTACATGTTAAAAGATGATGCTTCAAACTCTCAATATGCAATTAATCACACTCTACAATATAAGAATTTAGAAAAAGAATTTCTGCAAGCGAAAAGCTGTAGAAAGAGCACTGTATTTTTGCATTATTTTGACTTGCTCTCCCACTCTTCTTCATCACTTTTTGTCACATCAGAAGCACCTGTAACTGGAGACTTGGACATTCGAGCTGCCTTCCGACGCACGTGAGTATGCACAGTAGAAACCCATGTGGATCAGATCATACATCCCTGCAGAATTCATTACTTTCCTAGATAAAGCTAACTAAAGGCAAAACTGTTGTACAAACAAGTACAAAGATCTGAATGTCTACTAAGAAACATTTCTACTATTAAAATACTATAGAAATCCTAGAAATCACCTAAGAGAGTTCAGACTTTGTACTAGCGTAACAGTCATGCTTGTCTTCAATTAGGCAATTGATAATGTGTATAATTCTAACAAGAACTTCAGCACTTCTTTTCCAGACCTGTAAAGTGTACTGCAAACATAGAGATGGAAAAGATTCTCTGTGCTCTCTTGTCTTGATTTGGTCTGGCATGTACCTTAGTACAAACATTTGCTAAACAAGGAAGTGGAGTTTGAAGTGAGCTCTGTAAGGAGCAGATCTCTGACAATATTCATGTAAGCATTTTGACTATATTTGTTTTCTTGTACTATACTTCTATTGATTGAATGAAGACAATGGCATTGCAAGTGTCCATGTGAAAACTCAGATATATGTAGTCTTAGATATTAAAGCCTGACGTTGAAAAGGACGTTCTTGCCCCATCTTTAATACCCTCTAAATTGATTTATGGCTTAATGGAATAACGTTCCCTCCTATTAGTAAGATTCACAAAATTGGTTAGGTATTTCTATTTTAGTTGACATTATTAACATGATTTTTCACTGTTGTGAATTTCTTCTCCCTTCGTGCAATTCAGTTCCTGTTTCAGTTTTTATAAATTTTACAAAATTACTAGACCAAGAATCTTCCTATAGACATCTGTTTCTCCATTATAGGGCACAAATCATCTGTGGCTACGCTCTGAGTATTTCTCTATCAGTTCTACTTTTATATAAGATTTTTTTTTTTAATATTTATCCCAAAGAACTAAAATAGTCTTGCAGAATTCACCTCCAGATGTCCACCTAGAGGTAGCTGACCAGCCTTGCTGCAATGGCTCTTAAATAGAGGATGCTCAGTGCATAACTGCATTGTGTTATTTCACTGCAGTGAAAGCAGGCTTGTACAACTAAAAGAATTTAGAATAAGTTCAAAGCGAGTGCAGTGTGAGCAGCTTCAGGCTGTTCAGATTGGCAGTTTCTTCTTTAAGAATGGAGCCAAATTTTGAACTGAACTGTTTAAATCTGAAGCTTTGTCTTTGATACCCTCACTCAGGAGCCTAGCAGGAGGAGGGAGACGGATGACTTCAGCCTTTCTCAGGTAGTCACTGTCTGTGTCAGCTGAAAAATTTCAGTCTAACAATGAACTGTCTCTCTCTGCTTAGGAAAAGGAAAAAAAATCCACAAAACTAAGCTGCAGCTTGAATTCCAAATAAATCATTTATAATATGTAGTATTTATATTAGATTAATACATATGAGTAAGTAGTAATTTAAGATAAATATAAATAAAAAAGATTAAAGATAAAAATATAAAAAGATCAAAACCTAAAAAGATTGATAAAAACAGTTAAATAAAAGAAAGAGTAGGTTGATAGTTCAGTGAGAGGCAGATTCATTTACAGAAAACGCATGTGCTTGTCAAGTGGCATCTGCTCACCACTGTTAAAAGAAAAAAAGTAACTTCAAAAAGTAAATTCAAATTATATGCATGTGTGCCCCCTCTGTTGTACGTGTTCTCCTCTCTACTGAGCACATTCTGACTAAAATTGCTGCTGCTCATTGAAATGTAACAATGCACGTATATATGAAAATTGGTTGTTTCCTGGCACACTCCTTATCATAGTATCATTAAAATTTTCACTCTGTGCCTTATGGTCCTAATGTCTTCTACTATAGCAAAAACAGAAAGTCTGAGATTAAACTTAACTCTATGCATGTTAAAGCAATTATTAGGGTCTTATTTTTCAGAAAAGCTGAATCTTGATTGCTGGGCCTTCCTGAAAATTTGATTAGTTATTCTCCAGCTGTAAATTTTGATTTCCTGAATATTTGATCACAAGAAATCCTTTTCAAATTTGCAATTATACTAGTGATTTTTATATATATTTTGCCTGCAAACATGGAAAATCTTCTGAAAGTAGGGAACAAAGTGGCCAAAAATGCACTTTTCTCTTTGAGCCTTATACCCAGGAAATTGCCTTTTCCAGTGCTATAGTGTCAAGTAACTTCAAGTAATCACAGAAGTTAAAACAGTACTTTCTAAATAAAAAATGTCTTCTTACAATACATTCAAAATTACACAGATTTAAAATTGTTATTTAACCTTACATTCTCAAGCAGCACAAGAAGCTGGGCACTTGTTTCTGTTCTGTTTTTTTAACAGTACCGTTAAAAAACTCATCATTTATCTGTTAAGACTGATTTCTTCCTTTTATTTGTTCCTGCTATATTGCTTTTTCCTGACATTCTGATTTATACTTCTACTTTTCTCAGAGTAATGAATTCTAAAATCACAAAGAGCCTTAAGAAACAATTACAGCTGGGATAATACTGGGGGGGAAAGTGATTTTAGATTGCAAGAAGTTCCACAAAATGCTTGATTAATGCTGCCCTACATTGTAAAAAAAAGTCTACGCTCCCGAAAATTAGAGAAAAGAGGAAAGCTTCTGCAATACCTTTATGATAACAAATACATTCCAGATCAATACCACTATCAAATTAATACCCTGTACAATTGCATTCACAATCGGTGCAGAAAAAGTACAAGTTCATTACATATGTTTCTTATACCTATATGAAGACAAATATGGGCATAGAGCCTAATTAAGCCACCTTCCATGTCAAGGCACATTCTAAGTCATATAAACACATCTACTACCCACCTGCAAAAACATGTCATCTACATAATGTTATAGTCTCACGAGCTATTCCCATCTCCTTCTGAAACTATTTATGGTTTTCTATTACTGTACAGTGCTGATGGACATGACGAAGGGGCGGAGTTTGATTTTAGTTCCCTACTGAAAAAAAGGTGAGTAAAAATCCATAGAGTAACCCATATTCATAAAGTAACGGGGTTCTGTTGAACAACTCTGAAAATAATAAAACTGGAATAAGTCAAAGTTTCATAAATTCAGAATCCCTGTCATTTTCCTAAAGCAGCTCTAAACGGAAAAAGGATGACAGGTAATTATGGCAACTTCCTGAAATACACAATATTTAATGAATTTCTGCTAGGTTTATACTGGAGAAAAAAAAAAAAAAGAGAAAAAAATTGTCTTTCCCAACACAGAAAAGGCCTGGACTCAGGTAATTACATGTTTCCAGCAGGCCTTTCATTAAAAACAAAATAAACCAAAACACAACAATTTACAATATCTATCTATAATGTTGCCTTTTAAAGAATCTTCTGTCCTACCTTTCCACAATTCTTCGTATCAGAGAGTCGGGAGGACAAGCCTTTTTATTAGATATCTAAATGCTACTATTGCACTGTACAACTATATATTATATATTACATAGCTGTTTATTGTATATATTAAATATATTCTATGTTGCATAAATAAAAACTCTTCCAATTGTAATTCTTATTTCTTGCTTTTACTTTTTTTTTTTTTGGTGGAATTTTCTCTCCAATTCTCATCCTTCCTTGGCATATCTGTTTTTATAACCTGTCTACTTATGTTTTTCTCTTTTTACCAAACTCTTAATCTGTGTGTTTTGGATTCCACTGTTGCCAACAGAGAGTAAGATTTCCATTTCATTTTATTATAATTGCATGGGTCAGACTGAATATAAGAACCATTTAGTTTTAAATAATGCATGCATCTTTGTCTTCTTTACGTACAAAGCATGACAAAAATTGCATAGTATGAAAGAAAATTATCAGCTGCTAATTTCTGAGACAGAAACGTTTTTAAACAATTAGTAGAAGTTAAGGGTGAGCCATTCAATACAATCGATGTATTTCTCTGAATGTCCTTTGGTTTTCACCATCGCTTTTTCTCATAAGCTTTTTTAAATTTTCCTTGACTTTCCAGATTTTCTTAATAACCCGCTGCTTTAAATTCCTGTTGTCATAGTCATTAGAATCAGAAAAATCATTTCCATAATACTGTTGCTGGTGCCTGTCAAACAGGTGATGAAGTTTTGTTTGCTTCTTCCTGTTCACTGATCCTGGCCATTCAGTCTATCTTTTCAGCGCCTGAAGTGACTATAAACACTTGTTACTAGATTCATGTTTTGCAAATTGCAACTTAGTTTAAGTTTTCTCAACCAGCTACTTGGGTGAATGTTGTTGTGAATCTGTGTTCAGTTTCTGCTCAGGTATTGGTATCACTATTTATAAAAAGTGTTTTATCCTCGAAAACAGTACAGCATCATGTAGAAATATGTAGGAGCTTGGTTACAGAGGCAATTAATACACAATAGTCTCGTGTTTCACTCAGGTTAATTCACCCAAATTTCAGTGGGACAAACAAGGTCGCAGAGGTATGCAAAGCCCTGTGCCATGCAATATGCAATGCACCCAACTATAGGTGAATTCTGGCTTTGCAGTAACACCACAACCAGAACACTTGAGGGGGCCAGATAAACGAGGCAGGAAGGACACCCATCAAACTTTCTATAACTGACATTGATATCAAAGTTCCTTGTTTCAGCATGACCCAAATTGTTGTGCACACACTATAATTTCTATAGAAAATATAAGCCAAAGAAGAATTGCTTGTCTTTTTAAAAAAAGTTTAAATAAGGGGAAACCAACATGAAAATGTTTGCATAATTGTATACGGAGTCTCCATCTGAAATGAGGTGCTGAGTACTATGAATCCCCCTCCTAGCACCTTTCCTTTTTGCTCTCATAATTAGTTTTGAGCAGTGTTCAATTCTAAAAAGGAGTAAAAATCTCCAGTACTTACAGAAATATTCAATTTGTGGATTTAAGTATTCATGATTTCTAAGACTAGAAATACAATTAAGTAAAAGAAGCTCATAAATTTCGCTGCATTTTATCGGCATTTTTGACATTTCTTGACTTACAAATCACTGCTTAGTGAATTTAAGCCTATAAATTCACTGTTTCTAATTGTTTTTCACAACCACTTCAGAAGTAATTTGTGGATCCTTCAGGCTTTGCACACCTCAGGTTGAAGACCACTCATATATTAATGACAATAGATAGGTATAAAATCTCATCATGGAATGAAATAATTTTTCATTAAAAGAGAATGGGAAAAGGGACCTCATGCTGAGGAACTCTCAAGAGCTATGTAGATTCAAATAGAATGAGGATTATTCATTTACCACTTCTGCTTTGTCGCACCTAATTTAAAAGTATCTCTCAATCCAGAGGTAATGATCATTCCCACTACAATAAAGAGCTTAATTTAATACTGCATCTCCTATCACTGTAATTTAATTAACTGGTGTTGACATACAGATGTCATGGGCCAAGGAGAGGTCATTGGGAAGAAGAAGGGGACAGCTGTCACAGAGCTATTAAATGGGATGGTGAGCAGAGACCTTGAAGGAGGTGACAGCTGACAGGGTCCAATCAGTTGACAGTAACAGGATAGGAAGGAACCATTTCTGGGATGTACAAAACTATTTTTAACCCCTCCACATATCTTTAAAACATATCAGCTGCATATTCCATTTAGAGCAGGTTCACTAAGCTGCATCTTAATGCCCCCAAGTCCATAGCTAACCTATGAGATGATCACTCTCAATAAGGATCACCAACATCAGGGAGAGTAACAGAAGTGTGGGAGAAACTTCAGGAGTCCAAGCACTCTACTTTTTGTACAGTGCTTAGTTCCTGTTGATAGTGGAAGAGTACAGCCTCTCTGTGCAAAATCTGTGTCTTTATGGGATCAAGAGAATGCAAAACAGTGAAAAGGAGTACTGGGAGGGGGAAAACTTTGCTCAAAGACATTTTTTTCTTTTGTTTTTCAGAACTCCATTAAATACTATAGAAATTACAACATGTAGCGTTTAGCACCATTTTACAACTCACAAGCCTCTTCCTGAAATTAGAAAATATTAGTATTTCCAAGGAAGAGACTAATTTCTTATGTTCAAATTTCTTGTACTGTATACATCAAAACATTATAGCCAGAAAAGACAATGGGATGCAACTGAGTGATGCAAACGCTAAAGTTAAGCAAGTCTTCTCAATAGTGAGAGATATTAGACTGTGGAATTTTTTCCAAATTGGAAGATTTTTCTCACTATGTACTTAAAAATAACTCACAGAAAACATTTTTTGAAAATTCCATGAATACTCCTACCTGTAAATTTTCAGACAAATTGGGGATATGTACAGACAAACCTATAAGTAGGCAGATAGACTGAGAGACCACTAATACTTATATAATGTCTTATTCAAATAACATTTGAATATGTTAAGTCTTTATTAGTTCCTATGATTTTGTATTTCAAGGATTGTATTCCACAGGATTTTAATTGTACTAATACAAATAATTAAACACATATTAGAAATATTATATGCCCTTAGTTTTATGTACTTATATATCTATTTTAACTTACATGTATTTAGAAATAGTTTAAAGTCACTCATTGATATGGTCAGGGCAATTAGCCCAAGAACTGCCTATGCTAAAAAATTCTTGGTCTATGTGGCAAATCAGTTCAGTTTTCCTACCTTCTGCTAGGCAAAACTACAAATCATTTGTAGCTGCCTCAAACTAAATGATAAGTATACGTAAAAAAGGAATCCTGATTAAATTTGTGGGTGATGTTGATGCACTGTTATGGCAAAGCAAATACCCAGCACGCTTTTCGTAAGCACTCCAAACTTCAGCTACTCCTATCAATTCAATGAGTGATAGAGAGGATTTAATGCTTAGTGAGTACTAAACCACTTCAAAGATATAAGATATTTCATACCATTGTTCAGCTCAAGCTCACCGAGCTGAAATCCACTTCCCTTGCTTCCTTTCTGTTCAAGCCCAACAAGGGTGCTGGAAATCCCAAGCCTGGACTGCAGTACTTTAATAAGCATTGCACTGTCATTACAAGCCAACCTTTTTCAGGAAATAAAAAGAGTACCAGAAATGTTTGGTTTTACCTGCTATCTGGACTGACCATAGTAGTACTGTTAAGAAGTAGTATTTCTCACAGACTAATTGGACTGTTCTTTTCCTGTAATAAATGGAAATACACCCAATAACATTCCACTTTTCTCTGCATTACCTGTTGCATAATTTGTCTCCTTGGTGAGCTTTACCACTGAACACGGCTTCATCATAAGGCTGTGTTTTGCTGGACTGGAATCTGTTTAATCCTGGTTATATCAGAAACAACAGCCACAGGAAGTTCCTTTTCCTTAAGAAATTTTTAACAAACTGTTATTTCTTCCATCATTTCTCTATTTACCAAAAGGCAAACTATGACAGGCAAAAACTCTATGATGACAGGATTTGTTTCCCTGGAAGGTAATCAGTCATAATCAGGAATAAGCAGAAGTTCCTACTGCACTTATAATATAATATAAATCTTAGAGTGGAACCATACAAAGTGTGGGAGTGAGTTTGGTTTCAATATGGATCAGCATTTTCCTTAGGCCTACTTCAGAGCATTTGCATGAGCTCTGCCTGCTACTGAAGCACAGGCACGTTCTGCTAAGGCTGAAGTTGACATTCATGGCTCTTTTATATTAACACAATACCCTCTTTCTTGCCTATGGGGATGCTGTGTGTTTTTCCAAATGGTTCTCTGCATCATTCTGGAGTGCAGCAGCTTCTTGCGCTCTGTAAATCGGTAAGTTTATGCCAATTTCTTTTTCTATTTGCAATCTTTCAAACAAAAAATACAATGGCAGAAAAAGAATGCCTTTCCCAAAGGCAGATAACTAAATTTTTCCTTGATTTTACTAGATTTACAAAATCACTAGTTCTTTGGTTATACTACAAAATTGCAAATTGTAAATACTGTTGCCACCACTTACCAGTCTTTTTAGGTTTTATAGTTTATTATACCCAACGACTGTCTTTAAAACAAGTGATAAATATTTTAATAAGCTGTGATTCTTTCTACTGAGGATGAAAACTGTCCTGAGTAGAAAAAGATATTTCTCTTATTCACATAAACCAACTGCCTTGTTTCTAAGGCATTCCTACCAAAGTAGTTCAGTACCTTGCTTTGCCACATGTTTGGTGCATGACCATGACAGGAAAATAAGTGTCCTTGTGTTTCCGTTACCCATCATGAAGGGAAGTTAAAATTTATTAGTTTTGGTTATTAGAAATAAACCTTTCAGGACAGCAACTGAATCTTGATCAGTGTATATATAAACATAAGCAAAACTAGTCACCAATTTGATTTCATTATTTTAGGTAATAATACAGTAAAAAGTTAGATTGCTAATTATCTTTTTTTAAGAAGAAGAAATGGCTTCATCAAGCCAATATGTAGTTGCCAAGCCTATAGCGGTTTTTAAATACTCTTAACAGTTACACTCAGAGACATTAATCCTTTTCTGCAGAGGTGAAGCAAAATCTGAATCACAGTCTGACGTTGATGTCTGGGACATCCTGAGGAAAGCTTCTCCTACTGAATATGAGAAAATTGCTTTTCAGTATGGAATCACAGATTTGCGTGGGATGCTGAAGCGCCTCAAACGCATAAAGAAGGAGGAGAAAAAAAGCACAGGTTGGGGAGATGTATTTATTCTAAATATAGAGTTCATGTTTTCGTTTTTGGGAGTTTTCCAAATGTTAACATCAGCTGGACAGCAGCCAGGTACAAGAGCATGAGAAATAGGAGTTTCCTGTTCCAATTGTTACACAGTCTTTATATGAAATGCTGATTACCAAAGATTGAAGCTGAGCCCAAAGTTCCGAGATACCTTGCTCTGAAACTCTAGATATACTGAATATGATCATTTCACTAGTTCCTTCAGCTTGGCCCCTTATATTTCCCTGACTATAAAACAACAACATCCACTACTTACCTCAACCCCCCAAAACTGGTCACTATGTCAGGTATCAGTGATAAATACAAAGAATTTAATTTCTATTGGTATGATATATCTGGAATTCTTGATCATTTTCTAGTCCTGTGAAGTATTAATTGCCTTTTTGTAATTAATTAGTTTTGAAAGTCTGAAACAGAGAAGGTAAACTGCCATTCATCAGTACTGAGATCAAGTATCATTTTCCTACATGGGCAGATGTAGCTGCAACTCTGTTTAGGATGTGTTGAAGTACATATTCACATCTCATTTAAAATATTCTACTTCGCTTATTTTAGTTTAGAACACATGCTCTTCATCCTGTGTTAAGGGAAAAAACAGAAAACAGCACAGGATGAAGAACAGACAGAAATGGTAAAAATTCAAACACTGATGCAGAAAGTAGGGAAGGTTTCAGATGATGGTAAACAACAGGAAAAGGAATAAAGCAGTCCATCGAGAAAAAATTAAGTATAAATGAGAAATGAGAAAAAAATTAAGTATAAAAATTATTAAAATGCTTTTTTAAATCATTCTTCATCATAGCATTCCTCAAGAAACTGGATCCAGCTTACCAAGTAGACAAAGGGCAAAAGATTAAATTAGTGGTGGAAGTTGCCAATCCAGATGCTGATGTGAAATGGCTGAAGAATGGACAGGAAATCCAAGTGAGCGGCAGGTAAATTAGAAATATGAGAAATAAAAAAAGGAATGAGCTACAGTTTGGACAAAGTAGAAAAACTAGCTTTTCTTAGAAAGAAAGGAATAAAATAGGGAGAAATAGGAGCTGCGAAAGAATCTATATAGTGCTATGGCTCAGGGTCAGTTTGCTGTTTTCATGACTTTTTCTTTTTCTTCCCTCTGCTCTATTTATCTGCACGTGGAACTGGATGCTTACATCTACCTACTTAGCAAGTAAGTACTGAGATTATATTCTGATTTTTCTGTGTATATCCAGGGTTCAAAAATACTTTCTTGTGATACAGAATATACTTCATCATAACTTGTTTGTGAAACCAATTTCCAATTATTTTTGCTGAAGCTATTTTCAATGGCAATCAGGTTAGGTCTTAGAAGACCATTCAGCACCATTCAAAGGAGTTTGTATTTCTCATGCTTGTATTCCCCACAGTTTCCAATGCCAGTTTTTCAAACGCTACTGCTGTCCACTGCACCAGGACAGGGATATAAGGGCTCAAGTCCTAACACACATTGCCACTGATGTCAGAACAATTGTAGGAATCTGTTCTTTTGCCAGACGGGAGAAGACATTGACTGAGTCCAAGACGGTTTTTTTTGATAATTACATCTATATTCTCTTTTCAGATATATTTTTGAGGCTGTTGGGAATAAGAGAATACTGACCATAAATCACTGTTCTCTGGCCGATGATGCAGCATATGAATGTGTGGTAGGGGATGAGAAGAGTTTTACAGAACTATTTGTAAAAGGTGAGCAATGCAAGCAAAAGGAAAGAGATCTTTCCTAACATTTAACATTGAATTACTGTCACCTTCTCTACTCTCAGATTAATCTTGTAGGAAAGGACATTTTCCAACATTAAAAAAAAATTAAAAATTCTGAAATCTATTGAAGTAGATCTTTTCCCACAGTTAAATAAAGGAAAATTTTCCCTGTAACAGCACAGTGACAATTACTATTAATTCTCATTTGGAAAGTGATTTACATCTTCTCTACAATAGTGCTAGAAACTTATTTCAAAAATTTGATTCTGCCCAAGATAACTATGCACCTCAAGTTCTACAAGCAGATCAAATTGTACAGAAAACTAATATCTCTGGTTTATAATTTCAGAATATATACAAAAATTGATTAATCCTATGCTTTTATTCTGACTCATGAAGCAAAAACCAGAAGGTCGTTTGAAAATTCTGGTAATGTTATCTGGCATAGTAAATTTGTAAGTTCCAACACAGAGAGCATTACCATGTATTTGGCCAGTGGCTCTTCCTGTGGAGTACAGAGTGGTGAAATCTACCTCTCGTCCCCAGCCTTTCAGAACACTGTTTTAATAAAATTGTCTTTATTTCCAGAACCTCCAATCTTGATCACTCACCCACTGGAGGACCAGATGGTGATGGTTGGAGAGAGAGTGGAGTTTGAATGTGAAGTGTCTGAGGAAGGAGCTACTGTGAAATGGTAAGGGAGTAGAAGAAAAAAAAACACCAAAACAACATGAAACCGTATCCCTCCATGGGACATTCCAAGATCAGTGTTTGTGGACAAGAGTTGTGGAATAAAAAGCAAGAAGGCATCCTACATAATTATTTTAAGGAAAAGAGGACAAGATTGGTCCTCCTCTTATATGTCAAACATTGAGAAGGAACTGAGAGGCAAAAATATGACGAAAAATCAAATTAAGTATAAACATTTTATAGTGTCTCTATAATTTCTTGTTCAGTGTTTATGCTTCAGTAATGTCTAACTATTGCCCAGACTAAGCAGATCTGTGTTGTGATGAGTTTGCTGTACTTTATGGAATCTTCTGGTCTTCTCCTCTGCAGTGAGGTGTTTGGGTTTTTCAAGTATTTTTTCTTAGGTAAAAAGTTAGTGGCTCTTGAGACAGAGAGGCAATGTATCTGTTGTGGCAATGCTGCAAAGCCAGTCATTATGCATGTGCAGTGAAACAGATTAAGATGACAAGCATTTAGACCACGGAGCGCATTTTCTTGGGCATTCCAACGGAGCAGAAGCTGGAAGGTTCATGCAGCTTGGGCAGGCATGGCAAGCAGTGCTCACATGCCATGTCTTACGCACACTGTTCTCACTTCATTCCTCTACCAGATGAAATTCTCTTGTGCTTGTTAACAGCTTCAGGCACATGGTTACCAAGCGTTCCCACAATGCCCATTACATTCCTGGAAAGTGCCAACTAGTGATCTGCTCTCCAAAAGGAAGGAACTGAGAATTTAAATAGATCGCAAGAGCTAGCACAGCATACGCATTATGCTGTTAAAGCCTCATGCACAGGCACCCACATGCTATTGTTCAGGAACTGCTTGCAGATGCCTGGTCACAAGAGATGGGGACAGCCAGATCGGTTCCTCTCAGAGCACAGTGCAGCTGCCACACTTTGATCCTGCGCCTTTGAACAACTCCCATACATCTTGCAGAGCTGGTATCTGTGGGATAGGCATTTGGTGTGACATGGACAAAGCAGCAGCTGTCTCAGCTTGAAATACAACAAGTGGTCAGAAAATCTCATCAAATCATAGCAACGGAAAACTGAGAAGTTAGATATTTACACTGTATTTTGCTGGTTCTGTTACGTGAGACTCAGTCAATGCTTTTTGGCAACAAAAGGGAGTATTTTATACAGTGGAGAGAAGGATCCAGGGAAAACAAGAAACAGTATGGAGATAAGAGTTCCAATATTATGGTCCTTAGGGAAATGCTCAACAGCTTAAGCCAAGTAACAGGCACTAACTCAGAGCACCTGTTAGAGCTCTTGCACCCTTTAAACCTAGAATATGAAATCAAAAGCACATGAACAAAGGCAATTATGTGACTTGCACAAGACAGAAATAAGGGGTAGGCACCGCCATCAGACTAGGGCTTCAAGAATTCCTTATGTGGATCTCTTCATAGTAATCAGGAAAGAATGCTCTCTTGATCACCCAGCAAGGTTTCACATTATTACATCTTTTATGAGGTAGTATGGAATAGTTTTTTCTAAACTTCAGATAGTCTTGGAAATTATGTAATTCTTGAAGAAAAAGATGGAATAAAATACATAGTTTTGACCTGATTTTTCTATCTCTGAATGCTGAATGTATATCATCATCTCAGCTACAAACCTTAGTGATGTGTATTTATAGCAATAAATCTATGTGTCCCAATTATCACATAGTAACTACATCAGTGATACCTCAGAAGACATTAACCAATTAATCCTTAGAATCCAAGGAGGAAATAGGAAAGCATTTCCAGACAAAGAGGCATTGAGTTGTAAAGTTGAGAACAGATATCTGATCTTGCAGATGTTTAGGATTTGGATAGATTTAACCATGCCTGATCTACCTATTATTGCCCTCATTCTGCTTTAGATGTGAAGCTGGACCAGATGGCCTATGGTGGTCATTAAACCAACACTTCTATGATTCTATATAATCCTCCACTTACACTTTAACATAAACAGATTCTTATGCTTCATTGCTCCAGTTGCCAAAGGAAGGCCTGTAATATTACCTTAAAGAGGTTTTCCACTTTTCGTTCAGCAGTGTATTTATTCTAAGCCAAGTGATATCCGGGAGTTCTTTTTTGAGATTTTACAGTTTTATCACTCCTCTATTGGTCACTACACTCCTCTGCAAACACTCTATTCATACACAGCATCAGCAATGTGTTGGTCATTAGTAAAACAAACAGAAGGTAAATATACTAGTTCCTTCCCAGGGATTTAAGACACTAATCATTACAAATAGTCTATTTTCATTATTTAGAGAAGATTTCAATAGAACTCTTTCTTACTAAAGGCTGAATAGAACGTTCAGATGTCTTTCACGAGCCACATATCAAAATAGACCACCAAAAAATAGATTTGAAAGTTCAGCTCTGGAACACTAGCCACAGTGCACGTGCCTGGTTTTGCCACAGCAGCATGTTGAACTTTGAGATCACAGTCCATTTGCAGCAGTTCAGCAAAGGTTTATACATTGCATTGTAGCACTTGTTCCAGAAGTATTCTGCATGAATCACAATATGAGCCTTGGGAGAGCATGTCACATGTGGCCTCAGACTCTTGTCTGAAGAGGAATGAAGACGAAAGATTATCCTACATTTTAAGTGGCTGTTAAAGGCATCCTCTCTTTCCTCCCTTACTAGTGCTGTTCGGTGACCTGGAAGGGAGACCAGACTTTTACTAAAGCAATTATAAGTTGCCTTAAGCTGTGCTATAATGAACAGTTAGGAGGAAGCAATCTGTAGGTATTTTGAAATGCAGTTGCAGCAGGTACATCTAAGTCACAAGTTGTAGAATTCTTGTCTCTGTTTAAAGTTTGATGACGTGATTTACGTCAGCAGACTAACAGAGGTAGAAGGTTTTCTTGCATACATCTACCTAGAAATTAGAGCTATAGTATTTCAGCGTCCCTAAGTAGCATTTCAATTTCCTCTACTGTAAGCTTATTTTTTAGGCTGAATAGTCACTGGTAAAAAATAAGGGAAATAACACAAGATAGAAGGAACATTCTTACTTTATTAAAAGCATGTATCTTTACTATTTGTTTTTGCATGCAACTAAGTATCAAAGAGAAAAACTGTCATTTACAAACTGCAGCAATATTCAAGCAACAGCATAGAAATATATTCAGATAATAATGAAAAATATAAAATTCTATGAAATGAGTAAGCTGAAGAAATTACAAGTTATTGTCTTGTAGCCTGTTTATGTTATTTAGCATTAGGAACAGGAAACCCTTGAAACATCTTATATATTTTTGTATGACCTTGACTAAACAGCATGAATACTCCCTGCACATTTCCCTTCGTGACGATTGGAAATTACAATAATTAAATTTCCTCCTGGGCTGGATGTTGAGGCTTAATTTAGTAAAGTCTTAAATATACATGGCATCTTTGAATGGAAAGAACAACAAAATTCAAAATACACATTCATTTAAATCCGTCTTAAAATTTTCTACTTTTACTGATGCCCACAAACCATGAATTTATAAAAATTATAATTCACATCAGGAAAATTAAGACTTTTAGGTAATTTCCCCAGCAAGTCCCATTTACCTTATGGCAGCTTTTAAGATTGTAAATTCCCTGCTGTTGAAGTGTGTCTTCATTCCTGTATCTTCTAAAGCATTTAACATAGTTTCATGTTCATCTATAGAATATAAATAGAAACAATCAAATAATACCTTGTGGTGAACCCTCTTGAAACAGAAGTCAAATACTTAGTGAAAATTTATGGTCAAGCCAGAGTCATTCTGGTTCCACTAACATTTGGCCAATAGACTCTTTTTTTGCTAACTTGAAATGCTGCAAAGATTGGTTTTACCTTGGGTCTTCCAATCTCTCGTAACATTGAGCTGACTCTTACTCTCCTCTTTAAACAACAGAAAAAGTGACTCAGCACTATTTGGCATTGCAGGGAAAAGGACGGAATTGAACTGACACGAGAAGAAACATTCAAATACCGATTCAAGAAAGATGGAAAAAAACAGTATCTAATTATTAATGAGTCGACCAAGGAGGACAGTGGACACTACACGGTGAAGACCAATGGTGGGGCATCAGTTGCTGAACTAATTGTGCAAGGTAGGCACGGGGAATATCACAGAACTAGAGAAGCTGAAAATCTAAAACGGGCAAAAGGTAACCTTCTCCAGCATAGTGCATAGAGATAGCATAATCCTCCTGCCAGGGAAAAAGAAGACGTAATAAGGGCATAGGGTTTGATAATAAAGGCCTCAAGGAGAACTCAGACCTGCGTGCCGGATGTAACAGATACTCTGATAATAACAGGTGCTAAGCTATCTGTCCTGTTAAAGCCTTGCAGGAGGTGTGTTTCCCTTCATATTTCCCCCTTCCACAAACAGCTTGCTCAGCCCTTGCTTTTGCTACTCGGTAAATCCACACTATCTACTTATAGCACTATTCCGATTTTTTATGTGTGTATCGGTTATTCTCACCATATCAGAGAAAAAGCTGGAAGTTTATCAGAGCATTGCGGACCTGACAGTGAAGGCACGTGACCAGGCAGTCTTCAAGTGTGAAGTTTCTGACGAAAACGTGAAAGGAATCTGGTTGAAAAATGGAAAGGAGGTGGTCCCAGATGAAAGGATTAAGATCTCCCATATTGGCAGGTTAGTCTCATTTCAGAAATCAGGTACAGGCTTAGGTATTGTATTGAAATCCATAGGAGCTATTATCTCAGGGGATAGGAATATAAAATGAGACTTTGTCCTGGCTCCAGGTAAAAGGAAAAAAGTTTCATATGCAACCAACATTTAGTGACAGACTTACTTTGGCATGTGTGCTGTAGCCTTTCTGAGTTGGTGTGTTTTACGTGTATGGCATCAGTGGTATGTCAGCAGAAGTAAAACTTAGTTTGCATTAGGTTTTCATGGTTTTTTGGTATTCAAACAATCCAGAAAACACATTGTAAAAAAATTTTAAAAGTAGCAGTAGCGTTTAGTAGGCAGATTAAGACAGCACATCTGTGTAAGCCCTACAGAAAAATTTATGTTTATATTAGCATATACAGTTGTGCAATTCTGTGCTCAAGTTTCCCACCAGTCTAACTACTGCTGGAAATGGAAACCAAGAAGATTCAGAAGATATACAAGCATTAAATGCTAGGTGAAATCTTCCTAGATATTCTTCTCTGTATTCTATTTTGAAATCAAAATAATAATACACGGACTTTATAGTTTGCTTATTCAGAGTTCATTGTTGTCATGACCTGATCAAATGAAACAAGTCAGCAGTGCTTCAACTGCCCTTGTAATAGTAAAGGACTGGACTAAAACAGGGAAACTGCTTCCTCTCTTCAGACTCATCTATGCACCCACCTTGGCAAGAAAAATCCATTTATGTACAACATGCTGATACGGATTTGCTTTAATACTGAAAGCAGAGCAGTCTACAGCCCTGGTGGTTGTTGACTTGATGTCAGGGCAAGGGAAGAAGAAATAATAATGTCTGTGAAAATCCTGTAGCTTGCACCTTGCACCTTGTCTCTTGACATAGCCCTGTTTCTCCTGGAGAGGTAAGGTAAGGGAGTGGAATACATTTGTTCATGTTTCCAGAATCCATAAACTAACTATTGAGGATGTAACACCAGAGGACGAAGCTGATTATTCCTTTATTCCTCAAGGATTTGCTTACAACCTTTCTGCCAAGCTTCAGTTTTTGGGTAAGTTATCTTACAATATGTAATGGGAATTCTGGAGGGAAAAAATGAGGACATTAATTATTATTATACCAGGAAAGAGTATGCAAGTCTCATTCCTGATACCTCGATATAGGCACATTGCTTTTTTGTTATTTTGTGTTATCGTTATCACATTGTTTTACAGAGCCTGTTTTCCAGTTTATTGCACAAATCTGCTGATGAATATGCCTTATGAGGTTTTAATCAGTTTTAAAATTACTTTCTGGGTGCAGATGCTATGTAAATTCTGTTTTCTGATCTATTTCTCCTCACTCCTCCCCTCTTTTTCTTTCCCCCAGAGGTCAAGATAGATTTTGTACCAAGAGAAGGTAAGAACAGCAGTCGTTATTTATATGCAAGTAAGAATGTTCTCAATAGCAAAATAAGCAGTATTTTTATTATTAATTTAATATATTAATATTCTGGGGTTTAACATTTCATACAGAATACTCAAACTATATTTAAAACTTATTTTCTCTGCCTTTGCTATAGAACCCCCCAAAATCCACCTTGACTGTCTGGGCCAATCCCCTGACACTATTGTCGTAGTGGCTGGGAACAAACTGAGATTGGATGTTCCCGTATCAGGAGATCCAACACCCACTGTCATCTGGCAGAAAGTAAACAAGGTAAAGTGTAACCTGACACAATGTCTGAGGCAAGGAAATCACAACAGGAAATTTATTTTTCTTTCTCAAATCTCACTTTGATTTACAATTCTTATTTATAAGTATTTTCATCTTCCTTCCAATTTTATGATTTTAAACCTCAAGAAAAAAATTTAATCTCTGCTCTGCAGCTTTTTGAGATTTATCTGGTTTTGTGATTCATCCTGAACTGTTCTTTTTCTGAACTGTTCCTTTTCTGAACTGTTCCCTGTTTTTTTAGTCCAAAAGAAGGGGCTGATTATATATGACTAGACTTATGTACCATGCAGACAATAGGATACCATATACATTTATTCTCTTCTTACCTCAGAGAAAAATAAATAAACGATGAATCACTCCCATCACCTTCACCTGATAGAACAGATATGTTCTGGAAATGGCAGCTTCTTTTTTTAATCTTTCTCAAGAATCCTACAGTCTGTGAAGAGAATGTCATCTTAGCAGACTACTGGCATAAAACTGAATGTGGTATAATGAAAAGAGAAGACATTATTTACCTTATCAAAGCAACTACAAAACATCAGAGAAAGAATTAGTATTTAGAAGCTAGACTCAAAAAGTGAGCTTCCTTTCTGGCTATCTCAGAACATCTCTGCTCTTCACCATCTATGGGCTCTCGAGCTATAACTAGCACAAACCAGAAATACTTTATATAATATTCTATAGTACTTCCATAGGCATATATATAGAAAAAATAATATTGCCAATTATGTTAATTCTCCCAATCTTATTTCTTCATGACTATACAACATTCTTTGTTCAGGTTAGCATATTAATTAACATTTAGGACTTTTTTCTGCAATGCAGAATTGGTATGGAAACAAACCAAAAAACCCAAGGAATTGACTCTTCTATACAGAAGTTTCTCTGATAAAATAATGATTGGGTATCAGACAACCCCTGTCCAGTGTAATTTCTAAGGTGTGAGGTCTCAACATAGGAGTAAAAGCAGCCAATCTTGATTGAAGGATGTGTAGCATATATTTATTAATGAAATTCTAAACAAACAGTAGCACAGCTTCAGAAGATGTTGTTTGATGTGTGTTACAGACCTGACTGTATTTCTGAGTGTTGAAACATTTACATCAGTTTACTATCCCAATTTTACAGAGAGAAGTAATCCTTATATTTCTAGTTACCCAAGAGGAGTAACTAGTACCAGAGGACACAGACAGATTCACAACCATTTACAACTCTACTGAAGGAATGTCATGCATCTTTCTTTGTGAAGCTGTAAATTTGGGTTTGCTGACTTACACTTTCCTTAATTCACTGCATTCTGATACAACTTTCTCCATTTCTGCTTTTTACTTTTGTATTGGTAGATTTCCTTTCCAGATCTGCTTGCTGCCTCACTTTTCTCTTGGCTTTTCTCACACCTCCAGATTCAAACCCCCAACAAACCTATGGACTCTTCTCTGTCTGCAGAAACAGCTTTACCACTCTGGTCAGACTTAGCTGACTTTCTGTGGTTTCTTTGCTTATCTAGAAAAGTGACCTAGTTCGAATCAATGATGATTCCATGACTCCCTCAGAAAATGGCAGTGATTTAAGTACTGATAATAAGGTAAGTTCCTCATTATTTATGCAGATGCACAAATGTGTTTAGTGTTTTTCAGATAAAAGGTCATATTCAAAAGGAAATAAAATTAAGGTCAGTAGATATAAAAACTGGTGAATCAAATAGCATATCAGGTCCAGCATCCTGCCTCACGATGGTAACTACTAAACACTTGACTGGACACATGAGATTTGGTGTGTAATTTTAGAGTAAGATCCTGATTAACGAAATCTTTCGAATCATCATCATGTGATGGCTGGGTTACAAGGAATCAAAGCAGTTATTTCAAAACTCCTTTAAATTTATTTGTGAACATTTATCTTTTTTTCTTCCCACTAACCTGTAAGCTTCAATAATAGCTAGAGGAAAAATAACTAGGACAAAAGCTTACAGGACACATGGAAAGATGACGATGTCAACAGAGTGGACTATAATGCAGTGATAGAGGACACACTTTCCAACAACTTTCATTTTTGTCCTAAATAACTTCTCTTTTGATAGAGTCAAAAATACATTTATTATACAGCAGTAAACCATTCCCAGGGTTAGGATTCTGCTATACTAGTCACTATTTGGACACATATTCTTTCTAATGGTTCCTGTTCTAAGACTGAAAATACAGAGGTATATAAAGAAGAAAGGAGTGTGTTACATATGTACAACAATGTTGTGATCATTATGTTCAGAATTTAGCAAGGAGTAGCAATTATTGAGTGGCAGAAATCACACCGATGCCATTAACAGTTACAAGAAACATCAGAATTTTTTTAGAGAGAAATTGTTCAAACCCATGTTGTCTGCTGCCACATGTAAATACTGTTGATCAGGAATGTTTGCTCAACCATTTGAACTTTTATTTGAAAACTTTCTTTAATTTACACAGTACCCAATTGTTACCCATGAAACTCTTTACAGTGATGCTAGCAACTATCCCAAGTAGGAATTTGTGGAAATACTTCATGACTTCTTTGAAACATAACTGGGTTTGTGTGGATCTTAACAACCTGCAGACTTTCAGAACCAATTTTACCAAATGTTATTTATGTGGGCCAACCAGTCTATATTTCCTCTCTTCTACATGCAAATAGAACTTGAAAAACATTATAGCTTGTCAATAATTATTACAATTTTCAATGATTTGTAGATTTTCACCAGCTTACATACAGAGTCATCAGGCTGTCCCAGGAACAACTTAAAATGATTTTCTCTGGTACTTTCACTGCCCACAGCTTCTGTTTGAATCCGAAGGCAGAGTTCGTGTGGAGATACATGAAGACCATTGTGTCTTCATCATTGAAGGAGCAGAAAAGGAGGATGAGGGAGTATACAGAGTTATACTTAAGAATCCAGTCGGAGAAGATAAGGCTGATATCACAGTCAAAGTTATTGGTAAGTGAAAGAAAAAAGCAACCAGAACACGAAAGCATCTTGAGTTCACTGAAACTCATCCTTCTCTAAAACTGAGCCAAATTCTGACCTTAGGCATAGAAAAACTGAAAAGGATTGTAAAGAAAGGAACACTATCAATCATAAATTTGACAGAAGTGTTTTTTCAGAGGTAGTTGCCTTCTGTGTGAAAAGTTAAGAGAGCAACTCCCAGTTGGAGGATTACTATCCATGTATTTCCTGTTTTAGGTGATCCTATCCTTTTACAGATGACATTCCATTCTGAAGTACATGCTTCATGCTTGTCTGAGATAAGAAAAACTTCTAGTCATTTTCTTGGGGCTTATGTTTTTAAGAAAAGATTACTTCATTCTATAAGCAGTAAATGGTTAATGGAATAAAGAAACATTATGTATCTGATAGAAGATAAAAGATTCACAGACTCTTCAATGAGTCACAGAAGAGCTGGGAGAAATGTGATTTTGAGTCAGTAATTTCTAAAAATTTTTCATAATATTTAATTTGCTGATACTCTGGCACACATAACAAAAGGCTGGGTTATAAGCAAATTAGAAATGATAAAAGAAAATTACTTGCACCTACAGTATTAAAATTTAGAATTGCTTGGTGAATAATAAGTCTCTTTCCTTATTTTATTAATACTAAGACAGGATATTTACTATGAATATCTCCCAAGTGACAAATGTGTGCGACATGCAGTCACTGTATTGTATAACATTTATTCTAGAGAAAATAAGAAACCCTGGAGCAAGCCTCATCTTACAGAGCAGAATTACCTCATTGCCTTACATTTTTGCAAAAACTTTCTTATGTTCAGGGAAGAAAAAGGGAGCTGAAAAATCGATGGTATTTAAAGGAAACTAACCTAACAAAGAAGCATCAAATAGAAGGATTCGCTTTAGACGAAGTTGATACATTCTCAGTTGTACATACTGTTGCTGTCTGACAAAGCTGTATTGCAGAATCACAGAATCAGTTAGGTTGGAAAAGACCTCGAGTCCAACCTATGATCATCGAGACTAATCTATGACCCAATACCCCCTTGTCAACTAGACGATGGCACTAAGCGCCACATTCTGTCTTTCCTTAAATGCCTCCAGGGAGGGTAACTTCACCAACTCCCTGGGCAGCCCATTCCAAAATCTAATCACCCTTTCTGCGAAGAATTTCTTCTGAATGTCCAACCTAAACCTCCCTTGGAACAGCCTGAGACTTGTCCTGTTGCCTGGGAGAAGAGGCTGACCCCTGCCTGGCTGCAGCCTCCCGTCAGGTAGTTTTTGAGAGTGATAAGGTCCCCCCTGAGCCTCCTTTTCTCGAGGTAGAACAACCCCAGCTCCCTCAGCTGCTCCTCATAGAACTGGGGCTCCAGACCCTTCACCAGCTTTGTTGCCCTTCTCTGGACCCACGCCAGCATTTCAACATCCTTTCTGAGTTGAGGGGCCCAGAACTGGACACAGAATTCAAGGTGCAGCCTCACCAGTGCCAAGTACAGGGAAAGAATCACTTCCGTGGTCCTGTTGGCCACACTGTTCCTGATACAGGCCAGGATGCCGTTGGCCTTCTTGGCCACCTGGGCACACTGCTAGCACAAGTTCAACTGCACCTACAGGTCCTTTTCCACTTGTCCACTTTCCAACCACTCTTCCCCTGAACCTCTAATGCCGTATGAGGTTCTGGTGGCCAAAGTGTTGCAGTCGGCACTTGGTCTTCTTGAACCTCATACTGATGTCAGTCTCAGCCCATCAATCCAGCCTGTCCTGGTCTCTATGCAGACTGACACCCCTCCCAACTTGGTGTTGTCCGGGAATTTGCTAATGATAGATTCAATCCCCTCATTCAGATCATCAATAAAGATACTGAACAGGACTGGGCCCAACTCTGACTCCTGGGGGACACCACTAGTGACTGGATCAATGCCATACGGGAAAAAATAAGTGTTAAAGAAAAATATTTAATTTACTTGTATAAAGAAACTGAAACAATAACAATTCTCATTCATTCTCATACTTTCTTCAGATGTTCCTGACCCTCCAGAAGCTCCCACGATCAGCAACATTGGAGAAGACTACTGTACTGTGCAGTGGCAACCCCCTAAATACGATGGTGGGCAACCAGTACTTGGTAAGAAGTCCTAAAATATAAAATCCCCTGCAGCTTTGCCTATATTTTTTTGCTGCTCCTTTAAAGTGGCACAGAAGGATGTTTACTCACTCTAGGAAGGCTGACCCTCAGATCCTAACTACTTTGGTATGTCGAACCTTCAAACCAGTCTAAGTTCTGGCTCTTCAATTTTGAGGAGACAGTGCCCCCTACCCGTGCTGTTTGAATCAGAGAAGTATTTCAGCGAGTAAGCTACCACAGCACAAGAAGGTGATATCAAAAATACTTAAAACTAAACATTCTCATTCAAGACTGAAACTTTAAATCAGTATACAGACCTTTGTACTTACCTATCAAATATCAAACAGATCTCTGGCCACCTCAGTCATCAACTCCAGACATCTGCAATCTCAACTCATGCAATACATGTTTTTTAGTGGAAAACTACTTCATAATTCTATTTCATACAAAACAATGGGTCATTAAACACTTTTCAATCATTTTAAGGACCTTAAAATCTGTACTAAAAACTAGAGTGCAAAGTTATCATGCAATGCAGGAAACGAACAGGCACAATCAAGAATATCACTGACACTATTTAAGTTCTGCTCAGAGCATGGTGGGTTTTAGATAAAACTCTTTGTGATCCTCAGAATAAAAATAAAATAATGCAGGGCCTTGAATACTTTTAGGGAAAAAAATTCCTCTGTAGTCCATATCTAGCAATTTGTTTAATAAAGATGTCTGCGTTTCTTAAAAAGAAAAATACACTGAAAGTTATATGAACTTCCATGGAGATGTCAGGGCTAGAAATGCTCTAAAATTCTTTTAATCTCCTGCATATTATCTGGAAGAGAGGAGTTTGTATTTGCTTTTGGATGTTTGTAATTCATTAATTTCCACAGGATCAGTCTCATTTAATTCAACAGAATTTATCTGTGCAGGAATAAACCAAGTACTGCAGGGCCAGTGCAGTCCTTTGTGGCTTCATCTGTTCTGACCAGAAGCAAGCAAGAAGTTAGCAATTTTAACTATTATCTGCAAAGATACATGCCAATAGCTGTCCCATTACCACAGCCAACCCCCACCTCACTGATTATGCAAAGTCCCTAATTTTGTTTTGTAGAGTGTTCAGAGCACTATTTTTGAAAGTTCTTTGCTTTGTTTTCACTGTCAAATGAATTATTTTGTTAATGTTCCACTAATGACCCTTCGCACTACCTGAGGGGTTTTTTTCAGTCACTACAGGACTGCACTACTAATAGAGCTACAATAAAACTCCTGCAGCAGGGGGATAGGAAAAGCCAAGATGCAGCACTATCCATTCAAACGTAGCTTTGAAAGCACTTTAAAAAGGCAGGGGGGGAAAAAAAAGCATATGCATTCTTATCTGTCTTCATATTGATACAGATGGCATTGTAGGCAGAACAAATATAAAAAAGAAATTCACACCCCATCTTCACCTTTCATGGGGTTTTGTGTGATTTTTATATTACTAAAACAGTATCTTTATCTCTCACACATTCTGTGCATTTGGGGAAATAATCTGCTTTACAAAATGTCACCAATACTACCAGTATTGTCATTTTACCTCCTTTTTGCCTTTTTTTTAAGCGCAATTCCGGTACGCCACAGTGAAGAAATGTCTCCATTCTGACAGGAAACTGCTTATCTAAAATAGTAGAAAAACAGAGACTGAGTTGATGAAACTTCTCTCAGTCTCACAGGCCCTGGTGGAGAGAGAAAAAAACAGGAACATATCAAAGGAACCATAAGTTCTTTGCTTACAGCTTTTAACTCTGTTTAAAAGCTACTGGAAACAAGCATGCCAGGAGTAACTTTATGCATTAGAAGCAATAATACAACCTGTCAGCTTAAAGGTACTTCCACCACTCATTTCCCAAAACATTATGTAGACTCCCATGCTCTTCTTGCACTTCAACATAGACAGGAAAGGCTGCTGATGTACAGTGTCTGTGCACAGAGCATGTCAGCAAATGTGCCACCTCCCTTCAGACACCCTAAGTGTGAATCATACTTCCCAGGTATACCAAAGGGACTTTTGCAAGGTTGATAGCCATGACCTTGGTGAGCAGCAGGGACTGAATCACTCCCCTACACAGCTCAATTCATAAGTCCTTGCTTTAGACTTACCCTGTGGTAGGTGACTGCAGTTACAGACATCTGTACAGATCTCTGCAGTCTATGGGTAGAAACAGACGTATACAATACACATAAATACGTGGCAAGTGTAAATGACTATTCAGAGTATGCCCTGATCATTCATTCTGTAGTTAAAAGATGAAGAGCTTTCAAAGCAAAGTCTGTTTAAAAGAAGCCTACATGGGTCACATCCAGTCATGCTATCTGCAACACAGCGAAGCAGAAGAAATTTAATATAGCTGGATGGAAAGAAACAGTTGATCAGTCCTTTGTAGCAGGTCAACTGGAAAATATCTTATATGCATGTTTCCAATGTGTTATAAAACCATATTAAGCATCAGGAATCACAGATTCCATTGTCAGTTTTGGGAAATGAGAAGTTTATCTTTTAAACTCCTAATCCAGACTTAGTCATTCTGAAAAACAGCATGGTAGTGTGGGAAAGGCTGTGGATGTTGAGTGTGTGAGGGACATGTACTAAGACCTGGATTCCACGCATACAGACTACATCTAAGCTGTCCTACAAATTTGTTCTGCAGCGCAGCCATCTCTCTTGGTTCTCTGCTGTCATACAGGCTCACTTTCCTTCCCAAGGAAACCAGAGCAAGAGAAACGGTGAGTGGCCATGTCTCACTCCACTGTAGGGCTGAAGCAAGCTGGGATCTGCACAGTCTGGGAAGCACTCTGCACTCTGCAATTCCACCATCTAGCAATGAACACAAAGATCTAGCACCAGTTGTTGGATAAAACATAAATAAAAAATTTTTTAAAAAAAGGAATTGTCAAGCTGTTTTTCTAACTGATTTTTGGGATTTGTGCTGTTAATCAAGATTAGTGAATTGCAACAGAATACAAGAAAAAAATTAATTTTTTAACTCTATATCTCATCTTATAATTTTCCAGGCAATTTCTCATTCACTTAAAAGGATTTTCTTTTTTCCTGCATGTGAGATAACAATTTGCAGTTCTTTTACATCATAACAGCTATCCTTTCCAGGCTATATTTTAGAAAGAAAGAAGAAGAAGAGCTATCGATGGATGAGACTGAACTTTGACCTTTTAAAAGAGCTAACCTATGAAGCCAAGCGAATGATTGAAGGAGTAGTTTATGAGATGCGGATTTATGCTGTGAATTCTATTGGCATGTCCCGGCCAAGCCCTGCCTCAAAACCCTTCATGCCAATTGGTGAGTTTTGCAACTCCAGGTTATTTCTAGGACAAAACCAAGACAGGATAATTTCTCACTTCTTCCTTCTCCAACTGCTCTTATAGCTAAAAAGAATGTGTTAGGAAAGAGGCTATCAACCACCTCTGTATTCTATATTTAATCAACCTTTTCCTTTGTAATCTTTCTCTTCTCTATCTCTCATTCCTCTTCCTGAAGAGCACAGAGGTTCCAGTTTCATGAAATTGCTGATGAATTTTTAGTTGTTATAATTAGAAGTGTGACGGTCAAGCTGGATCTGGAAAGGAGGAGAACTAATTGACAGAAATTTCCCTGTCCCTCTCAGCTTCTCTCATTCCCTTATGGGTGCAAATATCACAGTATCCCACCCAGTACTCCCTTAATCCCAACCCTCTCCACAGCTAAAAGGATAGCTGATTAAGAAAATATTTGAGGAATGATTTTCTATAAATAATTCTTCCCAACATAGCAGTGCAGTGTCTCCTGCAGTCCCTGAGCAAGGAGCAAACTAAAGGAGTCCTCAAGAAGCCTGCCTGCTAAGACCTTTTTAGGGAGAAGACCCACAAAAATACAAATAGCGGAAGATTAAAATGACCAAAGTTGCTAAATCTACAAATATCAGTGAAGGGGGACAGCCTGCTGAAGGAGATAATGTAAAAGCAGATGATGCAGTGAAGGAGTCAGAAGGAAAGGCTGAACTGCAAGAAGGGTCTCATAATTCTGGATTTCAGACACACAACGGCTGGTCTGCGACAAAAGAGGTCAAACAAGAACCACCAAGTGGAGCTACTGAAAAAAAAGGTCCAAAGTTTTCATGGGATAGGCAGAGTTTTACTTGATTAAGGATAAAGTTCACACTTAGTGCTTCAGAGAAGAGGTTTGGGGTTTTGGTCGTGTACTGTGTGGTTGTGTATGCTCCCAACTGCCTTTGCCTTCTGTGTGCTGTCCTTCCTACCATGTGAATAGGAAAATTTTTGACACAGTTACAGAAATGAAACTAGGTGGTATTTTTGGAGATTGGTTTTTTTGTGTGTTTTTTTTTTCTTTTTAATGATAACTTCGGGAACTAAGGTCAATTTCAATCAATTTTACAATTTATAAACCTCTATGCAACTTACTTTATAAAACCTATTAGGAATATTCAAAAGGTGTTCAGTTTATGCCAAATACACCTTTCTTTAACATGATTCCTCTTATGCCATGTATACTAAGTTTTATGGTCCTGCAATCTAAATGTTATTTTGAAAAAAATCTCTCTTTGTTTGCTTTTTGAATCAATTATTTTACAGTAGTGCTTATGTGTATTTTGGATTTTCAAGTTAGGGCTTTTCTAGATTGTTTTTTCAATTAGTAGACAATAGTCATACTGAAGACAACTGAATTTAGCTAGTGGTCTTTCTGAACTATGGGTTTATAAAGAGCCACAGTACACCAATTCTGAAGAGGTATGAAAAAGCTGTATCTAAATCAAATTAAAATTCTTCACCCCTGAAATATTTTTCTCAAGTATGTATCTGTTGCAAATGCACAAATCAGAACTAGTGTTTCTGTAAACATGTAATTGTAAATTTGGTCATTTTCTCCACCATTAAGGAAAATGAGTAAAGTCAAATTTAGCCAACGATGAATTTGGTCCTCTGTCTATGCAAATTTTGTCCAATTACAGCCAGGGTGCAAGTACAGAATAGAAATTGTGTGTATTTTTATTTCTAAACTTTTCTGCAGACTTCTGATGACAATTTAACTCCCTTCTACAAGTCTTTTTTCTGTGGCTTTTCTCGTAAGAGAGCATCTGTGAATAGGAACTACTATCTTAACCTCTTGTTCCCCTTCCTATTACAGGAATCCTATTCTGTGCTTCTATTAAATGAAGTATTAGGCATTACACTTTACAATTGAGCTTCAGCTAGATGTATTTTATTAAAACAGACAGTGGTATATAAATCAGCTGTTAATCATTCCTTTGAATTCTCATAGTTATATTGCTATTTGTCAGAATCTACTTCTGCATATTTCCTTACAGCTCCTCCAAGTGAACCAACCCATTTTACAGTGGAAGATGTTTCTGACAGCACTGTTGCCTTGAAGTGGAGGCCTCCTGAGCGGATTGGAGCTGGAGGATTAGATGGTTATATTGTGGAATACTGCAAAGACGGATGTAAGTAAGATGGGTACTAGGCAGCAGCAACTGAACATTTTAAAAATATTGCAATTGCAATAATTTCGCTGCAATATATCAGTGACCTAACCATATCCAGCATGATTAAATCTAAACTCAAATCTAACATCCTTGCCAGCCATCACCATACTTACTATGATGTGACTGTAAAACCATGAAAGTCACATCAGTCATAATGCCATCTTCACAATCATCATAACATTTAATACAGATAAGTAATACAAAAATATCTTGTTGTTCTATAGTCACTACTACACTTTTGTATTGTTATTGAATTGCATATTCCTTAAAACCAATATAATAACATGACTGTGATAACATCAAACTTTAAGGGAACTGTTACCTTACCTCATTTAATACTTGTGCTGATAATAAAGAGTGTAACAGCACCATATCTACAACACTCAATGTACCGTGATGCTACAACATTACATTTACGTTATAAAAGTCAAACAACAAATTTATAATCACTTTAACAAGGAAATTTTCCCTGACACTAGGTTTGATTGCCATATAATCTAAACCAGGGGCTTTACAGGGTATAAATTATCCAGAAATAATTTATAGTCTTTAATGAGACATCATTATGGAATAACTAGAATCTCTATGTCATTGTCACAGAAGAATGATTTTTCAGTCATATTTCTGTGCATTAGAGTAACTAAGGAAGCACTAAGAATTCTGTTCTATTGTGTCAATTGAGAAGTAAATAATAAAGTCCAACAGTTATGTACTCTATTATTGTTTTCAGCATATGTGGCTTTCATCAATCTGTTTGGACAGCCACAGGAGATATATTTATTCCAAGAAAAAAAAAAAGGCTTCCCTTTCTTGCTAAAACTACTTCCAAAATTCTCCCTCCTCCTTTGTAATGAAAATAAATGTCAAGAAGTCCCACAGCTCTATGCTCTATAAAACAGAATGCTAAAGGAACTACTGAAAGATGATTCCCTTATCCTTAGCTATTTTGAATAACAAAGTGTAGAAATTCCTTAACTCTATGTGTAAACACATCTACTCATTCAGAGCTCTTTTTCCAACTTATTTTATTCCCTTTGAAGTGTGATGTTGCAATTTAAATTCGTTTTACCCTAACACAAATTTATTTTCAATTGCAAACAAGGTATCAGTTTGGAAAAATAATGTATTGTTACAATATGCAAACACTGTACTTGCAGCTACAGAATGGATTCCTGCACTTCCTGGCCTAACTGAGCGCACATCTGCACTGATTAAAGACCTGGTCACAGGGGACAAGCTTTATTTCCGCATAAAGGCCATAAACTTGGCTGGTGAGAGTGGAGCAGCAATAATAAAAGAGCCCGTTACTGTTCAAGAGATCCTGCGTGAGTACCTATACTGAATAAACCTTATTCATTTATTTCCTCTGGTCAAAATTCTGCCTTCATCTAAGAATAACACTCAAACAGTTTTTTCACTTTGACTAGGTGCCCAATATCTGCTGACTCTGAGAACATCACTATAATGCACAGGTCTTATCTTTCTAAAGCATAGCTTTCCAAATAAAATCCTTCTTCTTACTTCACCTCTTGCAATGGTACTGTCAGCATTTAAGAAACATATTTTTTAATATTTAGCTCTCTGCTTGAAAAGCTGTTATATTACTGCAAAATTACTTGCAAAATGCAAGAGATCTATTTACTTCATTGTCCTAGATTATTAATTAACATCCTATGTATCACCCAAAAGCAGTATATTATAATTGATTTGACTGGAAACCAAAAGACATCATGAGCTGCTAATAGTGGATTCCTCAAGCCTGGCTTGCACGAAGTGTCTGCCAGAGTCTCACTAACAGTAAAATGAGCCAAGTGTAAGTGAAATGAAGTCATAATGCATCTCAACACCAAACAGTCATGAAGACAGACACTCCAACTGTATCTTAAGAAATTCTTTCTGTAAATTACAAGGAAAAGAATAAGTATCACATGGAGAACGTAGAAAGCTTTCCAGTGAGATAGAGGAAAGCAGAGACTAGATGAAAAAACATGCAATAAGGTACTTCTTTTCTTAGTGAAAAAAGTAAGCTACAATGAGACTCCACTATCTTAAAGAAAGAACTATAACTGAATGACCGTAGAAAGATAAAGGAAATCCATTGGTTGCTCTGCTTTACATATCTCCAAAAGGCAATTTACAAGGAGCTGCAGTATCAATATAGCAATAGATAAATCATAATTTATAATCACTCTTTTACTCCAATATACCCTTTGTTCCATCCTTTTTACTGAACTGAAAAAGTTCTCCAAAGAAACAAAGTCCACATAGAAGGCTCACATCCAACAAATGCCAAATTTGGCATTTCAGATGCAATGCAGTTTCACAAATCCAGCTATCACTGAAACATGCTCAATTGTAAATATACAACTGAGACTTGATACTAAATTTTTATCCAGACAAATACATTTGAAACTACTTAAAGAAGGAGCTACTTCCTAAAAGTATAAACAGTGTTTCCACGATTTTCTTATGTGTGCAGTTACCCAAGTCTCTTCAGTATTTTGCCTTATTTGTGCTATAAGTAATGTTGCAAATTATCAAAAGCTTTGTATTTAATATATTTATGCTTAACTGCAGAGCGTCCCAAATTCTGGCTGCCACGTCATCTCAGACAGACTCTGGTGAAGAAAGTGGGTGAGACAATCAATATTGTGATCCCTTTTCAGGTATGTATCAGCTTCTATTTTGTTGTGGTTATTTATCGTTACTTATCTAAAGTAGTTTCCCTTACACGAGTTCCTTTGCTTCACTGCTTAAGCAGTATTACATACGTACAGCTGATGATTCAGGAAACCCTCTCAAACATTTGGGGAGGGGGAGGGAATCACTCCTTTTTTCAATCATAATTTTTTTACAGTCAGAGTTTCTTCCTTAATCTCTCCTTTTGGGGAAGAAGAAAAAGTAAGTAGTGTAAGTAAGTGCAAGCTCATTCTTGCTTGTTGAGCACAGGATGCATCTTAGAGAGAAGTAGACAAAAATGTACGAATTCAACTAACTACTCATCTGGGACCAAGGTACATGATGCTGCTAGGCAGCTTCTTTGCCAAAAGTATGTATGTTAATTTCTGAAAGGCTGACTACAAAAATTAGAGTTTGCACATAAACAGAAAATCGCAGTTGGTCCTACGTAGTCTGTGTGTGTGTATACGAAGAACAGCTTGGGCATTACTTTACACGAGCTGAAGGTGTAAAAAATACGTGATGAGGATTATCAAGGATGCATGTATTGGAAGTACACGTCACTATGGCATGCACAAAATTGCTAAAATGTACAAAAAGACTGACCTAACCAATTACCCTGTCTTGGCAACTATCTGACTATTCAAAAAACATCACATGCATTTTTTCAGATGCAAGATTCTAATAATCAATAGAGTGGAAGAACTGGTGTGTGTAAAGAAAAGGTTTTCTAAGTGAAACATAGCAAAAGAAATTGTATGTTACAGATTCTGGCCCTGACAGAGATATCCTCAGTAATATATTATTTAATCAAGTCCTCACTTAAAATTACAAGACACTAAAATTTCTCTACTGTCCAGGGTTGACAATTATGGAAATATAATAGTTTAGTTGAAGAGCTTTGAAATTCTCATATGAAAGACACTGGAGATACACAAAAGGTTTTTTCAGTGAGGGAGGCATCACCTATATTCTTCTGTTTCAGCAGTACCATGAAAAAAAACCTATCAGAATAAAATCTATGTAAACTTAAATGTACAAGTCTTTTTTCCCCTGAGGTTACTGGGTTACATGAAAAGTTGCTTTTTCACAAAGATATATCTAATCAGTACACAATTGCAAACCCATACATGGAGTAACTGTCTTGAATTGCATACTTGTGTTATTTGAGTGTAATCGCAAGCTTTTTTTTCTTTTTCACATTTATCTCCAAAATTGCTAAAATGGCCCTCTTACTGAGGTCTAGCCAAATGCAAAATTCAATACTTGTACATCTGCTACTTCTGAGTAACATAATTTTTTAAAAATCTCTAAATTAAATAAAGAGATATTTTTGCTGTTTTGATGTCCAACTTGAAGAAAAAATGCACAAATTTGTCAAACTGTACCATAAGCAAAGGAACTGATAAAGTTCAGCATTTGAGAGATATATGGTGTCCTTGTGCTGGTTTGGCCCAGGTAGAGTTAATTTTCTTCATAGTAGCTAGTATAGGGCTGCGTTTTGAATTTGTGCTGGAAACAACATTGATAATTTAGGGGTGTTTTAGTTATTGCTGAGAACAGTGCATACAGGGAGTCAAGGCCTTTTCTGCTTCCCACAAGACTCTGCCAGCAAATGGGGTGCTTAGTTGCTGTCTGGAGTCAAAAAACTACATCACCACCTTCCCAGCACATTAAGCCACCTCCTCTGCTTAGAGCAGCCTCACTGTAATATTCCCAGAGATTTGCCAGTTCTTTGCCCTACTTCCCTAGGTTAGTCCTAACTGATATGTCCTCAGGTCCCTGGCCAGAGAAAGTACATGTAGCAACTAATCCAGAGGTTTATTAATCATATCTGATCATTCAGCTGTTGCCAAACAAAATGTATAAAGACCACACCTTCCTTGAATTTTCCTCAGTGGAGACACTAACTGGTGTTTTGGTATTTCATCCTGCCAGTTTTTCACAGAACTATACTAAGCTAAGAGATTTCTAGTGCTCTGACAAATTTGGCCAAATTGAACCAAACTGATTCAAAAGATATTTGAGTAGCTGAGTGACAAATCCTGTGCTCGTATAAACTCTAATCTCCTGAAAGATAACAAAAAATGTTAAGATCTATCCACCAACATCAGATTTTACTCTGAAAAAAAAAAAAAAGCTAGAGGACTTTAATTCAAGAGGTATTTTTTGAGAGTTTTCAATCTGTCATAGTGTTGAATTGCAGCTTTCATAGTACTAAGAATTGTGACTATGGCTATTTAGAACATGTAAAAACTGATGATCTTTCAAAAAAAAGCAAATCAAAAAGAACTTTACCCTTTACATTTTGAAAAAAATTAAGTCACTGACCATTTCTATTGCAGAAAAAGACTTCAAGTAGATACAATTATCTATTATCTAACGAAATTGGAAGTCAGTGTCTTCTACTATTTACAGTTTCTGTGCAACCTTACCAGTGACTTCTGTGGTCATTACTGTGAAATTCTGTGTCAAGGTATCCTGAGTTTCATGCTACTTGCAAATCTATTCAAATCTTTACATCAAAACATACAGGAAAGAAAGTACAACATTGTTACTAAGCCTTTTTCTGTTGAGTGCATTAAGCAGGTGGGACATTCTGCTGAAAGGAAGGGAATCGAAACACTCTTCCTTCAAAATTAACTACATGAGCCCACGATTGAAGGGATATTATGCACTACTAGTGGATAAAATTCACAGTATTACTGAGTGGCCTTCTTACCCATCATATATGTGTAAATAAACATCTACATGCATTTTAATTCATTCTTCCCTGGCTGAACTCCCTAAAGTTTCTCTGGTGTGCTATTTAGCCACTCTGTCACTCACTGCTCTCTCTCAGATTACCTATTACACATTGCAGAAATCCAATCCTCTGACATATGTATTAGGAACATGCTTTATTAGGAACATGTTTGTGCTTTTCACAGTCTATAAATATAAGAGTATATGAAAACCAACACTTTGAACACTTGCAATCTTTCACTGGCACTCATAGCACATCAAAAAAGGAGGTGTTGTGACTGAATATATCTGATCAACTACACCAGAACACCAGCAGTAACAATCTTGTAATGAGCTTGAAAATCTGCCAAGTATTTGTCTTGACAAACTAGAAATTTAAATAAAATGCCCATATAAATATACCATTTTAAGCAGACTATTTTCATTTTGAAAGAATTTCCCTAGCCAAATTTTTCAGGCAGAATCCTCATATAATTTTAAAATATACACATATAGAGACAATTCTTGACAAGTTCACCAATACTAACACATGGATATGGAAAATAAAACACAGAACAACCCAAACCTTTTTTAATTGTTCAAGAATTTCCACTAGATCTTCTAGCTGAAGAAGGCAAGCCATCTCTTCCTCTAATAGATTTTGTCATAGCTGTAATAGGTTTCTGTAAGGGTTCTATGAAATGAGACCAGGGTAAAAGTACACTGGAATTGGACAAAATTATTTTGTGTTATTTTGTATCTATTATTTCAGAGCTACAGGCCTGAGCTGCTTCTGACTATGTTCCTTGGCAGAAAGCTGTAAGGAAATTATTTACCAGATAGGTAAAATGGGAGATCCAAAAGCATTGCTTGTTCAAAGTTTATTATCAGCCCTGATGTAAAATAAATTACAATATATCTGATGAGTTAGATACCAGAGAGAAAACATCTACGAATGAATAGCAATTTCTAGAAGTTTTAGAAGTCCTTTAAGTATAATTCTGAACAGATCTTGGCCTGAATCTCGTAAAAGATAAAGTGGGATTTTTAATACCACTGAAAAAGAAATTATACTGCACAGACTTTCTGAACAAATACCAGAGAAACTTGAAATAAAGGTATAGCAATGCACAAAGATTCATTATTATTCTGCCTTTAGGCACCAATCTTAGTCTCCCTTTGTAGGCTAAGGAATGAGATACAGTCTTTCAGAGTATGTTTCAGGCACGCAGTGGATTGAGGAGCCTTCTGGAGCTGCTGTCTCTGCTCTTTACTGAAGGCAGAGTGTCCCAACTTCAGTGCCTTACACTTCAGATCCAGGGCAGCCTAAGCAGAGGTGACTGCTGTCTTGGAAGGTGTCAATTTCCCTCCCCATCCATTTGAACTGCTCCAGGCCTGTGGGGCACTGTTTCGCCATGGTAATCTGGCAGAAACTTAAAAAAACCCCACTAAGTTATTTTTTGTTACATTGATTATTAATACACTTAATAAATATTATATGGCCATTTCCTGTTTTCATGGGATTCTTGGTTTGGAGCTGTACACTGTGGAAGTGGCACTCCAACAACTACAAAGAACTAAATATTATCTACCATTTTTCCTGGAAACAGCTGAGTGACAGTGATGTAAGGTAATGATATCTCACTGATTCCACAATGCCATCTTCCATCAACTGCTTAGGTTGATCCATCCATGCCATCAACTGCTTAGGTTGACAGCCACCAAAAAAACTTTGCAATGTAGAAAGAACTGTACAGTAAGTTGCACATCCTGAGATTTCAAGATGATAATAATTTTTCAAAAGATCTTAAAAATGCCTAGGGACAGAGAATTAAATGTTCCCTTTTAAGAAAGGGAGGAGAAAGGGGGCAGAGCTAATAAACTCAAATCTATAAGAGTTCTGCTAATACCAATCAGAACAAGCCACATCAGTACAAGTATATTGTTTCTGGATTTATTCTCAATATCATTTCAGCCTCTAACTAAATGGCATCCTCAGAGCATGGTGACACTGAAGTACACGGGAGCAAATATTCATCTGCAAGAAAACAGAAATTGTAAAGTATTTAGAGAGCTTACTATCTCAACTCTGCATATTACATTAGGCTTTCTAGATTTATAGATCACTAACAGAAAAAATGTAAATCTATTACAGTCTCCCCCGAAAAAAAAACCCAAACTTTTTTTTCTCTTTAGGGTAAACCAAGGCCCAAAATCACTTGGCTGAAAGATGGTCAAACTCTAGACTCCAAAGATGTGGGAATTCGGAACAGCACCACGGACACAATCCTTTTCATCAGAAAGGCAGAGCTTCATCACTCAGGAGCATATGAAGTCATTCTTCAGATAGAAAACATGACTGATAAAGTTGCAATAACAATACAAATCATAGGTAAGAACCTGACAACATCAAAACTAAGCAGATTAAAAAAAAAAAAGCCAGACTGAGGCAAGTCAAAGATCCAATAACCACAGAATTCCCTCTCTCTTAGTGGTTGATTGCAGATGACTAGGACAAAACTCAGAGTGGGATAGCATGTCACTTTATTTTCCTACAATATTTTCCCACAATATTTTCCCATCTTGAAATAATCTGTCTCCTAGAGACTTTCAGAGGATGAGGGATTTTCTGTGTGTTCCATAGCTCTTCAGGGATTTCTTTTTTTGCATAATTTTATCCAGTCTGTTTTAATCTGGGTCTAGTTTAAGAATCCAAACATCATTTTTAAGGAATTTCAGCTTACGTGCATGTACCTATTTTTTTTGATATCCATACAGTTTTGTATCAGAAAAAAACATGAATAATCATTCACCTTTTCCATTTGTGGCCTTCAACACATTCCTCAATTAATTTCCTCAAGTTTTAGACTCTTCATTTGATTATTTTCAAACAGACACCTTTCCATATCTTTGATCATCCTTATCAATCTACTTTCTACCATGTTGAGAAGGATAGAAAGAATTTGAGACTTCTGGCGTTCTTAGGAACATCATATTGTCCTTAAGGAAGGAAATACAAATCTTGGAATGGATGTACTCTTATTTGGTTTTTTCATTAGATAAGGAGAGTGAAGATAAAATCATTGCGATAACATACCTCTACTGTTCCAAAAATTAGAAATAACAAGGCACAGTTCTGTGAATTTGGAAAATTCACATTTGATGCTTTACTCTGTTAAAAGTGTCTAGTTAGCCTGAGGCTTATTCCCTATTATACAATTTCCAATCTCTTTGCTAGTGTCATTTTAAAGGAATACATTGTCAAAGTTTCCATATCTTCCCTTGGGATTTTATGAGATATATTCTGATCTCTTGCCTACTCAGATTTCATTAATGTTCACCCAGAGTTGTTCTACGTCTCCTCATTACCACTCCATATAACATTCTTGATAACTATTTTTATTTCTCTTTCCCCACACTTTCACACTGTTGTCCCAAATCTCCTCCAATGTATCAATACATTTTTAGAATGTGTATTTTGACACAAAAAGAGTATTTAAACATAACTCTTCATATTTTGGAATTAAACATGCTGACTATGCTCTGCTTAAAGATTTATAAATTAATGTTGGCAGAATGGGTATGCAATGGTTCCAACAGCAAAAAAGAAAGGCATAACAAATTGAAGCAAATATGTCTTAATACCAGCAGATGCTTCTGCTCAAGAGGATGGCTGCAGTTTGGCAAGAGCAAAATAAGTAAATGGCAGCTAAAACAAAATAATCCCAAGGTTGCCCAGAGAAGCTGTGGATGCCCTGTCCATGGAGCAGTTCAAGGCCAGGCTGGACGGAGCTCTGAGCAACCTGGTCTACTGGAATGTGCCCCTGCCCATGAAAGGAGGCTTGGAACTAGATGACCTTTAAGGTCCCTTCCAATCCAACTCATTCTATGACTTTTTGACTCAGCTAAAGGGGAGTACTGCACTCTATCCACCAAAATACCTTTCTAAAACTAGTTAGTGATTCTTGATTCTAGCCACTGCTCTTAGGCCATGGTATCAAGTATCTTGCACCCATTGTTTGATACTGTAGAGAGTAACAAAAACATATCCGTGTACCATTGTGAAAGAGTTATTTCAAATAGAAAACGAAAGGCTGAAAAAAAGCAACTAATTTTATCACACAGATTAATACATTTCAGAGTTGGAGGACAGGCAGGAAACTTTTTAATTCTTGAACAGCTTACTCAGCTGAAAGGAAATAAGTGTATTTCATGTAACTCATGAACAAGAAGAGAAAGGGCTTGTAACATTTGCAGGTAGTTCTACAATCGAGGCGTCTACTCTGATTCTTGATTTCATCATTCTGTCATCAGAACTACCTTTTTTTAATTCTCTCAACAGCAGTTTTTGCTCTCCAGATTTTATAGCCTTTTGGCAGGGCAGAAATATGGGTGATTCAGGCACTCTTTCTATACTACAAGTGATGCTTTAAGTACTGTACAATGGCACGCTGAAAAGCCAACCCAGCTTTCAGAGATACAAGAAGTCAATCAATGATCTTTTGAGGCATCTTTTCTTCAGCTAACTTCCCTTGGCAAACGTCTACTTGATGAAGAAGTAATGTTTGTGGCTTCAGCCCCTACCTTTTCTTGGAATAAGGCAAGAATGCAGGTAACCAAGAGCTCTGCTGCTATGATGAGTCACATGTCAGTTCCAAAGAAGAGGAAACACTTCTGTTACTGCCATCACCTTTCACTGTTGCCAAAACAGTTGCTGCCATTTACTCTAGAGATCTACAAAATATGCACTTTTACTGTGAGAATACAGTATATTTTAAACACTTTTAGAAAGTTCTTAGATAATGAAAATATCTCCAATCTCTGGAGAATATGGTTCCCTCAACTTTTTTCCCCTTCTACACGAATCAATAAATTTTGTCTTCCATTATGCCTTCTATTGACTAAACCAGACTTCAGTTTGAATCTTTTTTAACTGGAATTAATCGTTTTTCTCATTATGTATTATTTGGAAATACTATTTATAATTTATTTTTGAAAGATAATTTACACTTTGTCTTCTTCTCATTCTATAAATGTCATTAGTTTGCAAAACTCCTCAGTTGAGCTTGTGCTGAGGGTAACACAGAATGCTTCCTCAGAATACAAATCCCCACTCCAACACAGTGTCCTACAGAGGAAAATAATTTGGTACAGAAACATCACTAGGTTTAACTTTACCCATCCTCTGTTCACAAGCTAGAGACAAACTGTTTAGTATTGAGAAAGAAATATTCTACAAAGGTATTTTGAATAGATATCCTTGCAGATTGCATTATCCCATCAACCCACAAAGATCAAGATTATAAAAATGCATTTAGCAAATTTATCTCTCTCTACTTTTTTTAAGATTGTCCTTCGTAAGTATGCACACAGGTATGTAGTATGAAAAATTCTTCCCTTCAGATCAGAATAGATTAATTGATTTCTGTGCAATGAAGATACACATCTAGAAACATAACTAGATTTTTTTCTCTGAAGTTGTGATTCAAGGTAACAACGTTTCCACATCTCCATAAGCAATGTTCATTTGTCAACACATTGCCATTCCCTAATTCAGAAACAGGGAAGAAAATGAAAGAAGGCTTTACCTGCTTGGTAGCTGTTGAGACCCAGAAGTTGGCAGTTTTTTCTCTGAAATGTTAGTCTCAAATAGGAGGAAAGAGGATGATAAATGGAATGAGAGCGATGCATTCCACATTCCTTATCACACTTCATGCAGTGTTCTACTTGGTGCCACTTTGAAGGAGGACAGAAGGGGCCAAACCTAATTATAAAGCTGTTTTCAATTCCAAAGTATGCCAGTGAAAAGAAAATTAACACATTATGCTTTGATATAGAAAGTCAGTTCCCCTAATAACAAAGGCTGATTTATTACTGGTTTGCATATCCTTCTTTAAGGAATTAAATTATAAGCAATCTATAATTACATTCCTTTGTGCTTTGCTCATCTCAAACCTACATCCATCAAATTCTTACATTTCCTCAATTTTTCCAGCTTAGCTACAGAAAGTGGAGACAGTTTTCATTCAGCTACCTAGAATTATCTTGAACTATTTTTCACTCAGTCTCAAGACCAACTACCCAGTCCTCCCCAAAAGGCCCTGTAACTGTGTGCAAATATCTAACATATCAAAAAGGTGAATCAGTGCCTTAGAATTAAAACAGACAGGAACATTATTTAGTAAATCTAATTTAAATGTTACAGTATTAGGCTAAACAACATCAGAATAAATATGAATTATCATTAAAAAGGAGAAAAGAAAGTAATTATCATTTCATACTATATATTTTTCTATATGCTTCCAGGTATCTTAAAATGGATACAGAGGTCTGTATCTCTTTGAGAATTCATTCTTTTTCTAGTTATTACAGAGAAATGTCACCTAGTGGGCAAGCTAACAAGCACTGAACCAACAGGAAAAAGTAAGGTATATTCCCAAATGGGAAATATTCCCAAATCTCAGCTGGAAGGCATCTGTACCCCATTGCCATGGTTGTTATATCAATGTAGCTAAATGGCTGAGAAATTGCATTGAGGTAACAAAGTAATAAAACTACAGTTTAAAGAGTTAATCACATCCGTCCATCAACATAAACTTCTTAATCCATTTTAAAGAAGAGTTTGTCTGGTTCCTATGTTACTAATTCTAATATGTTGTCAATTCCTCAGTAGTTTTCAGGCCTCTCAGAAGACCACTAAGAGGGTATTTGAAAATTTCCCAACTTTCTTGTTTACAGTTTCAACTTCAAATAAATGAAGTGTGTTGCTATGCAACATATGGATTGCTCTCAAGTTCTACTTTTTTCCTTGCATGGGAGGAAATGACAAAGGTCTTGGACTCTGAACCAAAAGCTAAGGGTTTTTTTCATGTCTCCTCTGCAGACAAGCCAGGTCCTCCTCAGAATGTAAAGCTTGTAGATGTTTGGGGATTTAATGCAGCCCTGGAGTGGACACCTCCCCAAGATGATGGCAATGCACAGATCTTGGGCTACACAGTCCAGAAAGCTGACAAAAAGACAATGGTAAGAACTTGCGCTCAGCCTATGACTTTGTATGGAGTTTAAACTACTATCTGCTCTGGAAACATAGAGACAAGGGAAATTAGTGAATTCATGACTCTCACCTTTGTGTCCAGGGTGTCCTATGGCATATCAGAGGCAGTTAAACATTGAAAAATAGAATCAAAAACTCCCAAAGGTGAAGTATAGAACTGCATAAAATGCTCAGTAGAAAATGTAAGAGAGACCAAGGGTGTGCCGTCTCCGGTCATGACTGCACAGAGAGCTCTGCTTAGAAGGTGGAATTACATTCTCTATTTGGAATTATATTTTTCATATATACAAGAAATAACTGAAGGGAGGGAAAAACTGGGGGGAGGAAGAGTTAGACTTGCACTCAGATGCTGGGCATAGTAGGTATATATTGGGAGAGGTATGTATGCCAGTCAGACTGGAAAACATCTTTCCCACGGAAGTCCTCATCAGGTAACCACATTCTGAGTGCACATCTTGTACCAGAATCCCCAGATATGAGTAAGGCTAAAATGTAGCGAGTTGTAGGATTTTTTTCTCAAAACGCAAGTATTCATACATCATACCCGCCAGAATATAAAAGTAAGAAAATAGATCAGATAATCTTCACAGGAAGCAACTTAATAGTCATTTCACAGGTTAGTGCTCATTACCTGTCTACCTGTATTTTTTTTGTAGCAAAAGGAATCTCTCCATACTAAAACTAGCACCATGTCTGACCTCTCATAACATCTTTCTAAACAGTATAGTCTTGTTACAGGAATGGTATACTGTTTTTGATCACTATCGTCGCACAAACTGTATAGTGTCAGACCTGATTATGGGAAATGAGTATTTTTTTCGAATCTTCAGTGAAAATTTGTGTGGATTGAGTGAAACTGCTGCAACCACGAAAAATCCTGCCCATATCCAAAAAACAGGTAACATATTCTTCAAAACAAAGATCACAAAAGCCACCAAGTACCAGAAGTAATACACTGGCAAATGAAAAATAGTCTTGCTAAATGCACCACTAAAGATATTTTCATTACTTAGTAACTAGCACTTCTAAAGAATTTTAGCATCAAGAACCCTTATCTAGGCAGACCTCCTGTACTAATACAAATATCTGTTAAAAATATTTAATCGCAGAGTCTTCCTAAACTATATCATTTTAAGAAAAATACAACTGGGGGATTATATTTATATCCTGGGCTTAAAAGTTTGATATCTGTGGTGGAGATTTTCCCTGCAGACATATGGCTATTGTATTTTTAACAGAATAAGAAAACCCACAATTGCCAAGACCTTTTACCTTAACTAACACATGAAACATGAGATATGTTTTAGAGTGTATTTAAAGATTTGTTATAACACAAATGTCAAAAACTTTGAAGCTTCTCTAAATCAGGCAAAATCAGTGACAGATAGACTGTACACAAGTCAGCAGAATTGAAAACATGGTTCTTACTATTTTGTTTCTTTGTATTGCAGGCACCACTTATAAGCCACCTAGTTACAAAGAACATGACTTCTCCGAACCTCCTAAATTCACTCACCCTTTAGTAAACCGTTCTGTGGTTGCGGGATACAACACCACACTCAGCTGTGCTGTAAGAGGAATCCCCAAGGTACAGATCACAACTGTCACTGTAGCAAGATGCTGCCTTAGAATCCACATCAGTTCAGTGTGACTGGAATGCAACATGGCTGTATTAAGAAAAAATAGAATCACCCCGTCATCTCCCAGCTCGGTCGTAGTTGATGCTTAGGCAGAGTGCAAAGTGCAAGTGTTTGGGTGGTTGTGCCCCCAGTGGGGCAATACAGTAAAGGAGACAGAGACAAGAACAGTCACTGCTTGTGGCAACACCACGCCATTGAAAATGTACCATGTGTGCATAAAACGTACTCGCTGAAGAAGGTATAAAATGTATCTTCTCACAATCTATTCTTTGTTCTCTTCAGACTGTCAAGAAAACAGCAGCTAATGCAATATACTGCTCCATTAACCTAAATGATATATAGGAACAGCAGTTTTTCTGTTACGTCGATACATCCGCATAAGTTTTACAGAGTCTGAGTTATTTTGCAAAATTCACTAGAATAAGGCCTTCTCTCATGTGTGAAGGTTTTTTGAAGGGGTTTTGTTGGTTTGGTTTTTTTAAACTCACAGGAATATAAGTCTCTTCAAAGAGTACAAAAAGATGTACTATTTTGTTAGTCAGGAACAAGCTGTAAAAACTGTATCAGCCAAGAGCTAAATTTAGGTTTCTCAAAAAAGGGAAACAGGCTTCTTTGTCTGCAGGGAAGGAATTTACCATATTATGACATAATCTTGTCAGAAATTTAAATTAGTACAATCACAAAAAACGCGAAACTCTGCTCCCTTCACCTTCTAGCTGCTTATTCCCAGTTCCTTTCAATTCCTTATGCCTGCACAAGGATCTGATTGCTACACAGCAAAACACGCACCACAATTGCTTAGAGTCCAAATTTAGTAAAAAAAAAAAAAGTCTTTATGCAATCATTTTCTGCAGTTCTTTTGACGAAGAAGGAGCTCCAGACAAAACTCAAATACAAAAAGGAAGCACATCCATGTAAGCAGTTGCAAAAGAACACAAACATTATAGAAGAAACACCAGCAACTGCAGGCAAAATCCATCCTCCAGAAGCTGCCTCAGCTTAGAAATGACAGTGTTAGTAATGATATTCCCACTTGGTTAACTGACATTTTTGTGCATCTCCATCTAATTCATTCGGTTTCCATGGTTTTAAGGAGATTCTTAAAAAATCTCCTCGATTTCACAGCTCTTAAATACAGTAGTTGCAGGCTTTGGAATGCAAGCCTGCTAGCTCGTCCTTACACATTAGCCTGAGGGATCCAAATACTCCTCAACCTTCAGCACACCTAATAATCTTAAAGCAGCTTTTCCAGATACATTTCTGTACTTGCATTGCCCAAATTAACCTTAAAAAAATGTTTCTCTGCCTACTACAGTACTCTGAAAAAGGTCTTTTTCATAGAGAGTAGCTTATGTTGATGGAGATTTCCGATTCTGAATAACTACAGATTCTCAAGTACACCTCAGGTATGATCTGTATGGTGTGGAAAAGTTACCACTTCAAGCAGAGACAATACTCATGCCCTCCTAGTAGTGAAGTACAATAAAACCCACATATCCAGAAAGGTAAAGAGGCTATAGAAAAAGAAAGAAAAAATATTAAGGCAGGAAAAATTCCAGTTGATATCTTTCAAGAAAAGTAAATATGGCAACTGGGATACACTGGATGGATATACCACAGGTCAAAGACAAAAGTGATTCAGTAGATTTGAAGGCACTCTATAAAACAGTGCAGTAGTTTTAGTTTTTATGGATAAAAAACCAGAAGACATTAATTGTGAAAGAAAACCAGATAAACACAAAGCCTGGTTTTCTACTTTTTAAAGACTGTTTCTTCACTATATGTATTGATGAGCTTGAAATTAACAAAAGCAGTTTGTTTTCTATCAGACTTTCATTTTTAAAATTTCATTTATAAAAATCAAAGGCACATTTTCAGGTACCGGAAACAAAACATAAAGACTTTAACTGGTACAGAACTAACCACTTTATTCCTCAGCTGAAGCCAACAGGAACTTCATTTTGAAATTCCTGAAGTTTCTAAAGATACACTAAAGGCTTTAAAAAATCCTTTTGCAGCCCAAACTTTGGCATTCCAATTTGGCTACTCAACGTATATGGAACTTTGTGACACTTCTGTAACATACTTGTAGCATTCAAATTTATTTTAACAAGCACAATTAAATAACCCATAAATGAATGAATGAATTTGTAGCCAGTTTGTAGAGTTGGGTTTTTTAAATTGCAATAAAATAGGACACAGACCTACATTTTCTACATGTTATTTTGACAGTTAAAGGAAGTATTGAACTTCAGAATTATTGGTTTCACAAGTTTGTACTGAACAAGTTGTTCCTTGAAAAATTATTAACACTGTTGTGTTAATAGCCCTCATAATGCTATTTAGCCTTTGATGGCTAAATTAAAGCTGCAAGATCAGGTGTAAAAATTCCATTTTCTGCCTTCTATTTTAAAATTCTTCTACTGTGTTCTTCAGCCAAAGATATCCTGGTACAAAAACAAAATGGATCTCTCTGGGGATGCCAAATACCGCATGTTCAGTAAGCAGGGTGTGTTGACCCTGGAGATCCGGAAACCCACTCCATTTGACGGTGGCATTTACACCTGTAAAGCTGTTAATGAGTGCGGTGAAGCTGAAATAGAGTGCAGACTGGATGTCAGAGGTAATCAGATTGATGAATCTTGTGGATAACATTAATACTGTAACGATGATAGAGTAACGGGTGGTAGCTAAAAGAAAATAAAATCATAGCTCTTCTTTACCTAACCCTGACTTCTTTGGGTGGTATAAAAAAAAGTTTGTTAATTACCTGTACCAGCAAGATTATTATCACACTTCTCACTTAATATTTCTAGAGAAGATACTTAGCACTGCTTAGACTGATAGTCTATCTACAAACTATCATTGAGAATAGTTTTATTATCCTTTGTGCCTATTCTGTAATTGAAAGTTTTAAATTAAGCGATTAGCAACTAAACTTATGTAAAAGGTAGTGCATGTTACATCACAAACATTTTTTAAACATTTATTTTGTTTGTCAAAAGAATCAGAAACAAAAGTCACATGTTTATAACACAGTAAGAAATACTGACTAAATATTTTTGGTAAGCCTACCAGTAATGTATCTATTTGTCCATACAAATGTATACAGCAGGAGTTTAAATGCTCAACGCTAGCAAAATCTGTGAAACAGATACAGCAGTAATTGATGGAAATCCATCTTCAGCGCAGCAAGCCTGAAGGTGTTCCTACACAGCACAGAGTTGAGTATTTGACTCAGGGCTAAGTCTGGAATGTGTATACAGTACACCTTGCAGTGCTGGGAGCCAAAATCCTCAAGTATTTCTGTTCAGTACCACAGTGTACAGCGTAGACATGGCTCAAAGCTTAATATTATCATCATCTGAATCTTGACTTAGGAACATTAAATCTTCTTAGAATTATCAGATAAAAGCAACTACTATAAAGCTTCCATATTTCACTTTCAGCACCAATTCTCAATTTAAAATTAGCATCCTATAATGCCTGATAATATCTTAATTTTTTTTTCATTCTCCAGCACCTCAGTAAAACTCTGAATTGCAATTCATCTTCAAGTCAAGGTAAGAATCAAAATAATTCAGCTGGATAAAGGAGCAATGGCTGTTCGGTTAGATACATGATTAAAGAGTCATTAGATATTCATGGTAGAGACTTTATAGAATGTTTATAATATTGGTGGGGGGATATGTGCTTGTTTCGATTTCTGTTTGTTTTTTCAATAATCGTACTAAAATCACTCTCCTGCCAGGTAACTTATTTCATTTATTTTAAAGTCAGTATTTCATGGGTCTCCACCTTTAATATGCTGTGCCAGTGTAGAAATACGTAAGAAGAACAGAATACTTTGTTGTCATTTTATCTTAACTGACTACAAGCACTTCCTCTAAGAGACTGTTATTTATTAAAATAAGGCTAACTAATTTCAATAATCTAAACAAAGAAACCCATAGTTAAAATAAATCTAGAACTGTAATGTACACTTTAGACTTTAAAAACATCAAATAGCTATGATAGCAATCAGGTAATGTATTTGTCAATAAAGCCTTCTCCCCATTCTCTGTCTCAGCATTAGAATGGAACTTGAAAAGAAGAAAACTGAAGAAATTAATGAAGGATAATTTCAGTTCATTTAGGAGTCCTATTCATCTTAAAAGTCATTTAATAGATGTGAACTAAGAGGCACCAGTGTCCTGTAATGTTTTGCTCATTCAGCATATTTTCAGACCCTGTTTCCTTTTTTCATATATCTGTTTTAGTTACATTGCCATTGTCTCCACATGAAGTAATTGAGAGAAATCAAGATAAAACTTTCCCCCCTTACATAGGTAAGACATGTACGACAAAGCCCGCTATTATTAAAATTACATAAAAGTAAAAAACCCCCTGTCCTTTTCTAATGTCTGAAACAAACATAAATTCCCCAGTTCTGCAGTTCAGTCCATTTTCTCTTTGAAGAACTCTGATAGTCTTCATAAGAAACAAGTAGCTCAGAATAATGAAACAGTAAGAAATTCATTGTAGTATTTAATCACCTTTCAGTATACTCATGTCTGTATAATAGATTTTAACTTCCATTCCTACTGCTTTTACTGTCTGTGAGTGCTTGAAACATCCACCGCTGTGCTCTTGAGCAGATCTTTGCAGAACTGTGCCCAAAACAAATTTTGGAACCTCTGGCTATAGCTATTGTTCTGCTTTATATAGAAAATAATTTCTTTGATAGTTACTATTTGTTTTCTAGCTTTTAAAAAAGACACCAGCATAGAATTCCAGTAATTAGATGTTTTTGAAACCAATCACAGACATCATACTTATCTACAGAGATAATTTTGCACATCAGATGAAACAGTGAAAGATCTAGTGAGAAAGATTATCTGCACACAAATAAAAAATTTTAAAGCAAAATCTTGTGATGAAAGCAATAAACTTACTGTCACCAAATCTTACTGAAGGTTTTTTAAAGTCTATGAGTGGTATGTATGCATTTTTGCAGGTGATTCTGTCTAATCAAATGACACAATAGCATTTCTAGCTTCTCACCTACTAGTTTGAATAGTATTTGGGGTGGGGTTTTTTTCAGACCTGCGGTAGTTGATTGGCTGGAGAGTACTTTTTAATGATCACAGTACAAGAGATGGTGGGAAGATGATATTAATCAAAGAAGCACTGCCTTTTGAAAGAAACAACACAAAGGAACTGAAGTAATACTACTTCCCTGACAACATGCCACTTGAGATGGAAAGCGTGCCTGACACAGTGTGTTAGTTATATTAAACAAGCAAATATGTCTTCACAATAAAAGCATGAGATGTGTATTTTGACTATTTCATTATGATATCAGAACAAAAAAAGATACCCTCTGAAACCAACATGAACTTATTCCAGATCAACACTTGTCTGTTGCACATTGTTCTTATTAAACAGTTAAATAAAACTAAAAAAGGAAAATTTGCAACCAGGTTTACATTGTTTTGTACTTTCATTTTCTGAGCAACACTATTATTTAAAAAGTAGGGCACATGCCACACATAAAAGACAGAGACAATCCATATTCTAAAGAACCTATGACCAGAATGCAGGAGACCAAGAGGATCATCCCAGCATCTGTGGGAAAATGCGTATTGCAAAGCAGAGACTGAATGGCAAGAGTTAGAACCTAATTCCATAGGGCCTTCTAAGATAATGCTTCTACATGAAAAACACAAATTAGTTTTTACTTCCAAAACTTTCAATGACAATGAACTGAATGCAAATCCGAGGAGTTACAAAAAAAGAAGCGGGCTCTAGTTAGGTTTCTAAAAGGTCTTCTTAAAAAGGTAAATTCTGAATTCAAAAAGCCAACCATTCCTCACACACTGAAAAGAGGAAAAGGGGGAAAGGACACCTGCAAGGTCTGAACTTCTTGTAATTAGTTCTAGAAGGGTCTTCAGAAAATGGTGGGTGTTTACTGATGTTTTGCAAGCATATACTATTGTCTTTTACCTGCTCCATGTCTGACATTGATCCTGAAAGTATAGTCACTAATTGTCCATTAATTCCATGTTAGTAATCATAAATAACTGAATAAATAATTTTCCTCCCAATCTGATTAAAACCACAAAAACTGACCAGCTTCTCCCAAACCCAGATGGCTAAGAACAACAAAGTATCTCACAATTTTCCTTCCATCACACCTGAAAGACTACTAGATGAGAGACGGTTTTCACTATCTTTTCCTGTGTGAAATTTCCTGTGATGCAAAAATCAGATGGCCTTATCTCTAACCTTGTAGTTGTTAACTACTGATAGAAGTGTGCAAGGCAAGATCAATAGCAAAAGAAAAAAATAACGTAGGCCATAGAGTTTAAAAATTCTTATCTACCAGCATTCCCTTTCAGTGAATTAAGTGCCTTTCACAGCTGACAGAAACTACGTTCAAAAACAACAGTTCTACTAAAGTCCTTTCAGTAGTTTTCCCCAAGACAAAAAGTCTTTTTGCTCAAGTAAAAGATCCTTACGTGTGAAAACTGTATGTCACCTAGGCAAACATAACCTCTCCAGGCTGATTATTTCTATCTAGTTGGATGCGAAATTGCCTTTAATTCTTGATGCTACCACAATTTCTATTTAAGTCATACCAATTCAGGCTGCTGGCTGCCTGTTCAGTGTACATGCCTCTCCTTCAAATCAGTAACAATGCACCAGGAATGGAGATTCTTAAATGCTTTGAATTAACATACATAAGACTTATCTGAAGCACGGGGTGTTGCACAGCATTACTAATGACACAGTATCATGCAGCATAGAAATAGTCAAGCCAGCCCAGTGCTTCACTTGAGCTAAGATACCACTTCCAAGAAACATCAACCAACTCAGAAATATTAAGACAACAAATAACACTTTCGGTACTCCTACTAGCTCAGTTCTCTCAGGGTGGCGTTGCCTTCCAAATAAACCCCCAGCTGACACTTTAGCCTAGGACAGAACAGATTTCACACCACCGCATCAATTCTTTTGTGTTTCATTCTGTTTTTCATCACTGTTGCGTAAATACTATAAGTAAACAATATGTACTTGCCCCTGGCAATGGGAAGCTTCACGTAATACTTTTTATAAAAGCCACCAGGTGGAATTGAACTGTCAAATGCAAGCAAACCTTATCTGAACACTTCATTTCCTTTATTTACTTGAGATTGCCTTAGTGCTCAAATCCTGACCATTATTCTATGAGCAAACAACAACAGCAAAATGAGTTAATGGTTGACCATGACTTCTTAAAATAACAATGAAAAGGGCCAAAAAGCCGCATTGTGCTACAGCACTAGCTCCTCTCTTCAATGCCAAAAACTCTCCCACCCACCCGGTCTGAGAGATTATTGCTCGGGGCTGTAAAGCCTGAAGAAAATCTCTTCAAATTCTGGTGTGAGTATAACAGATTAAGATAAAGCTGCTGGGTTTCATCCTTTTCCTCTTCCAGGTTTAATTCAGTGGGCTTGCACAGAACCTGTCAAAGGCTATGCGAGAGTTAACTAATGGTCCCTCATGAAAATAATTAACTTTACCTAATCACAGATGAGAAGTGAATCAGTTGAAGCTAAAGAACTAAATAACAGTAATGTCCATTCTGAAGTCATGACAGTGACTCCGCCTGGCATAGCTTCTCAGGTTGCAGCCTATTTTGTATTCTGCTATCACAGATACATGAGTACTAGCTTAAAACTAGCAGGCATATCTGTGGTAACAGCTGCAGAATAAACATACTTGTTGTTTCCCTCCTGAGCACTAGTTTTCTGACAGGTTAATAAAAATGCCAGGAGTATTTAATTTCTAAGTCACTGTAAATCCAGGTGCTATGCTCTAGCACTAAAGCTGTTCTTGCAGAAAGGGTGCCAACTACTACATATATTTCTATAATATCCATAATGCAGGTGGATATGTGTGTGACTAAGGAAGGGTAACGTGTGTAATAAGAAGCTATGTTTCCATTAATGTATGTTGTTGCCAATTAGGTACTGATGTATTTTATTTAGCTATTCAAGATATGGTTAACTACTCCAATTAAGACTTGTTGTAGCTGAGGGCACAGTAGCACAGTTATGCAGATAGAAATACTGTAAAATGGAAAACTCCTAAATTTTCACACATTCACATATTTGCTAATAAACCATTGCTTGGAAGATCATTCTAATGTTACACAGAGATGTAAAACAACGTAAAACAGAGAAAACCACTTGCATTCAGTATCACATTTAGAAAAACTTCACTTTTCTTAGTAGCTTGCAAACTCCAAACCTTGTCTTTGATGGATTATTTCAATTTATATGATCAGTTAATGCATGACCTGATTTTAACACAAGCTGATGATATAGATGATGACCTAGATGACCTTTAAAGGTCCCTTCCAATCCAGACTATTCTATGATTCCATGATCTGTCACCCTGCCTTGCTCTTAAGTTACAATACTTATGTGATATGCTGAAGTGCAAATTAAATTGATTGAGTTCAAATTGTCCCAACAGAATGTTTATGAAAAGTGTCTCACCTGTCATGAGTTTATCTTCCTCTTTCCCTCTGTAATAGAGAACAGTTATCTTTACCAACTTTTTCAGATTATTCTATCAAATCATATGTAAGTTTTACTTGTTGAAAATTACAGTGAGAGATCAAGAGGTTCCTATATATTATTTAACAATTTTTTGCAACACACAGTATGACCGATATTTAAAGATAACCTAAGTACTCCTCACCTGCAGGTTTCATTTCTTATGAGAGAGGATTGTTGTTCTAGCTGTTTCAATGGAGATCTTCAATTGTGTAGCATGCATGAGACCACAAGAAAACGTTAGTTGGTAGAACTTTTTCCTTAATTTAATCATACAGTGGCCATTAAAATAAGAGCAGCACAAGAAAATACTTTTCTGGAAATCAGAAAAGTCATTTATGTTGCTTTATCACAGAATTTTTTTGAAAAAAAATCCTTATATGTATTTAGGAGAGAGGTTTGTCACTAACATATCATCTTGGATATGTAGGTTTAGAAGTACAAGCCATTCCTGTCTCCTAACAAATGAATTTTATAAGAACAGTCTGCTGAGCTTAAAAATAGCCCCACTGATACCTTTCAAGTGCTTCCCAACCACAGAACTCTATTTTAGGGAGACAAAAGCTGTCACTGAGATATCCTTTACTTGTCTTTGGACAGGGTCCCCACAGCACTCTGCATAAGCAACACATCTTAGACAGCTTGAATTGGTGAAAGTTTAAAAGAAACAGATAAGAACAGCTGCATTTATTAAGTCCAGATATGGAAAAAACAGTCAAGCATCTGCTTTCTGTGCCAGACAGAAATGTTGACAATAAGCAGCCCTAAAACCACAGATAACTGTCATAGCTATGAACACATTTCAGATCTATTGTGTATTAGGATAGCTTCACCAAAGACAAATAATCCAAAAAACTGACTAATACAACATATATAAATTATCAGTGCATATGAAAATATCAAATAAATATAAAGGGTAAGTATGCCCCCTTTTTCCTCTTCACCATGGATAACAGTCTGAACATAACTTTGTATTCATTATAGATTATTTAGCAAATATGAAGAGTATTATACACAGTTTTGTTTTGCTTGAAAGTATAAATTGTGGGACCCAAATATAAGAACCCAAATTGTGCACAAACGCAGTCTGACCTTCAGTAAGGTTGCATTTGCTTGGTATCTGTCATAATGCTAATAATTGCCCCAGTAATCCAGATCTATTCCAGGAAATTATGATCACAAAAAGACTATCTACTAATAAAACTCTCAAATACAGTTACATACTGATGGTTTTCATATACCAAATCAAGGAAAAATGGCAAAAAAATCCAAGCTTTTTTTCTGCTTTATAGGCTGGTTCATTGCATATGTTGACTTAAAATAACTCCAAGTATAGTACATTTTGATCATAAAAAGTCCTCAAAAATTTCTACCTGAAAACTGGACTTGTTCTTCCTCACTGGTATAAGAGGGGATAACAGTACTGTGTATTTACAAAGCATGATATTTCCTTTCATGATTTTTCTTGTTTCCTACAGTACTGGAAAACTTTAACAATTTATAAAATTTGTTAGGTTACAAGTCTGTTTTGGACAAATTTCTTTCTTTTTAATATCAGATTAAATGGTTGAACCATTTCTAACAAGGAGCATTGGGAAGAGTTGCTGCTGGGAGCTATCACAGAATAGCAGAAATAAGTCTGGAAATCTTTTCCCTCTATAGCACTCTTCAGCACTCTAACAAAAATAACTTTATTTAAATGCAAAAGGAGAAAGAGTGGAATAAGGCTGAGAATGAAAGAAGATGACAGAGTGTTTGGGAAGAACAGGAGAGAGGAATAAGAGACTATGACTGGAAGCTGGAAAGGGGCAGAGACTGGGAAGAGTGTAAGTCTGAACTGCTTGGGGAAAGAGGCTGGGAGATGATGATGGTCACAGAGACAAGAAGAATGTATGACCAAAAAAGCACAGGGGGAAACAGATAGAGATGATCTGACGGGAAATTGAGATGCAGAGCTTGAGTCTGACTGGTTGAAGAGAATGTAGGCCAAGGAAATGTGAAGAAACAGTGAGGAATCCAAGCAGGGAGATGTGTAAAAAGAGAAACGGGAGAGTGCCTTGATACGCAGCACACTGTGGATGGACTGGTACTCACTGGAGTTAACAGGAGAAACTGAAAAGGCAAAGAAGAGCGGAAGGAATTGAAATACAGAACTAAAGTTTTCACACAATTCAAGGAAGCAATTGTTTAGAGTTCTACTGGTGTTTTTCCTGCCACCGTTTCTTCCTTTTTATGTAGAGCTATTTTGGGAGATGGGGATTTCTATTTCTATGTAGGTTCCTAAACCACGTTTATCACTATAGGAACTGTTGCACATAGAAGCAGGACTGTTTGCCCCTGGCTGACATATATATATTTCTTTCTGACACCCTAAAACAAAATTAATTAATGCTAAAACTACTATGCCACAGAACTTTTGAAACATTGTACATCTGCAAACAGAAAGTTAACTTATGATTTTACTAACCTTGGTATAAACATTGAGCTCATTTTTATCTGAGCACAGAATCTGCCTGAAAGAAGTCCTCTCCAAGTGTGGCATGATACTCAACCACACTCAAACCTCACTTGTCACCAGTATGAAGCTTTCAAACCTTCAGATACAGTGCTGGAAAGAAGGGTCACACACACACTATTATTTAAAGCATTATCACATTTCTATTTTAGTGAAATGGCTGAATTGGGAATGGCTGTAGAATCTCAAAGCTGTTGCTCACACTGAACATCTTACAAGAGCATTACAGGGTAAGGCTATATGAGAAGCCATTGCCACTATCAGAAGCAAAGTCATCAGAAGCTGTCTGGAAACATCTTGCCCTTGTAAGAAGCAGACATGTCTGACTGAATTGTGACTTCTGTAAGAGCAAGAAGCTCTTTGGCATTGTGTGGCAAGGTCCTTTGCACAAAGCTGCTGCTTTTTCGTCCTAATTTCCACTTTTTCAGGAGTTAGGGGATGTTTTATTTCACCAACACCTCGCTTGTCTAAGAGCAGTAACTTGGAGTTCCTAAATACCTAAATTCCTAAATTCCTAATATGGAGTCAGAGTTAAAAAGGAGCCATTGTTCTCCCAGAGGGAAGATCCTACCTCAGAGGCAACATCACCTGAATTTCAAACACTTGGCAGTCGAGGGGAACTGGGATGTAAATATTGCTCTTTGTGAGAAGCTAAGCTTCTATTTTCTGCCTATTTCTGAATTCAGTAACAACAGAAGTCTATGCCCATTTGTTCCCATTGTAGGCAACTGCTCCCTTATTAGAAACACACTTAATGGGAAACAAAAGCCCTCCTTAGGCATAAGTGGCAAGATTCTAGAAATATCTTCAATATTTTTGCAACACAAAGGTTCCAAGGAAGACTTAGAATCACAGCCATTTTCCCATCCACTTTGATTACTAAGAGAGAACTTTAGTTGGAATCAAAATTCCTAATTATTTATGTTTACAAGCAATTTAACTTTTAAATACCCAGAAGAACATTTTATCTTACTCTGCTATCCTGAAGTGTCAAAGAGGAGGATATAGATTATCTGAAATTAGGAATCAGGATCTAGGAAATTTTTACAATGGTTTTCTTAAAGTAATGCCTTCCTTCAACAGACATCTTCAATAAGTTTTTTCCAGTTATATCCTTAATAAATATCACTTCAGTGTTGTGACACTCATTGATGTTTAAACCTTTAACCTTTAAAATGTGGACCCACTCATATTAGAAGTGGACACTGCATTCACAAATAAAAAAGGAGCTTATTTTTTTTGGAACATCACAATGAAGATCCATGAACCAGGAGACAAATTAGTAACCTTTGTTTCACTTTGAAAACTGCTAGGAAGAGCAGTCACAAACGCCCGTGTTTGCAGAGAACACTTAATGGTCATTTTGAAAACCAACTTCCACAAACAAGAAATCGTAGCAGAAAAAAAACCCTGTTCAGCACAAGGAAGTTTTAAGGCAAGTTTATGATTCCTTGTGACATTTGTCTAATTGGAAATAACACAAGTGTTAAAATAAAAAGGTTGGAATTTTGAAATTCTTAAAAACTAAGACACAGACTCCTCCTAGTGGTAAAAATGCATGAATTATTCATTTTGTGCTAAGAAACTTCTAGAACTATTTGTTATTTCCAATTACTCTCAGCCTTCAATTTGGTTCTGGAAGGTTTAGAAACCTCTCAGTTCTTTACTGCTGCTAAGGAATTTTTATCTAAATATTAAAATGAGTGGGACATGACTAAAACCACACGCAAACAACTGGAATTATTTTTTTCCTCCAAAATAAAGTTTACGGACCTCTTAGTTCTTAGGATTGATGAAGGGAAAAAGGAAAGGATGGAAGACTGAATTCCAAAAGACTTATGCTTTTGTACCACTTTTCAATCTGACTTGCATTTGGTATCCAGAGAGCAGCACTGTGAATTTAGTAGTGGAAACACAGCACAGCATGCCTTTGGCTCAGATGAATACGCTGCATGCCTACAGTTCTCAGAACACCTGCTAAATCCCCACCATCAAGTGCAAGAAAGATTTTATATATTTCAAAAATGTCTTCAGTTTTGAAGCCAAGACAGTTGCTCTCACCTAAAGAGCAGAGGCACAGTGTCAGCCCACTTGCTGAGGTTGTTCCTGATCCATCTCTGCCACAGAAAAGCAAACACCTGTTCTTTAAGAAAATTCTGTTAAAAGGGACAGAGGGCCATTTTTATTAAAGGTCCTTTAAAAGTGTTATTCTGCACTGAAGTTTTTCAGCAGTCTAGAGCATATAGCAGTTTATGTAATTTATGTAAGTCACAGAAAAATACATTAGCAAAAATATAGCTTCTATAAGAGAAAAAAAGGAGCTGTATATAGTAAATGATGCTATGCATTTAATAACCTTCCCCTTATAATTTTAAGTTAATGGTTTGATAATAGGCTAACATAATTACAATTTAAAAATTTAAATTGACTAATTGAGTGGGACCCCGTATTGCAGTAAATGGAACACCTATTGTAGACCAAAGTGCTTTCGGTCTTAACTGTACTTGTAGCAGTATCAAGAACACTATAATTGCTAAAAATTCAGATATTGCTATAAGAAAATTTACAGTCTCAGAGGACAAAAAAAAGAAAATAATTTCAAAACAGGCTAATTTCATGATTTACCAATTTCAGTTTTGCCTTTAAGCTAGGAAAGAATGAAAAATCCTTTATGTGTCATTTCTATTTGCAAGCATGCAATAAAAATTTCCGTATTTCAGATGTGACTGTTTTCCCTATTCATGTTTTTCAGACACTTTTTTTTTTTTAAGACAAATCACATAGATGTTGTGACAGAAGAAAAAAAATCCCCCAAATTACTTTAAACTGCTGTGGAAAGAAATTTAGATTGCCCATTTATAGTCTTCTCTTTTTCATTATTTCATATATGTGTATGGTGTATTTTGTACATAATTACATTCATTTCAGAATAAGTTACACTGATAGAAAAGCACACAAGGATGAAAACTAGTTGCTGGTTGAATGACATTTTATTTTCACATTCAGAGAGCTGTACAGTTTCTATAAATAGATGTGATACTATAATATTTACATCATTTCTTCACCCATAGTGGTATATTCCATTTAAAATGGTAGATACCCTGACCAAGCCAAAACAGGGTTATTTCTGGGTGCATTTAGTCAGAATTCTATGTCAAAACATACAATACATCAGTTTGCATCAGCGCAATTTTTCCTGGTATTTTACATGTAACATTATTTTCTCTAGACAGTCTCATCTTCCAGCATCTTAAGAGCTTTCCAGACAAGTGCAGTACAGTTCAAGAACAAAAACAGGATGCAAAAAACCATTCATATTTGGCCTATTTAAAATAAGGAATGTGATGGATAGTTTTAACTATGTGAATTTTGTTATACACAAACACAGTACCTTCAAGATACCTTGAAACACAGGTACAGATTGAAAAAAAATACAGCAACCAATAGTTTAAAAAAATTGAAGACAGCATAATCCCCTGGGCTTCTGAACACGTTCTGCAGATTTCTATTGTGTACTTCTGCCAATAATGTTTGCAAGTTTTACACTCCCTTATTCATTTTCTAATCCCTGTGATTAACTGCTTTAGGCTCTGCTTATATGCATCTGTTAAGTCTACTGCTGGGATAACTACAAATGTTACCTAAATTCCCATTTGAAAATTCACACAATTCATGAAGTGCTGAGGTTTTTCACAATATACCACCTTCAAAGTTTCTCTCTCCACTTCTTTTCCCTCTTGAGAAGCAGTCATCTCCACAGATGGACCAATTCAATAGCCAAACTTCAACTGTCACATGGTATTTTAAGACTATGACAGCTAAACTGTTCATCTCTACCAAAAGAGTCTGAAGAACTATGTGACAAGAACTCTGTGTTAGTAGTTAAAAATGAACAACACAGAAGGAAAACAATAAAAACACTACATTTAAACAACATACAGGACCAGACTGCTTCCACTGTGCACATACCAGAGAATTGGAAAGCAGAAGCCTGCAGTTGTAAAGTGACCAAATTGTAACAAGTATCACTAGAACAAAAGAACAACCGAACTCAAGCTGTTAGTCATCTTAAGAAAAAAGGAATTCCAAAGGAATGTCCAGAGTAAGTTACTCACAGTTGGATGCAGATGCTCAAAACTGTCTGATTAAAAGCTCATTTAAAAACTCCATTACGGATGAATTGAGAAGGAGACTGAACAGTGAAGTCTCAGGTTTTCTATGGGGAAAGACTTGCAGGGTCATACATAAATAATCACGTTCTCATAAAAGACAAAAAGTGAGCTCCAGTAACTGCAGCAAAACTCGGAGTACTGCATGTCAGTGCGCCAAAGGATAGGTATTTCTAAATATCATGATCAACTGGAAACTGGTCGAGGTGGTTTGCTTTTATTTTCTGCCTCTTTCCCACGAATTGCAGCCACGTAAGAGAAGAGACACAGCACGGAGTAGCAGATCTCATGAGCCTACAAGAATTCAGAAGAAGAGATAATGAAATTCAGATTATTAGGTGTTCTGCAAAATCCATTGCACATTTTGTATTTTGCTATGTCTTTCTTCATGAGACAACTACTCTGGCTAGAGACAAAAGTCAGGAAAATGTGTCCCATACCTTCTAACTGAGATGGATAGAGAAGAAAATACATATAACAAACTAAAAACCTCCTTTAGGATAAAAACATTAGTTGATTAATAGTATGATTTAATAATTTTTAAAAACAGTATGCCAAGCTGGAAAGTTAGACAGCTGGCTTTAGAAAAAGCATTTCCATAATTACTTTCAGTCTGTTGTATGAAGTTACAAGAAATTTTCTGGGAGGGGTTGGTAGAGCTAACTAAAAAAACTAAACATCCAGTACTGAACCTTGACTAACGAGATGGTGGGATTCTTCCTTATTCACAACTACCTTGTTAATGCTAGGACTGGTAATCCTTGTAATTTTTAATCAAACACTAGTGAATAATACAAGCTTTTGGTTTTGCCTTTTTTTTTTAATTAAAAAAACCCTTACAACTCAATATTGCATGTTTCCTATGAAGAATACCAGGCAATTTTGTCACTGTCTTAAAGGAGAGGGTTTCACATAGCATTACCAAGTTTTACAATTATTACTTTTTACTCATTATGTGCTATTATTTAACTGAAAATCCTCTTTTAGCATGTGACTGGTAGCACAATTCAGTGAAGGTAAGACTTAGACTTAATTTATATCCTAGTTCTAATACTGGCTATTCTGGTGATGTTAAAAACTCATATCCTGTAAACTGACATTTAAAATCTTTGTAAATCTAACAATCATAACATTTTGTTGTATTATTGTATTATAGTACAATAATGTATTATAGAACAAGCTAAAACACGTCAAATAACATTTTTTTCATTGAACTGCCTTTTCTTATTAATAGACACAGCTATCTGCTTCTTAAACTACATATATTCTAAGCATTTTGTTCTAAAACATTTCTAGCTCCTTTGGTTAATTTTTCTCTCTCTCCCCTTGAAGAACTGCGAGTTTCCATGAAATCAACAAATGTGCACACTGCACTTCAGACACAAAATAACTGAAGAAATTTCAGTTCTGACAATAATCATTGTCTTCTATTTCTTCTTTATAAATGCATATAGGCCTGTTCATGTGTAAAGGTACTAAGTATCATTATAAACTGCTGGTATTCACAAAATGTTATAAAAACTGAACACTAGATCATGGCAACAATTCATCTACACAGCATCTCCCTGCTCACTTTCATGAGGAAACGGGAATTTTTCATAAACTGTTAATAATCATTTTATGCCTAGGAACTAGTCTCCCTTTCCATTGTTTCTATGGATTAAGGACTGTGTTCCGCACTGTCTTAAAATTAACAGTTCCACTAGTTCTTATTGTGCTAAACCAGCTACCTTGCATCTTCATCTGTCTTTAAAAAGAGACGGTGATTTCTGTACTACTTGTTGAGTTCCTCTAATCTCCTAGGTACAACAACCACCGAGTTTTGTTGTCTTCCCCTGAGGAAAACTTGCATAAAAAGCAGCTGGGGTTTCACTACCAATGCTGCAATCCCAATGTAATTCTTTTTTCCACATGAAAATGTAAAGACAGATCTCTAGAGAACTCCCAGAAGGCATCACAGGTGACTCACCATTGGCGTCTTGTACTTGTGGCTCACCACTTCTTTAGTTTCAGGAACTAAAACCGGACGGGCAAGAGACAAAACAAAAAGTTCAAAAAACGAGAGGCAAATGGGAAAGAAATAGCACAACGTTCCCATAGGAAAGGGAAGGGATGCAGACAGACAGCAGGTGCAGATACAGGCCACCTCACTAACCTTCACTTCTAGATACTTTTCCTTCTTTTCATTTACATTATATGTGTCCTTGGAAGATACTGATAATGATAATATATTACTCAGGTTGGCAAAAATTTTCACTGCCTCTGTTTGGCACAGTAGATATTTGATGGTTCTTAGAGACTCTGGCTTTTCTCATATTACTTATTCCTGCTAGACAGCAAAAATAGTGAAAAAATATGGCTAATAACAAAATATGTCTTGTGTCTACTACAATAAAACATGAACCAACAATTCCATGGGAATTTATCAATATGTGATTCCCAAAGATTTTCCCATTGAGATGTTTGAATCCTTCTCTGCTGAACAACAGATCTCAAAAGAACTGTTCGAGACTATATAGTAAGCTAGTGAAATCTAGGAAAAAAAAAAAGAAGTTGAGGGAGAAAATTTTCTAAACTGGAAGACTGTTTCCTAGCTTAATTTTAAGTTTCTCAAGATATTCTTTCTCCTGTAGAGGATGTGTGTGATGGTATTTACTTGACATACTGACTGAAAACATTCATAGTTTTTGAACAAATTGTCTCAAATAAAATACTGAGTTCAGTGACACGTATTCTTAAAATACCACGCTTGTTGGGTTATAGGAGTCTCTATATAAAAAGAGCATTAAGGCACTGAGGAAAAAAATCTATTATCCAGAAAATTTCATCTTGCTCCCTTGCACTGCCTCAAACTGATAGAAAGGTAAACAGGCACAATATAGCTAAAGAAAATTTGTCTTTTGTTCTCATTGTGGAATGCCTAAAAAAGCATGCTATAACCATCCCATTTCACTGCATCTGAACTGTGCCTTTGACCCACACTAGGTCTGCCAATGTTGTGAACAGATACCATGGGAAATCATCAGGAGAGAACAAAGACCACACTAACATACAACTGGTAAATTTAAAACGTTAAGATCAGTGGAATACCAAGACCAACTCTGAGTACTTCCCTTCCAGAACCACTGAAATTTGCCATGGAATTTCTGTGTCACAACAAAAGAATTTCAGAGCAGTACAGAAATTATCCAAAACCAAATCATACCAGGTTCATAGAGGAAGGATAAATGTTTTATTACACATAGTACTAGTGACAAAAAAAAGAAACAGAGGCAGATGAGTTCAGTATGAAGAACTAGGAAAAGTCCACAACAAAACCTTTCCATGCAGATGTCATCTTTTCAACTATGATATGACACAGCTGAACGCTGGAGAGGGAGACGAATCACACTCTAAAGGGCCAAAAGTAGGCAGTGCAGACTGGGTTTGAGAAAGTTCTCTAAGTATAAAATCAGTGCCTACTAATTCTCATATGCCATAGTATTGTCATTCTTGAAAAAAATCTAGTGAAAAGTAAAGAATATGATGGTAAAGAGTAATGTTTTTGTTTCATTTGTTTCATTTTTCAACTCTCACTGTTCTTGAAGTTGGCAGTTACATTAAGGACTCAGAAACAAGGGAAGTGCACACCCAGGCTGCACTGCCCCAGCAATACCAGAGACTAAAGTTGGGGAGATAAGGAGGTGCACATCCAAGCTACCTTACCCGTTGGCACCAGATGTTCCAAATTAACTCCATGTCACCAGGGGATAAAGGTGGGAGTGAGGCTGGTGCACAGCCAAATAGGGTAGGACTTTTACAGCTGTGTAAGTCTCACTGCCCACTGGATAACATACAACTGTTCATAAACTCTTCAAAAAGCAGGAAGGGAAAGCTGTAAGGACCTTGTGCCACAAGGGAAGGAGAGAAGGGAAGCTGTAAAGTCCTGTATCATAACTGAGAATAGGAAGAGAGGGAACAGCAGAGCACCTAGGCGAGGGAGGTACTGTCTCCCCACTTCACAGTCAGTAAGTTGCCTTGTCTTTAAGTGTTCCTTCACTGTCCTTGCAACGCAGGAAATTCTCCTGAGATGACTGAGTTACGAAGAGTAAAAAGAGTGGGTTTGCATTTACACTCAGAGAAGTCAAAGCACTACTGCTGCAGAATACAAAGAAAAAAGAAGAAAAAAAACAAAAAACAAAAAACCAAACAAAAACAAAACCCCCCAACAAGCAAAAACCAAAACAAGCAAAAAAGAAAATACCCAAGCCTCCTAAGACTCAAGCCTCAAACTGAGAGATGAGCAGAAGCACTTTTCTTTTAACATAAAAGTTATTCCTGATGCTGTTGAACTGAGTGGATGAAGGGAGTAAATTATTAAGCACCATCCTGCAGCCTTTGGTCCTGTGAATTAAACTATGGTTTAGGGGACATCACTTTACCTGCTGGAGAATGAAGGTTTTCATAGCAGCGACGGTGAAGGGGCCACAAGAAAGTAAAGCACAAGTACACAGCAGTAACTCAAATTTCAGAGGGAAAAGCCTTACATTTCCTCACTTTAATTGCCACTTCCATTTGTGGGACACATTCCTGAACATCTGCTTGCATCCTGCTCTGAAACCACAAGTTCAACTTTCATGCTGCCTCTTAGCCCAGCAGTAACACAAACAGACCTTTAATTTCCTGATACAATATCACTAATTTGGAGCACTCTCACTTCATAAAATCAAATAAATCTTGCATTGAACTATTTCCCATCAGACTAGAGTATGCAGGTTTACCAGTCTCTACCTTTTTAAAAGGATCTACTACTTCAATATACTCTTACTATAATGAATTTGATGGCAAGGTTCATCATGTTTAACACAGCTAAATAACTTCATTCTTAAGAAGTCCAAGCAAGTTTTTGCTGAATGCCGTTAGCCTACTATTAACAAACATGTTAATTTATCTTGAACAGGAGACACTGGCGTATCTTCTCATCTTTACAACAACTTTAAAAGCAGCTCTGAGGTAGTTTCTCACCTCTGCATAAAAAGAAAGGTTAACTCCCCTTCAATATCTTTCCTTCTTCTCTCTCTTTATTAACTGGATTGGCAAATTGTAAATCTCATTTGGTACATTTAAATTGGTTCTGGTCTGTGAATCTATTTTGAAAGGAGGCTATTTTGAATTTAAAATGTTTAATTTCTCAATTTGTGCTTGTAGAATCCAACTCCCAGTTTATTTTTAAGTTCTTCTGAAAATTATCCTTTTGTAAGTTCCATATCACAATTGTAGCTTTTGCAATAGGCCCTTGATTATAAAAAGAAGTACTTCTTCTTATATTTATTACAGACATTTAGGGGCTAACTGCTGTGTTACAGAGTCATCAATATAAGTTGACTGGAAATAACCAAATCAAACACTGTCTTTTCTTCTTGTGCAATGTAAACAAACTATTAAAATAAATATTTTGCATTGAACCTCTCAAAAGTGATCCAAAATTCATTTCTGTTTCAAGTAATTTCTTTAAAGTTAAAGATTTCAGAAGCTGAAGCCATTCTGTGAGCTAATTTTATGACTTCTGAATTCTCATCTTTGTAAAATTCATCAATAATCTTTTACTGACTTGAACAATTTCTATTACTAAAATGATTCATGCCCATCATGATGAAAACATGATATCAAAGGAACATACAATCATAAATTAAGGACACCTTCTGAACATATAAAATACCAGACATTTTTTGTGGTTTAAATATACTGATCTGATCATCTGAACCATGAACAATATTTTTAGAAAATCGGATAAAATTGTTCATGAATTCAAAGCCAAACTTCTTGGAGATTTATCGTAAATAACAAGCAAACTGCAACAGTCAGAAGGGTTTTATCATTTGGATACCTTAGAACTTTGTATCACCAAAAGGAGACAACACATTATTATGGAAAAAGACATTAATTTCAGAAATCTTGTATTAATTTAAAGGAGAATCCCTCAGTCAGAACATTCTACACACATTACCAAAGAATAAGGAGAGTCTTGGTAATGGGAGCTGCTGATTTAGATTTTGATTAATGGCCAAAGTATGGATACTGATCTACTATGGAAAGAAAGTAATAAAATTTAGCTTCTTTTAAAATGTTTCATAAATACTCCTAAGACCTAGACAAATGTCTCACAGATGGGTGGAAAAATAAACCAATAGAGGTTTGGGGACTATTTCAAGAGAAATATGTGGGTCACTGTTCCAGAGAGCAGCATATGAAGTCACTCATTTTTTCAGACCCTAGTTAAGAATAGTGTGTCTGGCACTAACACTGAACAGTAATCTGGAATTTTCCCCAAACTTCAGTGTTAGGCAGATTATATGCAATAGCAATAACTGACCAAAACAGTCCAAATTCTCTGTTCTCCTTAACCTTTACTTTTCCACTCTTTACCAGTCAGGCTCCAAAACAAAGATCACAGGATAAATTAAGTGCAACCTGACAAAACATCCTCTGCTCCATACAACAAAAATTAAATTCCACATAGAGCAAAAAGGAAACTTTGCAATTAACAGCAGTTCTTTGTAATGAAAGCATAGTGTGTTGCAAAAGATCAGCTTTAAATCCTGCTTAATAAATGTGGTTTCTGAGATGAAAAACAAACATACCAAAGAAAATTCCTACACACATCCAAGCCTAACTGCTGTTTTGCTTGCTTCAGAAGACTCAGGACATTTTCTCTGTCTAATAACAAAAAGCACCTAGGTCACAAATCTTAATATGATGAAAATTAATGTGTAAATTTTTATGTTAAGTCACCCATCTCTCAGGCAACTTCTCACATGCAATCTACATTCTCTCCCATCTTTGAAATTGCAGTGCAACTCTGAATCTGAAAACTGGAAATTTGAGTTACTGCCATGTGAGTACAGACCTAATATCAAAATAATGTAATTACCAAATTCCTCCAGGACAAAGACTCCTCGCACAGTATTGCACTTTTTAATGTGATTCAGCTCTATGAAAACCTACAAAAACAGGAGGAAAGTAACATAAAATTAGTTGGGTTTGGTTTTTTGTATTCAACTAAAACTCAAAATTAAACAAAAACATCATCACAACAGACACAACCTGAAGTTTTATAGCATACACTACCAGTTCATTTACAGTTTAATATATAAATAAAGGGTGAAATAAATATTCAGAAGACAAACTTGCCACAATGCTAGAAATCAACAAAAAACTTAAAAGTGCTAAGAAGCGAAGACAGCAGAAGATGAAGTACCTTCCGCTCCTTGCAGGAGGAGAAAGCATGGAAGAGAAACGAAGGAGTTAGTAACTCTGACATATCCAACATTGCTACCCCTTCAGGCACTCAAATGAGTTATTGCAAAAAGAATACCAACACACCTGAAATACAGCAAAGAGGGGGACGAGAAAAAAGCTGACTCCCAAATTTGGCGCTATTTGTAGCCTCTTATCCATCCCAGTTGGTTTCTGCCCCTCCATGCATCCTCCTCCAGCACAGAGGGCAGGTAAAGGGCACTATACTTCCCACCGTGACACTGATCCTCCTAACCTATGCAGTAGTTGAATTGAATCCAATGAGGAACCACTAACCTTTCCTCTTCCTGATAGTGCTGTCATTTAAGATTTTATTAAAGTTTAGATATATAATCTTCGTAATTACTCTTGGAACCTCCTCCTTTAAGAGTCAGTACCAGCTTTCTGCTTTAAGCAGGATGGGAGAGTTTGGATCCTTCTCTATGGTTTGCTCACTTCACATATGGCTTTTGTCAGCTGACCAGTCAGTTGAACCCCAAAATACAAAAGTAGTTGAACTACACGACTAGGTCTTTCAGTCCAGAACCTAGATGCCAAGACTGCATGAATAAACAAGTTCTCTTGCATAATGAGTTTTTTCAATATCCAGTTTATGTCAAGATACAAAATAATTCCTTCTTATGTGCACATTTCCAAAACGGTCTAAGTCAGTACACAGGCATAAGAAGCTGTAGCAAGTTCTAAAAGGAATCAAAACCATATTCCAGTTCCTCATAGGCTTGCTTTTCAAGGCAAGAGAAACACTAGGAGTAACATTGCCCTAACATTCAGAGTGTCTATGTCAAACACTTTAGAGAGATCCTTGCAAAACTATATTACAGAAGTCTGGTTTGATACTTGCGTGCTTATACACTTATGACACCATGATCTCGGGACCTTTTGTCAAAAATGGTACTGGAGAAACTTCACTGTCTTGGAAAGAAGGGAAAGGAAAACTTTGCAACCCTCTTGAATCCTGTATTAGCAACACCGATGTAATCATACGTGATATGCTGCCCAAGAAAGGCAGTCAACAATAGAAATTGTTGTGGGCTTCTTTTTAAAGAAACAGACTTATCTGTATCAAGAGAGACAAGTAAATGCACCACATATCTGAGAGAAGACAGGTTGATTTTCAAGTCAAAGTGGCTTTATTGTTATTTTTATTGGCAGAGAACTAACCAACACACCCAGGATATTTTTTGTGCAATATAAACCCCCAAAACTTCCACTTACTTAATCAAAAGTCTGAAGCTTGCTTTCTGCTTAAATTCAAGCAGTCAAGGGAAAGGATACTTAATTCCATCTTTTTTTTGTTTGCCTGTTTTCATCCATGTTCTGTATCAGTTTAGTTGGTCAAAAACATTTTATTCATTGAGGTGTACTTACAAAATGAACAAGTCAATAACAGAACACTTTCTTTATTGCACTTAGTTCCCTTTTTCTGTAATCTTTTCTGTGAAAGGTTTTTGCTAATCGTCTAAAGTTCAAAAATTCAGAAACTCAATAGAAAGACTCAGGCAAAACACTGGTTGTTTTATTCGGTAACAGTAAAACTGCCTGAAAGACTTGACTGCCCCAGGTGGTCGTGATCTGAGTTAATGTGCTGCATTAATGAGTGCTGCATTTCCACAAGAGTTATGAGCAAGATGAGAATTTATCAAGTTTGTCACAATTACAATCCATTTTCAGAAGATATAAGTTGATGGGCAATTTCTTGCTATATTATTTCAGGCACAGAGATGCTCTCCTCTCACTCAATCAGAAAACACACATAACGGAAATAACAGTTACTTACCCTAGGGAAACTGTGGTTCTTCAAGACAGAGCATTCAGAGTGGATCCTACTGTAGATGGGCATGTGCCTGATGCATCTTATTAAGCTTCCATGTATTTTTGACACAGATGAATTCATATCGGGGACAGGGTACTGAGTCCCAATATTACAATTTGCAGATGTAAACTCAGAATAATCTGCCAATGCCACAGGTACACTTGATACCTCCCTATTCCAAAGAACTTCCTCTGACCTGCTGGGTACAAATAGACTTGAACACTGTTTCTTCTTAAACTTACATGTGCTGCAGCATAGTGACACAATTTGTGAACACTGAAGACAGGTATCATGTGTCAATAACAGGTTGCCCATGCTGCATCTAAGACACTTCCTAAGGAATTCACAAGACAGTAAGAAAGTATACACACTGCAAATCAAGAGCCTTCAAAATCAGCTTCATCATAGCAAGCTCCATTCTGGCACTGAAGCAGTATGTTCAGTCTTCTCAGGTAGACTCCATTTATACCTTTTTTTCAAAAGTGGAAAACGCCTCTTCTCCTGTTCTAAATGAATTATTTCTATGATGTCCAATCAAGCAGAGCAATAGAAATCCCTTATTTTAGTAAGCTACAATACTGAAAAGAACACTTGGAAAGATGGCCAAGAACAGGGCCTGAATATGGAGTAAGGAGAGGAAGATGAAGAGAAAGCTGTGCCTGAGCAGGTCCTGTAGGGTTTTCTTGGTCAGTATCCCCATACAAACTCAACAGAAATAGAAAAACCCATTTTCAACACAGAGAAATAGCTGAAGGATCCTGGTTTTAATGATGCTTATATACATATTCGGAAATCAACTGCCTTAGGGAGCAAAATTGGAAAGAACAATTCATCTAGAATAGCAGACCTTTTTTTAAGAAAGCAGACTAGTTGATTAGTGTCAGAGTAAGAATGCCAACATCCTTTTGCTCCACAGACTGAAACTGGAGGGGATTTTTTTTGCATGGTGCAAGTAGTAGAGTCCCTTATGTAACTGCTATAGTCATCCATTCTATAGAAACCCTTAAAGGAGAGACTTTTGATATCTATCTAGACACTTTGCTTTGACAAGGAAAACAAAGACATATATTAGGTCCACTAAATGATACTGAATGCCACAGTCAGCTGGCAATGTCATCTAACAATCTAGGTATTAAACATATTGAGCAAATGCAGTGTATTTCCCCGAACTGTACATGTTTCAATATTCATCAAAAGTAATGATAACTCATCTGGCTACAGCCTCATTGGAAAGGTCATGAAGAGAAGGAATAATCCTTCAGGTGAAGGAGACAGCTGGCATACTTCCTGGCTCTGACCTACACAGACTGTCTTCCAGAAAAGAGGTAAGAATTTTCATCACAGACAGCAAATTAGAACACCACTCCCTGTAAGGAAAGATATGATTAAGCTGGTATTCTAGGAGTAGTAGCACAGGTCTCAGTATCTGTTGTACAAAATTTAAGTGGTAATGCTCCTGACAGTCCCATAGTAACAATCAGTACTAGGTTCCCCTAAGGTTTCTTTCAGAATGTTTCACCAGTCTTTCAGAAAAAAAAAAAAAAAAAAGACTTTGAATTTAAGGACAAGGCAATGTTCCAGGATTTGGGAGTTTTAATTTTGGACAGATACATATGTGCTCACTATGCCCTTAACATTGAGTGTCTCTGTCTTGGGAAGATGACTGCTACACTTAAGAAACCATAGTGATGATGATATGGCTAACTTCTTATATATCTTTTCTCACTGCAACCAATTTTCAATTCTGAAGTAGAGTAATTTCCATTGACTGTTTAACAGATGAGCAGATTGAGCTCAACACCTTTTCTGACTTCTGGCAGAAGTAGAAAAAGGACAGGCAAACAGAACATTCCTATGGTGTGTCCTTACCTTAGGACAAAGTAATATCTATTATGTTCATCTATAAGGATATCAAGCTGTTGCCTTGAGACCAGAGTTTAATTTTCAAAGGCTTTAGATCTGCCATTTCCAATGACTATGAAAATTCATTCTGTACTGCTGACGACTTCCTCTTGCAGTTCTTCGTATTTCAGCATATGCAAAGAAAAGTTAAAATCTATAACTTAGGCAGACTGTTCCGTCACAGAGTAGGTTTGAAATACTACAGCAGGGCAGGCATAGTCTAGGTTCTACCCTGGTAAGAGACAGCAGGAATACTGAGGGAGGTTCGCAACCTTCCACTCCTTATACTGCCACATATGAACTCCAAGAGGCACATGGTGCTGCTGTGACCTTGGGAGAAGTTTTAAGATTTTGAGCCTGTGTGTTTGAGATGCATGTGCACTTCCAGTGGGATCTACACTGATGTATCCTCAAGGAAGAACAAAGCTTGTGTGGGGAGAAAAATCTAGTCAGGAGGAAAGGAAAAACACTCCACAGAGAACTGACAGAAGCTTTTCTTTCTCTCTCTCTCTGTCATGCACACACACACAATCTCTCCCCTAAAAATTGATTCTACTGTCTAGCATAGCATGCATTTAATATCATAAGCAAAACAAAAAAAACAAAGCAAAATAAAAAACAAGGATCAAAGGAAGCAACAGAAACAACATCCAGAGAAAGGAAGAAATGACAACTCTAGTTGTGTTTCCTCTATGCCCACAATATCTGCTATTTGGAAGGAAAAAGGAATCAATGTTTTTTTCTTATTTTGTGAATTACATCAAGAACCAGTTTCCCATTTTATTTTCATACTAAATTCTACAGATAATTTCTAAAATTTTAAAATAAAACAGATTATATATGATGCAGAAAGTTACCCTCTGTACCACCAATATTCAAACACTGTATCTTTAAGGTTGACTGCTTATGCAATCAGGATACGTTCACAGTGCGATGCATTATGGCAGTTTAGATTACTATTGATCACTTTTTCTATCTCTTAACACAGGCTACCATTTGTTTTGTGCTTAGATAATTCAGACCACCAGAAAGAAGCTGAAAGATGTAGCAACGTCTTTGTTTAACTGATTATAGTCTTCCTGAGCATATTTAATTTCAGTGTGTTTTTACATATATATATTTATACATGCCTGTGTCTTTGAGTGTAAATATACATGTGCTTTTTTATCCTCATCAAGCTATTCCTTGTCCTTGTTGATACTCTGGGAAAAGGAAACACCTATACAGGCAAGCAGCAAAAAGCTTCATGCTCAGTTTTCTCACAGATTTCCCTCATACCTGACTGTGCATAAATTTCAGGTTAATTCCTTCCAGTGTGACCTGAAGAAGACCTCCTTCACCAGTTTTCATATCCTGCACAGGGAATTCACCACCCAACTCAGGTCCTGTGATGTTAATTGAAAAAAAACCCAAAAAAACAACAACAACAAAACAAAAAAACACACAACAACAACAACAAAAACCCAGAAAGAGAGAGAGAAACGGGAGAAAGCAGTCAGCCAAGTCATGATACGTGGAATGGAAACATAAAATAGTAAAAACATAATTCCTATTGATGTCCATAAGAAAAGGACACTACTAAGGACAGTAGGGAGCATTTCAGCGATTCTACCCACTAATGACAGTTTTCTGAGAACCACTAGACTTTTAAGTATTGTAATAAATTTCATTCTGGTTATATGAAGGGACATCAATGTCAGCTCAGTCTGTGTTTATTGTAGTTCATACTGGGGGTTTGTTTGTTTGCTTTAAATGCCCTATTTCATTTCTGCATGGTAAGACACTGCAATCACAATACCACAGACAGCATAGTCTTAAGTACAAACACATAAGCAAGCACAAGCTCATTTGTGAGCTGCATTGTATGGTGTTGTTTTAGAGCTTCTGACAACTAAAAAGTCAACATGATTAAAACAATAACAATTTAACAGAAGATATTAATAGGTGACAATCTAGGTATTTTCATCTAGTGTCTTCTTCATTACTGAGTTCAGCTAAAAAATGCTTTCTTGAAATTATTTCTGAAAAATTATCATTTCTGCAGAAGCATTGAACTCTGCGGAATGACTTTCAACACATTTCAAGCACTTTTCAAATACATTTTTATTACTATTGCTTGATTCTTAAAAATAGCTTTTGAAGACACTTTTGACTTCTTTAGCCTAGTGAAAGTTCAGTCCTTCCTCTCCATCCTCAAATTAAACTGGACTAAACTGATGGAAAGGATTAAACTGGTAGCAGAAAGAAAATGGTAGCTCTTCCAAGCTCCAACAGCTAGTGGAGAGTTGAACAGTTAGGATGCTGGATATAAACACAAGCCATTTTCTCAGTCATGTTAATGTCAGTTATGTGTATAAAATGTAGACCACTTAGACACAGCATTAAGACACATCTAAAATAGGCTTGTGCCTCAAAGCATGGCTCTCAGAGTCCTAACATCCACTTTAAAAAAAAAGAAATAGTTGCAACAAAAATCAAACTTGAAAACACAAAACTACAGTGACGTTACCCTGAACCTGCGAACAGACTCCAGCAAGGGAGAAACAACCATCTTATGAAGGTATAAAGTAAGCCACCTGCATGTTCATTACTCAGGTACATACAGCACCTGCTCCTCTCTGAGAACTAAAAAAAAATGGAAAATTGCCTTCCCAAGAACTCAGTCTTCCAAAATTGCAAATCCACTTTCTATAGTTTTTGGACTCAACAGGAAAAGGGGTGTTTACAAAAATAAAAAAATTTAGTGGTGTAAGATTCAGTAACACAAACAAGCATATTTATTAGCCTCCATCCTCAACACAATGTGGACAACATAATTCTGTCTCAATCAGGAATATAAGCAGTAGTTAGCCAACCATGGAGAGAAACCTGAAGCCAATGTTGCATAGTCTTTTCTAGTTACCATTTTACTGGCAGCTAGTCCTCCTTACATGCAACTCTTCTTTATAGGGCTGTATTAAGAGTGAGGTAAAGAGGGCAAGCTAATGATAGCAGTCTGCTATGCACGCATGGATGTACAAAGTTACCCTGAGATTTCCAAGCAAAACTAGATTTTTATGTTCAAGGAAGTTAATAATAAAAAAATTTTTTTGATTGCAGATTATACAGCACATGTTCCCAAAAAGCAAAATCTCATACCTGGTTTAATGCTTTGCTGTCTTGCTGCTGCTCGCTCCATACTGTCTTTTACACAGTAGTATAGTTCCCGACACTAACAGGTATAAGAAGAGTAATACAATGTTATTTCTCCAAATTAATAAGAGATGGAAAGAATACCAAGACTCTAAGATTCTACAAAAATAACAAGCCCTATGTGGTGCATAATGACAAAAAGCCTATAAAAGTTCAAGCACACCTAATTACTAGTTGATTTTTCTATTTATTTTTCAAGTTCATAGAGAAACTAATTCATAGCATTTCATTGCACAAGCTAGGAAAGAGTTCATAGCTTGGCACTTTCTAGCCAGGTTTATACAGTTTCCTAATGTAGATAGGTCAACGAGCTCTAGGGAAGGGATGTCATTGAGATGTACCTTGACAGGTTGGAGTGGTGGGCCTGTGTGAACCTCATTAAGTTCAACAAGGCCAAGTGCAAGGCACTACACCTGGGTCAAGGCAATCCCAAGCACAAGCACAGGCTAGGCAGAAAATGGATTGAGAACAGCAATGGGGAGAACTTGGGGGTCCTGGTTGATGAGCTCAACACGAGCTGGCAATGTGTGCACGCAGTCCAGAACACCAACAGCATCCTGTGATGCATCAAAAGAAGTTTGGACAGCAGACTGAGGGAGGTGATTCTGCCCCTCTACTCTGTTCTCCTGACACCACACCTGGAGTGCTGCATTCAGCTCTGGGGCCCAAAACATAAGGACAGCGACATGCTGGAGCAAGTTCAGAGAAGGGTGAGTAAAATGATCAGAGAGCTGGAGCACTTCTCCCATGAAGACGGGCATAGACAGTTCGGGTTGTTCAGCCTGGAAAAGAGAAGGCTCCAGGGAGACCTCAGAGGAGCCTTCCAGCACCTTAAAAGAGACCTACAAGAAGGCTGGAGAAGGATGTTTTACAAGGGCATGTAGTGATAGGATAAGGGGGAATGGCTTTAAACTAAAAGAAGGAAGGTTTAGACGAAGTAAGTAGGAAGAAATTCTTTACTCGGAGGGTTGTGAGACACTGGAACAGGTTGCCCAGAGAAGCTGTGGATGCCACATCCCAGGAAGTGCTCAAGATCAGGTTGGACGGAGCTTTGAGCAATCTGGTCTAGTGGAAGGTGTCCCTGCCCATGGCAGGGGTGGAGTGGAACTATGTGATCTTAGAGGTTCCATCCAATCCAAGACATTCAATGATTCAAAAATTACAAAATTAACCCAATTACTAAAGCGTAATTTTATTTAGGCTTTCCCTCATGAATCTACTATAATATTTTTACTATCTTCACAAGCCTGCAAGCTCACACAAAATTTAGTAATACTGATGTATTTTTTTTTTTTTGTTAGAAGGAAAACATGTCATTTCTTAAATTACTTTCTGGTGTATTATTGTCTTCAGGTAAATGACAAGGCATAATGCCTTGTCAGATGTCAGTGCTACTAAACAGCCCTTGCAGATCAGTAACCAGTTCTGGAAAGAGAATTAAACACAGAATATGACACATAAAGGACTTGTCTTTCCTCTGCAGCTACCTCTGCAGTATTGTGTGTATTTAAAAAAATACATACCTTCTTCGTGTAGAACTTGTTCAGTTGTGTCTCCTGACCATTCCTGCGCCAGAGGCAGAGCACTTTTGTTTTGGGACAGTAAGTCATGTTGATGAGTTTCTCATACCACCAACGTTCATATACAGTTCCAATGTTGCTTCTCAGCACAATACAATCATCACACACCTGGGAGCACAAAATACTATGTAAGATTTCTACTGTTATTTCTTTTATTTCATCTGCTACTAGTTGCATTAATTTTATTCTTGTCTTTACCTCCATGAAAAATATGTCTCCTGTTGTGTCTGTCCCAGCATGTACTACAAAAGTCTGCTTCTTGATATGGCGGCTGCCACTAGGTCTCACAGGGAGTTCCCGTCCGTTCTACAAAAAAAACCCCACATGCAATCATTAATGAACTTTGAAACCAATTTCTCCTGATCTATTGGAAAAAAAAAATCCATGGGGTGACACTAGAAGCATTCTCAACAAATAAAAGAAAAAAGTATTTTTAACACAGCTGACTGGAGGCAATCTTGGACAAAGCCTTAAGCAAGTCCCCTAGTAAAGTTTAGTTTCAACAAGTGTGACTATGACAGTTATCACAGCATACAACAACATTCACACCAGTACCATACTGAGTATGGGATAGTGAGGTGTCTGAGTTCCAGTAACATCGGAATAAACTGGTCTGATTTTTCCAAATTGATTGTAAGATAATTTTGTGTCTTCTCTGTGCTTAAAACTAAGTTCCAAATGTAAAAATGCTTTGGAAAATTACCTTCCAAAGGGCCCTAACTTGTGTCCACCCTGATGATGGTTGTATTAAAAGGTAGCTAGAGTTACTAATTGAAGTTTTAGCCTATATTCTTAGTATCATTACATGATGCAACATTTATTCTGCATGACAGCTGACAGAGGAAACAGTTTTGTACAGAAACTGATTGATACAAGTCTCATGATGACCTGGAAACTGACAGAAAACAAAACACTTCTTACAGTCGTTGGAACAATAAAGGTTTGCGTGCCCACAAAAGTGATATTAAGAAAACATTAGGGCTGCATAGAACAGTGATAGAGAAGTGTCATGTTTATACATACCTGTATTGCAGCTCTAATTGATAACTGCATAACATAACACTATAAACAAGGTCATACAGTCACAGTCTTTACTGTATACATGTGAAGGCAGTATTTAATAATTCAATTTAATTATTTACAATATTTTTGAATTAGTGTTGCGGAGAACATACAGAAGAATTTTCAGGCAATTTATTTTCCCCACTGTAGATCCCAAAGACACATCATCACTGTTTTACTTACCAGATTGGCAAGTTTGTCTAGAATATCATTTATTTGCTGGCTGTGCACCAATCCAATATGTGATTTTCCCATTAGACGCCGCACCTTTTTCCTAATATCATTCTTGTTCACCTAGAAAGCAGACATAAAGACAGTCAAGTACTCTTCTCTATTCACAGAAGGCAACTCCTATCTTGTCCCAAATATGCCTTTGTTTCAATTGCTAAGACAGCAAAACAACTGATCTCCACTTCTGTCATGCTAGGGCCTCTTTATACCCAGTAGTACAGGAAGAAGTTGCATATACACCACTTTTTCCAGCTACTGGGCAAATGATACTATGCACAACAGATTTCCTGCCTATCTGCGCACACAAGCAGCAATTCCACTACCTACCACTTCCAGCTACTGCCACTGAAAGCCTCAGTTCTCCATGCTGCCACTGATCTGATGAGCCTCATGGGCCAGGCTAGCTTCTCCACCTCTTCCTCTGCAAAAAGGTGATTTCATCAACTGTGGAGCCCTCAGCACAACATGGTATCTTTTAGAATTCCCTTTCTTCCACAACCCGTTTCCTAGTCACTAGGCTGGGGCTCTAACAAACATTTTCAGATAGTCTCCGAACAGCAGAAGGTTCCTCCTGAAGATGAGCTGCAGGGAAGCTCAGAAGCAAAATATTTCTGCCTTGGGTGTCATTTCAAAGGCTATCATGAATGTCAGCCACTGATAATAAAGGCTTCAAGACAGTAACTCATGCTTGAACGCTGACTTCAAGCTGGATCAGACATTCTTTTTTAACATATTGGCATTATGACCCTAATGCTATGGAGCATACAAAACAAACTCAACCTGCTTCCTTCCTTTGACAAGAATTCTTTGCACTTGAAACAAAACATTGTATTTTTCAAGATTTTTTTGAAAGTAAAACATACTAGGCTCTTCTATCCAAAACAAGAAAATAAATTAAAATACCAAGGATTATGCTTCCCTTGATAGCTCAGAAGAATTCATCTCTCCAGTAACAGAAAGCCTTCCAACTTTGCAGTTTCTCCTATAAGCTGCCCTAAGAGGATATACCTTGGTACAGTCTTAAGGCCTTCATTCTGCCTGCTTGAAAGAAGTCCTATATACAAATAAAACATACCAAATTCTAGATCCACCACCTTTTATCCCAAAACTTATAATCAGGGGAAAAAACGCAACCACAACAATAACAAAAAAAACCCCAACCAAACAGACAACATCTCACAATCCTTTTTTTTCCCAATTCTGCATCCTAACCTCACTCTTGAGCATCTCTGAAGATGCACTGAAAGGAACTGCATTTTTATCACAACTCTCTGATCACCTGTATTCCTTTTTTTCATCTATAACTGATAGATCCGGAGAGACATCATGTTCAAAGGTAGAAAATCTTGCTTGCCTCCTTATCCGTTTCTGCCAGGAAACTGTTTTCTTGGGGATCTGATTATTTTCACCATACCAAAAGACATCCTCCTGCTATGAGACTAACTCTACCAATGTGTCTCAAGAGAGCCTTTTGAAACCAATATTATTTGCTTTCCTCTTTTACATCTTCGATGAAAGTAACTGCACGACTTATTATTAATTCTACTTTAAGTATTACAGCAATGCAAGTCCTAATGGCCAAATCCCAGAGTCTTCTTCTGAAATAAACTCATTCCAAATATACTCAAATCCCACCTTAAAACTTACCTTCACATTCCATTTATGTCAGGAAAAATCAATACTTTCTTCCTCTCTCCCCACTCCGCCCCTTCTGACTTGCCCCTCTGCACCGCATATCCCTCTCCCCCAAAAAATTACATAATTTTTTCCACTGGTTGGGTATCACATGTTTTTCATCTATGGTATGATGTCTCACCTCATCATTTAAAAGGCCAAAGTTATGCAAACTATCACCTGTGTACAGCCATCCTTACTGTCAAGCTGTCACACTGGGCAGCACAGTGCATCAAATCTGTGACAGGTAAAACCACGCATGTAAGCTGGTTCTAAACAACACAAAAAATTTAGAAGATTGATTTTCAAGGGACTTTGATTTGGCCTATCTAAGAAATTATTCAGAATAAAAGAAAGGTATTTCTAGTAGACACCTACACCATTAAGGTATATATGGACCACTGACCGAGAAAGAGAAAGGTTGTTTTCTTGTAAAGGCAAATTTCTTGTTAACTTATTGATACACATGTTCACAATCTGCCCACATTTGGAATTTGCAGCTGTGAGGAAATAAGATTAGAAGATACGCTCTACTTAAAATATAACCTATACTCTTAAAAATAAGAATATTATCTAAAGTCACTAGCAGAAATAGTAAATTTCTAGTTTTAATGTCAATGTATATGCATACCCATGGCACAGAACTGCATAAACTCAAGACAACATTTTTTTCATTAAGATTAGGAAATGTTTTATAACATTCTTTTATATTCCATTGTTCTGAGTTCTGTGAACAGAGATATATGGTTTCAAGAGGACACCAACAAAATGCATTGCCCAAATCTGAGCAGCAATCTATTAAAAAGAAAAAGAAATCACCTTTATCATAAGCATATAGGCAATCATATTATGCAGCAGTGTAGCCAACAAGCGATCCTCATCATCTTCCAAACGCTTTCGATCATGTTCTCCCAGGGAAAGATACCTGCAAGAAAAGCTAGATCTCAAGCAGATTGACAGGAATTCTTCCTCCTCTTCCTTCACTAAAGAACTGGCAGGAGACAGAGCACTATTTGTAAAGTGTATGGTAAATAAAATCTCTAAAAACTCTAAGTCAAATGGGCATTTTCCAGTAAACACCTTGATCACTACTTAAACATTTCCCTTAATTATTAACTAGTTGAAGCAAATAACAACTGGTCAGTAGGAAAGTTATTACTGGTCCACTGGGCTTATCCATTTCCTCTTTTCAGCAGTCACAGCTCCATGACAATTACAACTGTCAGAAGAGGAACATACAACTCAGTAATACAACAAGAGCCATCTGTCTTTGGAGTTTAAAAAAAGCTGCAGGGCAGACAAAAGCTGATCAAGGAAGTGCGCAGGCACTCTCTTTTTCCAGCAAGGCAGGCAGTTTGTGGAAAAATAGTTTTCAAATTAGCACCCCACAAATGAGTTCTTATTTTGGCTACCAGATCTCACATTACATGACAGCATGGATGTAGGCAGTACGGCTGCAGGTGGTAGAGCAGAGAATGATCAGATATTAACAGAGCTATGGGGCGGGGGGAAAGTAAGTAGTGAAGACTGACATCTCAGAAGTAGTCTAGCCTTAAGCAACCACACAGCTATTTTTAGAGAGGGGTTCCCTCACAGGTTTTTTGTTGGTTTTAACTACAAACTGTGAAAACATCTGTAAGTTACTTTGCATTTTGAGAAGGCTCAAAATTCCGTTTTTGAAAACATTTAATTCTTTCACTTTATGTCAACACACTGATATCTTCCTTTATTCCAGATTATAGCCATTCTGCCATAGAAATCTCTTGCTTTACTACTTATCTAGTCTATTCCATCTGTTCATACTGTGATTATGCTTACATTATCCATTTCTCTGGAAACATTATCTCTCCACAAGAATTAAAAAAAATGTATGTTGTTGTAACTAACGATAAACATTTCAGTATCAGGAGGTACTGGCCAGCAGAAAGATAAAAGGCTCACTTTGGAACAGTCAGGTATAGTAACAAGGTTTACAAAGTGATAATAGCATGTTAAGCAGAATTAAAATAATTTAATTTTTTTTTTACTATTTCAGCCCCAGGTGAAACAATGAGGAGGAAAAAGGTCTACTAAAGAACTTACCTGTCAATCATCTCCTGAGGTCCCTGGTCCATCCCCATTCCTTCTCTCTCTAACATTACAGCATCCAAAAAAGCATCTTCCCAGAACTGCATCTGGTCCCATAAAGTTGAACGCTCTTTGCCTATGCAATGTATACAGAAATTGAGCATTTATGCCATTTATTCAAGTCAAATCCTTTACCATTAATTCCTGTTCATTCGCACTCCTTGAAAATACCATAGGACAGCACACAATGAAAATAAAAAAGAGGTTAGTTATAAACCACAAGCAATACTACAGCTGAAGAAAAGTGTAAAAGAAAATATGACATAGATCTCTCATTCTCATTAATGGCATAATATTGTTAAACCCTTACACAAAAATACCTCTCATCTCTAGTCTTTAAGGAGTATATCTTCTTTCATAAACTGTTAACACTGCCCAAAAGAAATATCTCATACAAACACAGATCACAGCAAACACACAGAGAAGTGGAAAGATAAGATTATTACTCATAGAGAAGGTTTCCATTGCAGCATCCTCTAACTGGTCCCAGACAGATCCTTTATCCCTACCTGCACCATTCCAAGCAGGTAGGAGCGATAAATGGAAAGGATGAAAAACACAGGAAGAGAGAGCTCTTGATTAACAGCGAGTCCAGATGAAACACATTCCAAAAAAGCCAATATACTTCTAATTCAAGGATACACTTGAAGGCCATTAATATTCTGAGTTTAGTAGCCCTCTGTTCAGTGACTTAAGCTGAATGATCTTTTTTCAAGATCAGTGATATATTTTATCCTTCCATGCATAGCTAAGTTCCTTCTCCCCTTTTTCACATTTTAAAGAATTCATATTCAAGAACAGCAAGAGACTTGGACAAACTACATTTTATGCAAATTACACCACCCACACCCATCTCCTCTTACTCTTACTCAATTTCCCCAGCAAATCTCTGGCTTTACTCTGAATGGCCTGATGCACCCAGCATGGACAACAGTACTAAGTTAAAAACACTGTCGGGGAATGTAAAAATTCCAGTCTGTCCCAGACATAACTTCATCTGAACTTCAAGCTAAAAGATTCCCTCCCTGCAAAACAAGTAGCTTACCCAAAAGTCCTTCATATAGATAGACACGTTGGTTCCCATCCTCTGGACCTCTCCCTGGAGTACTGCCTTTGCTATCCTTCACACTCTGCTTCGTGTTGTGAGACTTGGCCTGAAAATAATACAAGAGGTGTCAGACAATTTAACTGCACTCTGCAGGGCTCCTTCTTGTAGTCCATTTCACCTGCTCCTAAGAAACAGGAAATTTTTCTCTTAAGTAAGGATGAGCAATGCCCATCAACGTTGTATTGCCTCTGAAGGGCAATTAAATGTCCACTTGGTTGCAAAAAATACTGAATGATGAGGAATTAAATATTGCTAGAAACTGTAAGGTGGTGCAAGATGTGAATGTACTACTTTCAAAGAACCGTTCATTGCATAGGAAATGAAGACAGATATGTAGATCCACACAAAAATGCATCTTTGACATGTTAATATTTTAAGTCATTGCTGATTAATCCTAAGAACAGAACCAGAGATTCTCTTCCATACAGGCACACATATTGAAATGATTATTGTGCAAGATTTATTAAAAACAAAAAAGAAAGAAAGGGAAGTCTGCAATGCCCTTACAAAGATAGAGCTAGTAGCAGAGTTGGTCTCAATTTCACTGTCTGACACAGTGCCTCTGGATCCTGTCAAATTGCCACCATTTTCCACACTCGGGCCATCACCAGCATTGCTACTCAAGTCACTGTCTGCTCCTAATGTCTCTCCAGAACTGTTACTAACCTGTGGAGAAAAATAAAGCAATTACCTTCAATAGACAAAGACACTGTGGATAGAAAAGTTGTAAAACGTTTCTTCTTAATGCACAAAAGAAGCAGTACAACTGAGGGCCACATTTGCCTTTTCTTTTTCAGTAATATTATCTTTTCATCAAATACTACTCTGCAGGAAGAGATTAAGGAAGACTCAAAAAGCCCTTCAGAAAAATCACGGAACTGTTTAGGCTGAAATGGATCTGTTAAGACCATCTATACATGAGTTCCCCCATCAAGCAGGGTCAGCTAGAGTATGTTGCTGAGGACCATGTCCAGTTAGGTTTTTCTAATCTCCACAAATGGAAAACCCACAATCTCTCTGGGCAAACTGCTCCAGTGTTTGACCACCCTCATTATAAAAAAGTGTTTTCTTGTATTCAGATGGAATTTACTGTGCTTTAATTTTTGTGTTGATTGCTTCTTGTCCTGCCCTCAGCGAGTGCTGCTGAGAAGAGTCTGAATACCTTGCTTCTGTTCAATCCCATCACACCCACTGGTTACATTCCCCTTTGAGTCTTCTCCAGACTGAATAGTCACAGCTCTCTCAGCCTCTCCTCTGATGAAAGATGCTCCAATCCCTTAATTGTCTTTGTATCCCTGAGCTGGACTCACTCCAGTAAGTCCTTATCCTTCTTGTACTGGGAGGTCCAGAACTGAACACATGCAGCCTCACCAGTGCTGAGTAAAGTGGAAGGATCACCTCCCTCAACCTGCAGACAACCTGCTCTTCCTAATACAGCCCAGAACACCATTGGCCTTTTCTGCCACGAGGGTGTATTACTGGCTCAGTCAGCTTGTTGTCTATCAGGATCCCGAGGTCCTTCACAACGAAGTTGCTTTCCAGCTGATTGGCCTCCAGTGTGTACTGGTGCCTGGTGTTATTCCTCTCCATATGTAGGACTTCGTGTTTTCCCCTTCTTGAACCACATAGATTCCTCTCTATCCAGTTCTCCAGCCTGCTGAGGCCCTCTGAATAGTGGCACAACCATCTGGTGTGTCAGTCATTCCTTCTAGTTTTATGCCATCTGCAAACTTGCTCTGTACTGTCATCCAGTGAAGATACTGAACAGTGTTGACCCCAGTACTGACCCCAGAGGTACACCACTAGACACTTGTCTCCAGATGGACTTTGTGCTACTTATTACAACCCTCTGGGCCCTGTTTTTCAGCCAGCTTTTGGTTCACCTCACAATCTACTTACCAAACCCATAATTCATCAGTTTGTCTATGTTACAGGGGATAGTGTCAAAAGCTTCACTGCAGTTGAGGTAAATCTTTCTCAATACACTCTTCCTCTGGTTTCCGAGGCCTGGGATTCCTGAGGGCCAGTTTTACTGGTAAAAACCTGAGACACAGAATGCCCCAAAATACCTCAGTCTTTTCCACCTGTCACTAGATTCAGCAGCCAGCCTACATTTTCCCTAGTCCTTTCTCTTGTTGCTTATGTACTTGTTCTTGTTTCCATTCACATTCTTTGCCAGATTCAACTCCAGGTCCATACTGGCTTTCCTAACCCTATCCCTGCAAGGTGAGACAGAAAATGCATACTCCTCCTGTGTCACCTGCCCCTGCTTCAACCTGTTGTATACTTCCTTTTTATGTCTGAATTCAGTAGGAGCTCTTTGCTCATCCATGCAGGCCTCTTGCTGCCTTTCCTTGGTTTCGCACTTGTTGGGATGGACCTTTCTTGAGCTTGAAGGAAGACATACTTGAATATCAACCAGCTCTTCTAGACCTCTCTTCTATCTGGGGCAGTATCCCAGAGAATACAATTTTTTTGTCCATTCAAGAAAAACAGTCAGAGTATTATTCTTACTACAGGCTGAGAAAGGATCATGGAAAGTCAGATATTCACAGGTATGCAGCAGTACAGAGAGAAAAACAAACAACAACAACAACAACAAAGGAAAGTTCCTTAGGTTTTTATCCCTGGAATATGCAGTATCATATAATCTGGTAGGGATAATGTTCATTCCTTTTTTTAATAAACGCATTCCTGCTACCTTTTCCCTCTAGGCCTTACAGTTGATTGGAAAGCAAACAGATATGTTTTGATGTAATTCAAGAGGAAATAGATAAATATATGAGAAAATCTGTTCTCATTTTTAATGCACCAAACTACCTGCCTTTTCTGCTCTCAGGTTACCTTTTTAAACGTCTATTTTTTATAGATGGTTTATACAAAACTAAGACATATTTATAGAATTGTTGCAATCCATCAGTTCCATAAATACACCAATAGGCAGGAATATGTAAGAGCAATAACCACCATATATGAAGGATGCAATCTGCCAATAAAGAAAGCACTATGTAGTCAGACACATGCTTGCCACCCACTCAGAGGCTCTGGAGAGAGAACTCACAGACATACATTACGCATGCGTGATAGAATGCTGCCATACCACACAAAATGTAGGCACGAAATGCCCTTCACCACATTAACATGCAGTCAATCACACCAAGATTTCACTTTGGGCATATCCTACCACAGTGCTGACTTCAGAATCCTGGCTTGTACTTCGGACCATAACTGTTGGTCCTCCACTGGGAATGGAGTCAAAATCACTCTTCTGCAATCAAAACATATAAAGGACAAGAAGAAGAGTCACATTAGTCTTTACCATAATGAGAGAACATCACTTCCCACTTCTCTGGGGTCTGGAATCACATGCCTTATGCTTTCTTAATTCAGTTAGCCAACCAATTAGAAACTACTGCCTGCATGTCAAAAAGATCATAGCGTCCTGTAATTGAGTTCAAAAGATCAATCCCCTACAGAAACAGGGGAAGAAATTTTATCAAATGTGCCTCTCAAGAATTCTCAAACCCTGTAAGTCTTCCCATAATGAAGTAATGAATAGAAGAATCCTCTCTCTTACCACATAAATAAAGCAAGAATAGGAGTCACTGACCTGAGAACCTGAGGCCAAACTGAGGCCACTGTCTGCACTGATTTGGGATTTCTTCTCATCTGTTTCTCCCAAATCGAATTGTTTCACACCTTCTGTTCCTGAACAAAGGGAAAAGTAAACCATTATTGTACCAAGAAAAAACAGTATGGCAGAAAGCGGATGAGAGACTGGAAGCAGGAATAGTACCATGAAAACAGATTTGCTTTCTCATTTCTTTGATTTTTTTTTTATTAATATTATTATTATTCCTTGGTCCTGAAAACAACAAGGCCAGTAGGATACATCTGCTAGTCTTTGAACATTAGTTTGAATTTCAAATACTCCGAAGGTATAGTCCAGGAGTGACTATAACTAAACAGTACTTTTTTTTAGCCATTCAAGACAGAAAAGAGAACAGACAAAGGTCAAGTAGCTTCCAGTTACAACCAGACATGCAGAGGAGTTGCCATTCAACTCTAGGAAGCCACTTACTTTATTCTTGGTAATAACAAAAGATACCTATTTACTTAAAGTCAGAATCCTTTTTTTGAACAGCTAAATTGCTCAAAGGCCTGGACTGAGTGTTTTTTGGTTGCCCACTGCAACTATCTAGGCAAAAATCAGGAAACACATGACAAGAACATGTTACCCCAGTAAGATTTTCAAGGAATAAGCTTGTTCGATGCTGTACTTCACAATATTCCCCAATTACATTAACAAATGGCTCTCCAGAGTTGGCAATTACACAGGTCAGTAGTGAGAGAGGTAATCAGCAAGCTTTTAAGTCATGCATTCATTAACACAACAATCCGAAAACAAAGAAGGGGGAAAAAAGAATAAAAAATTTTATGTTTGATTTCCCATGCACGTCTAGAATTGTATCATCTATTGTCCTCTGATGGGATGGCAGAAGGAAAAGAGAATGATGGAGAGATAAAGCCTGAAAAGAAATTTGGATAAGCACTGAACAAAACTAGTAACAATGCAAGAAGAAATGTGTTATAGACTGTACACAGAATGTCAATACTCTCAGAAATGGAAAGAGACTGAATGCAACACTTCTGCCATATCCATATCTGCCAACTATTCAGTAACAGGAAGACATGATCAGCTGCTGGAATATTTGTATTATATACCCGTGACTATATCCAGTATCTCTAAGCAAACAATGCCACTATCTCTATAACCACTGATCACAACAATCTGGGAATTATGAACATGTTTGTAATATATGTAACATTAGAGAGGGTAAGACAGCGAAAAGGAAAGAAAAAGGGAAGGGAGGAGAGAGAGAGAAGGATCATATACAAAGATTTGTGGGAGTGAGTTTGAGATGGTATGTAAACTCATGGATAGCCAAGCCATAAGCGGGCTGTGCAGACCATACTAGCTTACTACTCAACCACCAGTTCTTCCTGTGAAGTGTTTACAAAAACCATTCTTCATTTGTTATAGTATTCTGCCCCTAAATCCATATGCCTCAGTTACTGTAAATCAAACCATCAAAGATTCTAGGAAACAAAAAGCATAAACAAAATTTACAAAATAAAAGAACTAAAAATATCTTTTCTAAGAATTTGGCATCTTTTTTCCCAATGAAATGTGCATTGCTCACTTCTAGATGTCTATTTCCAGTCATTCAAGTGACCACCATTTCTAGTTCTGAATAACAATACAGCAAAAAGTTTTATATCTCATTGCTACAGCAAGAACACTACATTTCAGCTGCGTGTTTTAGGCAATTTAAGAGTTTAATACTTCAGATCTATTTCTGGCAATTTGACTTTTAAAGGAATTGAAACTGACTGAAACAGTTCAGATATTTGACAGCTGTAACTGAGTTTAAGAAGCACAATAACCACAATCACATTGTTATCATCGTCAGTTTAGAGGCACTTACAAACCTCCCCTTCCCTTCTTTACAGAGTTATATGTGTAATACACATAGAACAGTAAAAGCTCAATTTATCCCTCCCAGTGTAGGCACCTACCTGAAAGGCTCAGTTTAGCAGAGTAGGTGCTATGTGTCTGTCTCACACACACTCCTACCTCAGCAGAAAGCAACTCACAACTTCAATACAGCGAGCTGTACTGCAGAGGTGCCCCACTTGCCCCATTCTCTCTGAACTAACTCCAGATGCTAATTTGTACTTACAGATACTAATTCTGTACTTAATACAGAAGTATTTAACTGAGGAACCTAAAACTAATCAAAGCAAACATAGGCCTAGTCAGAATGTCAGGAATTTTCACTCATCCATCTTATCTATTAATTCTCCCCAGACCTTCAGTCTGTAAACCAGGCATCAGCTCTGCAAAGTACAAACTACTGTTACGGTTAGGAAACACCTACCCCAAAATGGTTGCTACAAACTAGCTATTGTCCTTATGTCATAGTCCCTATTTACAACAGTGACAACTAAAACAGCAAAACCTTGTACTACCCCTGCAGATAGTACACATTCAATATCTTATCCATTGTGGTATTTCAACAGATGTTCAGGTTTGTGTAGATTTAGACTACTGTTTAGACTCTGTAAACAGCCTCAAATTCTTTCACTCCCTCTTTAACATGAGATATAAAAAACAAAAGTAGGTTGATTCCTTGTTATGAGGCTATTTTCTAGCAGCCATCACTAAATACAATTCTTCACATACACCTTCTCTCTCCCCCTCAGAAGTATTTCTTGTTGCAGACTGTTCATGGTTGGTTCCAGGTAACAAAATTTGCCATCCCATGGCTTGAACAGAGAATTCTTCATTCCAGTAATATTCAATCAATTAATATATCCGTGCCAATAACTTGTTAAACGAAACTGGTCTTTAAAGAAAGGAGATGAACTATCTTAAAATTCTTCCATATTTATCTGATATGGTGAGGATGCAGAATATCTGCTTCCCCATCGTTGAAGAAGGCAACATTCAGGGGAGGAAAAAAAAGAAAGGAAAAAAAAAGAAGAGACATTTGAGCACAATTTCCCTAGGCCAAACTGATCTCTTTGGTCTCTCTAACGCAGACTTTCTTTAGATAGACCTTTGTTCTTGTGGGTATAAAACCTGTGTGCCATAGATGCAAGCTCACCCTGCAGCTGGGGAGTTGGCAGTTATGGGGAGGCTGGAGGAGTCAGTTTCTACATTTTTTTTTTATTTCCTTACTCGTTTTTTCCAAAGATTTTTGCTTTTTCACTTCCTGGTGCTTGTTCCACAATTCTACCCAAGATGCATTGAAAGCAGGAGAGAAAGAGAAAGAGTCAGTGGCTGGTCAGACAGGTGAAAATGGGGAAAAAAATTTGAAACCTAAAACCCACTCCATCTCAAAAAAAAAAAAAAAACAAAAAAAAAAAAAAAAAAAAAAAAAAAAAAAAAGGGAAAAAAAAAAAGAAGGGAAAAAAAAAAAGGAGAATTTCATGAATGGTTAATAAAATTCCATTTTAAAAGAAATCAATGTTAGGTATTGAGCACTGCATCATCTCTTAATAACAGCTGTGGTGCACCCCTCCCCTCCTCAGGCTGCACTACGACAACAGTGAGACAACTAAGGAAAAACAGCTCTTATGAACACATATAATGCAATTAATCATCTTTCCTGAGAAAAGTATTTAAGACTCTCAGATATTTACTCCTCTAAAGTGTAGGCATCACAGAAGCTCTAATTAACAGAAACATTTTAATGTCTCTAGTTTATATCATTGAAAGGAAAAGACATAAAAACAGCAGCAGCAATTCCAAAAAAATTAAAACCACAGGTTAACACAACATTTAAGCAATATTATACGTTACAGATTATCACGAAGTTTACAAGTTATTTTTGACCTCACAACATTCTCAATAAATGCTTGGCTCTGCCTATTAACCTGTCCTATATGCAAAGAGCTGAACTTCTCTGCATCCACTTGTTCCTATCAGGATATACAGAACGGAAAATGGAAAAGAAGAAAAACGAGCAAGATATCAGTCATGCTTAATACCGACTTCCAAAACTCAAATTAGGTCACAGCATTCCAATCAAGCAGAGGAATTCCCTAAGAGGATACACAATGCACAGAACACGAAAAAAGTCTGAACTCTTCTGATATCCTTAGCCCTGGGACAATACTGATAAGGCACTTGCACTTTTCTATCACTCAGATTTCTCAACCCTCTGAAATGTACTCATCTTTTCTGCTCAGAAACATTGATCATTCCAGGTGCTGGCCTGGTGGCCACAGGAAACATTACAAGCTGACATGCTGAACTGACTGTGAATGTTAGGCACTGCCCTCTCTCACTAGCATAGTGAAAACTGAGAACACCACAATGGAAGATTCTCTCAGAAAAGTTGCAAAGGGAAGGAAAAAGAAGTACAGTGTTCTATTGTTCTTCAAGGAGACTTCCTGAGGAATTGAAAGGTCACTTGAAGCATGTCAGAAACCCACCCCACCCTGCAAATGGCAGAAATAAGGGCACAACAGGCTCTAAAAAAGTTCTATTTAGCAAAATGTCCACTGAAAAAAATTAAAACAGATAATGTCGCAACTGCGGAGTAAGGCTCCCAAATATTATCCTTAAACACATTAGAAACAAGGCAAATGCAATTAGGTAGAAAAAGCTAGAAAGACAGCTTCTAGCCAACTGATTTCTAGATCTGCTTCATGATTGATGGATGTTCCTTCAACTTTCATAGACAGACAGATGGATAGGATAAAACTGCTCAGGGATCCAAACAGCATCCTATAGGCTTATCTAGCTGAGCACACACTGACACAGATAACAATCTCTAAGATAGACTGAATTTGTTTGTTAAAGGGCTTTGAAAACATCTGGCCTCTTATGGGTTTAGTCTATGTGGCTTTACTTTAAAAACCACCAGGCTGAAAGCTACAATTACCTGCCATTAAATTACTTTTATCTGACTTGTCTGTTAATTCAGGGTATCATATATACTAGCATATTAAAAACAGATTAGATTTTACTCTCAATTACTATGTCAAAGAAGTAATGAAAACTCCAAGTAAACTCAAGGGGTATAAAATATATGAACCTGAACTAAACAGGACATCAGGTCCAGAAAGGATCTGATGCAGACCAAGTAGGTAGCACAATCTTTTCTTTTTAAAAAAACAGCCAAAATAAAGTGATCTGACAGGACTAAACAATTATTTTAAAAGTAGCAATGGAAACTTCAGAAAGTACTGATATTTTCATTATCAGTTATAGCAAGTATTCAATAAACCAAACCAACCACTAATGCAAAATGGGAAACCATTAACTATCAACTTTAAAGCCACCAATGTCCTAACAAAAAGACCAACATTAGAGGTGATGATCATGAACCCTGGAAGAAAAGAATGCCAGAAGTAAGCATTTGATGATCTTTTAGGAAACAAAGTATCAGAAGCATCACCTTCACAATGAACTTTCTATCTAGGAATTGGGTATTAAAGCACAGCAAAGATCAAGCCTAAGCTGGTAAAAATCCACCCCACTTCACCTCAGAAATAAAAATTCTGAATACTCTGTTAGAAGAGAACATCAGAAGTACACAAAAACCCATAAACTTTCTGAAAAGTGAACAAGAAAAGGGGATCAAGGAAGAACATATCCACCCTAACCCTTGGAAAACTCTGAACCTCCTGGTCATTGTTCCTGTAGCACAAAAATCCACACAGATCCGGCTGCCACACCTCTCGGTCTCAGACATGTAGTTTAATCACCACACTAATGTACACTTCTCATACGGCGACTGCAAACAGTGTTGTACGTTATTTTAAAGCCATCATTCTGAAGGCTTCTCATTCTGGTATTTCCTCTTGTATCTAAGTCAAAAGGTTAGCTGCCTAATTCGTATTTCATCTATACAATACCAACAGATTCATCAAAAGTTTTATTTACATATCTGTAACCTGAGCCCGTAAGTACCTTCTAAACTTCACAGAATCAAGTAACTGCTGAAGTTCAAAAGGTCCTCTGGAGACCATCTAGTCAAACCTCCCTGCTCGAAGCAGGGTTGACTAAAGCTGGCTGCCACAGGACCATGTCCAGTCAGGTATTAACTATCTCCACAGATGGATAATCCACAACCTTTCCAGGCAACCTATTCCAGTGTTGGAGCATCTTCACATAAAAACATTTTTTCTCATGTTTAAGTTGAACTACTTACAAATACTTTGTTATTTCAGCAACATGTAAATGTTTACCAAATACTTCATCCCTAAATAAATTAATTTGAATAATATCTGCATTTCACTGCAGAAGGAATTTCAGCTTAGCCATGACTAACTCAAATCCTGTATATCCAAAGTTGTCTTACTCTGAAGCCTTCATGACAGAACATTAGGGAAGTATTATCGCCAAGCAGCTTTAAATTATCTTCCTGCAACACAAGAGAAATTCTCTTTACTTCTAGATCACATGAGTCAAATGAACATGGACACTACATTTTTTTTACAGCAATATCCTAAAGGCTAACTTGCATACCAGTTCTGGTGAAAGACAAAAGCAGTTAGAAAAAAAGGCTTCAGAAAAAACATTAAAGTCTTTAGAAGTTTGAACAGTTTTGGTAAAACCATATCCTTCTTGTAAATTAGCTCCATAGAAGACAACTGGAAAACCTCAGAGCATCAGAACCACCAATAAAAATATACCTCTGCCTGCCCTTGAAGACTGTGAATTGTTTAAGGCTAATATTCTGGCAACAGTAGTTAACATGACATATTAAGTAGCACTTCTTTTGAAAAGAACTCCTTATGATGCTTCACAAACATTGACTCCCTGATCTTTATGATTTCTATTTCTACGAGGCTTTAATTTCATCTAAGGGAAAGAAGCAGTCTTAGCAATCCAATCAAAAGATCTCTCTTTATTCTTTAAAAGAACACTGGCCTAGTGCCTGATTTATTCTTAGTTATGTCAGAGGCAACTTTCCTTTTTTTTCTCTACAGAAAAGTAATGAGGTATCCAGAGCAAACCAAACAACTAACTAAAACACCGGAAATCTGAATGTGAATCTCTTTCAGTTTTATGATAGATTTTCAAAGAGAGAGCAAGACTAGTTTCTGAGCAACTGCCTCCATAGACTACCTCTTTAAAAAGGAAAGCAAATCAAGTTCAGAAGGACTCAACAGTATTCAGCCTGCAGCTAATATGTGGGTACAAGACTGAATGTTTGCATTCCTGCCACATAACTGCTCAGTATACAAATTCCCTTGCCTTATACCACATAATACAGGTGTAGGCCTCACAGTAGCACACTTTCAGAAGATTAATCTTTCATACAATGATTCCATTAAAATCTTCTTTTAAATCAGCTGCAAGAAGCAACGGCTAAAATTTCACATATTTTTGCAATTGACAAAAAATTTCTCAGATGTTGAGGGTACTTTTCTCATGTTTACAACCCGCAGCATGCTGGATCAACCAAAATATTTTTTTCTCCTCCACCAAAAAAACCTGTAAAGCACTTTTTAGATGAAACAGTTTAAAGCCTACCTTTAACTTTTTCCCAAGACATAGAGAAAAGCTATACCAGCTAAGAAATTAAGGCAGGAAAATTTCTAGCGGCCAGCCTAGCAGATGCTGTTTAGACAGACATGCATTCTACTTGCTACTGCATAGAAGGAAAATCCATCAGTGCTGCTCACTGAAACTGTTAACACTACAACTAAACTACTTTTGGAAATTTTGTTGTTAACAATCAGCATATTTGGGGTCCCATTTCTATCAGGATGTGATCTAGATAATTCACAGGTAGCCAGCAATTATAGGGAATATTTACTACATGTTTCCCTTCCACAGTTGCCCTTTCTGAAGTCCTGCTATCCCTGTTTCCCTTTTGCCATTTCCTGTTGCTTGAAAACAGCAATCACAGAGCAAAAAATAAAGCTGTTTAAAGTGTAATGAAATTTAGAAACAATTAAGATTAGAAAGCTTCTGAGAGAAAACTGCAGTGGATAGTTTAACTCAGAGTAGAGTGAAGACACATATGATTGTTCCTTGTGATCCAAGGTGTAAATGAAGCATGTTACAGCAGCAATGTAGTGGGTTAAAATGGAGAGAATGCAAATAGAACCTAATGCCAAAATAGAATTCTCTCCTGCACTTGACATGCATCTCAATACACACCAATGGAAGCAATAAAATTTTCTTCCTTTAGACTTCTTGTGTCAAACTCCCTTGGCCCTCTGCCTGCAGGGCTTGGTGGCTTTGGCATTATCTGAGGTACCGGCAGCTGCATTGCAGGTTTTGGCTCCACTCTTGGGGATGATCCAGGATCCTTGCCAACTGGAGTGACAGATCCATCTGTTGGACTTCGTTTTCTCTTTTCTGGTTCTTTAAAGAAAAGAACAGTGTTGAGAGAAAATAAATAAATAGATAGATAGAACGAAACATAAGGAAAAAGGAAATGAGAGTGGGAAAAGAAAGATGAGACAGACAGTCTCACCTAAATCATTAAGCCTGGCACTGAAACAGCTCAGTGCCACATTTGTTCCCACAGGTCAACATGGCTTGCTGAGTCTAACACACTGGCGGAAACAGTAGAGGAGAAAGCCAGAATGCTGTTTTAGGGTACTCAAATATCTCACTCCTGTATATTTGAAACCTAGGAATGTTCTCTGACACGTTAACTGTACCATCTCCTCTGCCAGGTTGTGAAAAATTAAACAACTCTGCCTAAACTGCCAAGAATATCACTTACAGAATATAAGTAAGCTCCCCTCCCAGTGTAAAGATGACAAATACAATCATTTCCATGGGTAACAATAAATGAAACCAGTTAGGAAAAAACAAACAAAAAAAAACTATCAGCTATAGCTCTTCCATTATTCTCCAAGACTTCCTATAGCCCTATGTCCCATCAGGTAGTTTGGATGGTTTCTCTGTATCAAACCCCACAGCTCAAATTACAGCAACACCCTCCAAAGAGAATAATTAAAATCAGGTTTTCCATAAAGAGCTTACTGCAATCCTGCACAAACCGTTCCAATTGCTGACAAGCCTAACAGTCAAAACTTCACACCCTAATATCTAAATCTGTCCTATCACTAGACCTTGTGATACCTTTGTTCAGTAGATTAAAGATTCTGCTATCAGCAACACAGTATGCATCATATGCAAACCAAACAATTTTAGGATTACTAGCTTATTACTAGATGTTAAATAACTTTAAGATAAATGCTAATCTCTATACAACGTCTCCTTAGATAACTAGATCAACTAATTGAAAACAAAACATACTAAACAGCTAAAATTTGACTATAAATTAAGATGTTTTGCAATAATGAGAAAAGTCCTCCAAAGACATATCACAGCTTTAAAAGTTTGCATCAATTTTTGTCTATTGTGACCTCAATTAATTTACTGGGTAAAGCCCACTTACCATCAAATTATGCTATCTGGTCTTTACGCTAAAACCACTGAGTTTTACATCAGCCATTCTAATTTTGCTTAGAATCAGTGTCTTGTAATTACCAAAATCAGCCTACTCCCCACATTCAGGACTGTTCCACTAGTACAGCCTTCATTATCTTCCTTAGCATTCTAAAAATGATTGGAAATGAACACTTGTAAGCCATGGGGCATATCTAAGCCAACTCATAAAAAAAATCTCTGATGCAATACACCCAGAACGTCAACTAGAAAGGATTTACTAGATGCTACTCCTCTGCTACAATGAAATAAATAACTTTTCATCATTTGAGATTACAAACATGTCAGATATTAAGTAGAGATGTAGCTTTTTGTCATCTTTTGCTGTTTTCCTTATGCATACGTTTTCTTACTTTGCATTAAGAATCAGATTCTTAAGAAAAAGATGAAAAATAGTGATATTTTCAGACTTTCCTCTTCAAGAGTTCTTGGTTGTATAAGAATAATTGTGTAATGCAAGGTGGTTGGTAAGATATAGGTCTCACAAGGTTCCACCTTAAAAATATCTCCCTCCCTATTCAGGTTGCCTGCAAAAACTTTCCAAGACAGTGACAGTTTTAGCTGAAGGTCCCCACTCTCAGAATTTTCACTTCACTTGTAAAAGCTCCAGATTTTGTATTTCACTGCAGTTTCCATTTTCAATCAAATATAAGTATGGACATTATTTTGCATTGGTCCAGTTAAATGTGTGTAAAAAAGAAGAAACAGGCTTCCTTCAAGCTTTGTAAGGCTTCAGTAACAATGGTACAGTTCTCACCATTTTGAAAGTGGTGTAAAACTCCTGAAATATCAGAAGGCACAACACAGCTACCTTTACAATAAGGATTTGTTTGGTTCATAAAGACTGTACTCTCATAAACACTCTTCTTACCTTTATTATAATAGTGAGTATGTGCTATCTCTAGCAGGCCAAAAACACTGGCCATGCCTCCCAGGCCAGCATTTGCATATGAATGCTCCAAGCTTAAGACTGTGCACTTCAGCAAGTCCAGCATGCCTTTATAAACCTTGCGGCTGACCTCCTGTAATGAAAATCCCATTAGTGTTTCTATTTCAGAAGTGAGAAAGTAATTCAATAACTTAAATTCCAAAACTGCTGTAGCATCAGCTTTTAGAAGGCAATTAACAAAAACTTGCTATGAATTGAGCCTCAGCAGACACTGAGTGTGAGGACCCCGCTGAGTTCAGCACTGACCACATCCTGTATGACATCCTGTCGAGCATCTTCTTCTGACTGGATGGTGCGATTCAGTTTGCTTAGTACAAAGACACGGAGCTGCTCGCTCTCCAGCAGACGTCGGACTCTCTTCATGTTCAGCCAGCCAACACCCTGCCCATCAAGAACATTGTGTACCACCTCCTTCAGGAACTGTTGGTTCTCACTGAGAGATTTAAGAGAAAGCATGGAAAAGTTAGCCCTCTGCTTACTTTGGCTTGCACGGGAGGAGAGACATGGCCAGGACACACACAGAAATACCACTGAAATGGTTTATGGCTTAAACATCGTTAAACTCACACAAAGGATTTTGGCCACTGTAGAAAACTGCAAAGAAGCAACTGCTCACCAAAGCCTGCCGCTCCCCAAACATGCCGACTAATCTGGACTATGACATAACTTGAGATACAACAAAAGTAGTACTATTCTCCAATCATCCCAGGAGCAGAATGTATCCAGATGTGTGAAAGACTGAGATGCTAATGGCTCAGTCAAGATGCAAACTGACGGTGTGTAAAGTAACCACCCAGGTGCTGAGGGTGTGCACATCCAACACCTCAGGCTACAAGCTGGCTGTTAAACAAGATCATGAGAGAGGCAAATCCGGCTAGGCCAGGTAGTGTTTCTTTGCCCTTATACAAATGACTCAGCTGTGATAACTCCCCTCTGGGGAAGCACCAGAACAATTCACACACAGTCTGAAGATAGACCTCTCTGCTGATGGGCCATAACTGACTCACCTGTGCTGATGTAACAGGCAGCTGTAACATCTTAAAAGGTGTCAAAGACTCCTGAAATGATCCAGTATTACATCCATGGTAGAACCCCAAGGGAGGTACCAGAGGCGTTACCACCTCACCTAAGCCCACTAAAAGATGGGCAGGAATTTCACCCAACACATAGGATTTTCCTTACTACCCCAGGCATCGTGAGCTTCTTCCTTCAGCATATGGGACCTCCTTTACCACCACTAGCTTTTTCCCTCACTATCTTGGGCTTCTCTCAATGGATCCAAACTGCAGTCATCACTTCAACAAGGCTGGCACTCTCATCACCCAGAAGACCACAAGAAGAGGATCAAAGGGACTCCATCGGAATCCATGAAGTGGTGATATTTTTTTCTACTTAATCTGTCTTTTGGTCACCCTCTTTTCCACTTTCTCTCTTTTCCCTATTTCTTTCTATCTCTACCTCACATTTGCTGTTGAATAAAAATCTACTGACTTTAGCATATGGTCTTATTTACACCTTAATTTGGGCAGAGGCATCTCTAATAATTTTAAAGAACCTGATCATAACACTTGTCTCCCAAACCCAGTAGCTCACAGTAAATTTCACTCTACCTGTGACTGCTACATAAAAATGGGAGGAGAAAGCACAGGCACAGGTCAAGTTTACTGGCACCATTCTGAGTCCCTTCCCAAGGCTGAGAAAATCATATCACATGAAGTCATGGAATCAAACTGCTTCATTTGATTCAGTTGATCCCTTGAGTGGTGCATTAAAACTGCTGGCTAGATCACCTTGTCAAGAACACACTCAATTACAAAGAATAACTACTGAGTAAAAGTAGGAATCTAGAAAAATTTGGATCTCAGACAGAAGGAGGATACATTTTGGAGCACAGAAAAAAAAAGTATGTGCACTATTAACTGTAAGACCACCCATACAGAATCTTCCCAAACAACAGTATGTCCAGGTCTAGGGCCACAGAAAAGTACTACTTAGTTTTCAACAGCTACGCTTCTGAGAAAACACTGGCCAAGTATGAGGCCACTCTAACTACACTGTATACTCAAAAACCAATATTACACCCAAACTAGCAATGTTACCTGGAATTGCTAGTTCGGCCCTGAGGCGATGGAGATTCTCTCTTCACTGTTGGGCTGTGCTTTATGACTGAAGATTTTTGATCCACAAGAGCTCGTCTACTTCCTGAAGAGAAGAGGAAACAGAATGAAAGAAAGGAATGGGAGTAAAACATTCTGATCCTGGGATGGTAACAAGCAATGCTAAAGTTGGCTAACACACCTATTTAAATCATAGGTAACAGACTTCAAACAAAATGGAAACTCCAAAAAAGCAGCAGCATATATCATATTCTAGCATCACACATCGGCAGAAAACAGTAATGGGAGTAATACAGAGAGAAAAAGAGAAGATGGTAATGGGAGCAGGAGGTGAAAGGCAGGAAAAGTTTGGCTGCTCTGCATGCAGTTCCACAACAAGAACCATCTTCAAATTAGTCACTATATGTAAAAGCATAATGCATTGAGGGTGACTAGTATAGATCATGTGGTACTGGTTACCCAGCGAGAAAGGTAGCCCAAAGTCAGGCATAGGGAATGCTGGAAACTGTTACATCATGCACAGCTCATGCTGTAGGGAACCCACCTTCATTGCTTACTGGGCCAGCTTCAGTAATAATCTCCATTATAGTTTTTACCCCAAATACTGGGACACAAAATATACAATTAGTAGTATACTACAATATCTACAAGCCCCACTGTCAGCATCAAAAGAATCCAGCTACCAGCTTCTTCCCAGCCCTCCCTCAAAATAAAACCCAGATGACACTAGAGCAGGAAGGATGCTCGAAAGCCCAAGACCACAAGGGCCAGAATAACTTCTCTTAAGAGATAGTGCTAGACTTGAAATTTGGCATCGTGGAACCAATGTATTGCATCTTCAAGGACATTACTGCACATATTGTGTTTGAATGGCACCATGAAAAACATCTTCATCACCGAAGAAAAAGTATTAATGGATGCGTGAGAAATAAAAATTAAAAAGGAGGATGGAAAGTGGTCAAACAGCAGCAATGAGATGGAGTCCCAGCATCATTTCCCATTACAGTTAGAAACACACACTTGGCAAGAACAGTGCAGCAATTTTATATTTGTACAACAGAGACAAAAACATTTAAAACCTACTGAAGTGCCCAGTGGGAATCCCAGTGAGCCATCATGCACATGTAAATGAACACAAACATACACACACACACACACACAGACACACACTTGCACATGCATAAAAGAGACTGAGCTACTCCACGGAAATCCCATCCTAATAGCTGCATAGTAACTTTAAAGGCCCTACAGGACTAAAATAGTCAAGAAAAGAACACCAAAGTGCAGAAGATGAGGCACAAAGCATGAACGTGGAATGGCAAACCCCATCACTGTTTTCTTCCAATGCATGGAACCAGTCATTAAGTTTACTCAAGGAAATAACCCTGACATGAAGCATGTTTCTTATCCAGAACAAGTGGACATGAAAACATAACCAACTGGTAAAAGGTTGTCAAAAACAGCTGTGCAGAGTCTCTGCTAGTGTTTTCACCCTACCAGTCCTGTTACTCCTCATTTTACATATAGGGAATGATTACTTGTCTCAAAAACAAAGTCCAAAGCAGAAACACAAAATCCAGCTTTTGGTCTTTGTTTCTACAAGGTCAAAGGTCAGCAAAATATCATACCAACCTTCATCCACATCCCTTCCCAATTCCAGATTAAAGTAATCTTTACCGATAAAAGTGATGAGGAGGAAAAAATAAATGAAAAAAAATCAACATATTAAAACAAAAGCAGTATGTTCTAATCAGAGAGAATAACTCAAAAGGCAAAATAAAATCTCTCCCCAGTTAAGCATCTGAAAAGGTCCCAGCACTAAGGCACCAGCACATACTCAGTCACCTTGTGTTATTACAGCTGTTACAAGGGTGACCAGGCTGTCTAACTCCCCATGGTAAGAGGGTCACTTCTCCAGTGCCCATTCAGACATATTAACTAGTGATACTGCAGACAAACAGTCAGTGTTCTAATGAAAATATTGTGCACATGTGCTAGGGATTGATCTTCACTCTGAGAGAGCTGAAGTATGGTTATAATTTGATTTTCTATTTAGTGATCTGAAGAGTACAAACACTTTGGAAACTCATGTAAACTGCAGTCTCCATGGGAGGATGGCATTATCCCCACTCACAAAGGCAGCATCATTGCTCTAATAAATTACCTAAGGCTAGTCATGAAGACAGTGGCAGCACAAAAGTAGGACCTACCTCTTGGTTCCCATTCTTTACACTAAGAACTTAAAAATAAAATACAAAACAAAACTAACATTCATAATGTATCTGTTAACTCAGGCTAGACCAGACACTCTCCCATCCCAACACAGCCCAATTGTTAGGAAGAAGACTGACTGAGAAATATCAAGACAATTTACTGTCTTGATCCTTAAGACAGGTACTACCCAAACAATGAAAATGCATCACCCCCAGGATTCCTGTTAGGGGTAAGACCTCAGACTTCCAAGTCACAAGAACAGTAAAGGCTGTAGAAGACAAAGGGAAAAATGGTTACCTTTCAGGCTGGGAAAAGGAGTATTCTTGTCTCTCCCAACTTTTGTTGGTAGGGCTAAGTTGGACAGACTGAAACTTGTGCTGTGGTTTCTGTACAAGCTGCCTAAGACAGAAGAAAAAAACAATTAAATGCCTAGCGCTCACTGCACACACACAATTTTCCGTATTTCACCATCTTATTCCAGATCCTTAATGATTAAGTTTTTCTTTATTACTCAAAAGTCTCACAAGCATAACATGATCTCATTTACATTGCAACCAAATCTGTAACCAGATTATTCTAAACTGTACAAAAACATAAGTTTTAGCTTTTACATCACAATAATTGCTGTTGGATCTTTGAGTCTTAAACATAACAGCAATGTCCACCTGTCTTCCTGCACTTAAACACATAACATCACTTTAGCTGTATCTTCTAGTTTGATCCTCTTTTTGGGGGCAAAGAAACGACTGAGCCACATGAGAAAACAGGGTGACAGAACATTTCCACACTATGTAACTCTGAAGTGAGGACTGTGTACTGTGCCTTGTGAAACACTGTAAATCTGCCACAGAACCATGCTTTGACATATAAGCTTTTCATTTATTAGGGAAAAAACGTATGTTCTACCTGATACAGATGAATCTTAAGAATACAATAATGCATCATCATCTAGTTAAGCCTCTAGACAGTCTAAAAGCATCACATCTAGATCACGGAGCTGATTAACACTTATTTATTTATTTATTTAAAATGTCAGCATACTATTTCAATTTGCTTTGGTTCTTTTTTTTTTTTTGCCGCCTTATTTTAGTAACAGTCATTTTACCAGAACATCCAATATATTTTCCCCATTGCTGCAAACTTCTTTCACTGCTCCCCACTATAGTGCAAGACTCACCTGGCCATGTCTTCTTACTAAGAAATCCTAAATTAGTTTTCCATGTGTGTGGGGTTTTTTATTAAAATATAGTTGAAAGCAGGTGAGCATGGTCAAGAAATTTAATTTGGCACCTAAACACATAATGTGGCACCATGGAAGGCATACTACTGTAAGATTTTTGTATCAACTTCATGAAATTGCATGATGCTTTGTTTGAATGAAACTGAAAGTATTTCTCATCTGTTCCCTAAAGTGCCATACAACTACAGGGGCTAACCACATAAACAAAGTCCTTCTTACTTACTTTATGAAAAAATCATAAAGCAGTAGTTGTCAGCAGTGTAAGACAAGGTCCAGCGGCTCCCCACATGACTTCTGGAGAGCTGGTAACAATTTGACAACCAAGACATTCTCTTGACTAGCAATCCCTCTATTCCATGTCTCTGTAAGCTCTAATATAATAAATAAAACTAGCTTAATGAATGCACTTGTACATACTTGCAAAAGACATGATGCCCCCAAAACCTTCACTGCTGTTGTTGGAGACAGTAGAGTTTGGGGAGCTGGCCCTGGAATCTGAATCTGCATCAGAATCACTGGCCAGTTTTAAACTGTTTGGCCGGAGTAACTTCTGAGACCTTTAAAGAAATTAAGTACAACCGTTATTAGCATTTCCCCCTCCCGTCCCAAATCAACACATTGAATGATTGTGGGAAATTGATGTTGATCTCATTTTTCACTACACTACCTCTACCTTTTGGGAAAGAAAAGAAAAAAACAAGAGAAAGAAAAAGTAAGAGAACTGAACATCTTTGCATTCAGGCTTTTATTGCCTTTCAGGGCATGCTGAAAACTTGTCTGCAAAAAGGCATTGGTGGATTTGGGGGTGAAATGGTTCTGCTTTGAAAGCAGTAACAAGAAAATCCATTGTCATCAATCGCTATACTATCTTTCCCCCAAAGACAAAGCTTCACACAAAAAAATATTGCTCCACAGTTTTCAGAAATCAGTAGGTGATAATTCTCATAGCTCCTACGGCTTACATAAAAGCAAGGAACTGAGAGAACTGAGCAAGTGCTTTTACTAAAACCAGAAGGGTTGACAGCATTTCAATACCAGATGAGACTGATCAACAATACATTTCAGGTGCAAAAGACATTTGAATGAATGTGAAATTACATGAAGCAGACAGAAAACCCAGAAGTGCTTTGCAGAAGGGCAGGAGACAAGGAGAACTCACCTGCTTCCATTGAGATTCTGGTTAAATCTTGGGGTGTAGCTCTCTTCCTGCTCATCATCTTCATCCTCCGTAGGAAAACCATACTGTGGTTCAAAGTATGGATTGTCATACTCTCGCTTCCTCACCACCCCTTCTGAGGAGCCCATGCTGCTAGCTGCGATGTCACTCTCACGACGATCCAAGCTTATCTTGGGAAAGCTTGGTTGCAGTGGCAAGGAAGGGAGGTGGTTTGAAAATCCAGCAGCCAACTTCTCTTCTATTTCAGCTGAGTCTGCTGCCTCCTGTGGACCAGTCAAATCATTGATCTGTTCGCTAATTTGCATTACATACAACTGAAGGGCAGGACAAGAACAATTATTTCAAACTGGGAAGTCTGCACAGTCCCTGATGCTTGCTACTGAGCCCCCACCCCATCCCCACCATCTGTGCCTCTAACCTAAGACTTCATATATACTGCTGTATTTGTGCATTGTTCTCGGGACTTAGTCCCCTGTAAACCAGATCTTAGTAGTAAGTGTTAGCTCAAGATAATGGCTTTCCATTACCATGTCTGGTGGTTATGCAAGCAATTCCCATTCTTCTCAACCAACCACAGATTCATAAGTTTCCCCACACCACTCTGTTCCTCTAAACACATCAGGTCTTTCCAGACCCTGTAAAAGGAATTCCTGTAGTCACAATCTAGACCATTTCTCTCTGCTAGTGCTGCATTTTTCCATGCATTGGAACTTTCTGTACAGGAATGGTCTATCCCAGCACAAGAGGGTACCAGCAAACTCCACCTTGCTCAGAAAGTCCACGGAGAGCATGCAATTTAATCTGTGCATGGTTTCACAGTCCTATTAGCTTTTGCCCTTCTCAGAAAGAACCACGTGCATTCTCCCATTCTTTATTTCCTAATATGTTGATCTTGAGGCTGAACTCATCTCAGTACACACATGATTCGCTCCATGGATGACAGTGCTGGGGCTGCTACTGGCTGTAGTACTGGAACTTGAACGAGGCTGGTTGTTCTCTTGGGAGTTCTCACTGTCCATGGTCTGTTCATCCATATCCCCTGAATATTCTTGAAAATCATCAAATTCCACTTCACTAGCATCACCAAGGGCTGCATGGGTCAGGGGGTCAACATCTGCAAACACATTATTTTTCATTAAACAAAACTGCCTTCCTCAGCCTTTTGCCCAACTAACTAAAGATCCCTAGCAGATGAGTACTGCTCACCAGAATAAACTTGCACAAAAATTTAGGTTGTAAAGGGCTTTTGGAGGTAACCTATTCCAACTCTCTGCTTAAAGCAGAGGTTAACTTCAAAATTAAAGTAGGTTTCTCAGGGCTTTGTCCCACTGAGTTTTGAAAGTTTTCAAGGCTTGACATTCTACAGTGATCCTGGGAACCTGTTTAGCTACAATAAGCATGAAGTTCTTTTCCTTATGATTATTTATCTCTTGTCCTTGGGACATAAGAAATGTTTTGGCACTCATAGATTTTTATTGAAGAAAGTGAGAGTTTATGTAGCTTCCATACAAGCCAGAGAGAACGCATTTTTTTGTCTCTGTTAGGATAGAGTGATATATTAGAGCAAGAACAGAGAACCAATATGCAGGGGCAGGAAACAGCTCACGCTCTGCTGCCCATATTGCACAGTATTTACTGGAAACAGCAGGTTGTTTCCAGATCTAGTGAGACAGATTTGTTCAGTAGCACCTATTTCTGTTCTTCCTCCTCACAGTGTCCTTTGGAGGGCATTGTTTCTAAGCAGGAGAAATGTCCTTTTTCAGCCTATGCCTGGATATTGATGGAGTACAGAACACACTTTTATCTCAGAGCAAGACCTCAATGGAACAATACTTTGTTCTGATTCAGGGGAGGCATTTTTCCCAAAGTGCAGATGAACAGTGAAAGGGAACCCATGTGGACCTCGTGAAAGTAAAGCTCAAAGTTACTCACTTGGGGTATCACCATTAATGTCACATTTCATCATCTCACTGACAAAGTCACCAAGGGAGGAGTAGGAGGAACTTGAGTCGTCATAGTCGACACTGTCACTGCCACTGCCACAACAGGTGAGAAAGAGAGATGAGTGGCAGTATAAAAGCAACAGCAGGGCCTGACATTTTAAAGATGTGAACTGGCACTGTCTTCATGGATAAATCTCATATTATAATATCTACAAGCAAAGTTCACAAGCCAGCTTCGTGAAAGGTCAGAGCATAAAACATAACTTTCAGGTACACGAAGAGATATGGGATTTAAAGCCTCTTAGCAAAGTTAATGAGGCCATGTATAAGTGAGCAGAGAATAGTGTATTAATTCACAAAATATGTATGTGTTTATGTAGGCCAACTTCAAGAGAATTGGAAATCACAAGTAAACTAATGATAAAAGCCACTCTGCTAGTACCACTGGTGCTGTGTAGAATGTAAAATATGTGCAAGTCTAAGCCTGAAAGATCTCACAGACTAGCAAGGAATAAAGGATAATAAAACTAGACACAAAACTTCAGGAAATATGGCCAAAAACTACTATAACAAAAAAGTTTCCTTTCATTTTACTGAACTCACAAGGAGGTTACAGGCAGTGGGTAGAACTAACAAGCTTTGCGTAACTATGGGCAGGGAATAGAGATCTGAAAGAGTGGTAGGATGGGTGGGAGTATTTGTAGTACTTCAATAGAAATAACCAGAGAAGGAACAGCATGGAAGAAAAAAATATTAGGGTCTGAGGAAATGCCAAATGTCAAGTGGCATCCAGGTAGCAAAAGAAAACAGGAAAATACTTACGGAGAACCACTTTAAACTATGACACTAACAAAGGGTTAAGAGGTTTGTTGTTATAACAGAGCAGTGCAAAAATTTACTTCAGTGTCAGTACTCTGCCTAGACAGAAGAAATTAAACAGCAACCTAGCAGGCTACAGGAAAAGGCTGCAAACGTGAAGTAGGAGGAGAGGTTCAGCAATTTAAAGTATGTGGTCTATGGCCATGCTCCCTACTAACCTGTCATCAGTGGGATCAGAATCTGTTTCTTTCTCTGCTGGGACATTCAGTGCTTCAGCCAGCTGTGAATTACTGTCATAGACTCGATAGTGGATCGGCTGCAGCTGGTGAGCATACCACTTGGGTTTGTCACCAATCAGGGCTGGGTCAAACATGTCTGCACAAAATACAAGGAGAGCATTAATTGAACTAATTTATTGGTGTCAAAGGCTCCATTCACAGTGAAATGACCCTTTACTGACTCTTGCACAAAGAAAGGGACAGTCTCTACTCTAAGAAGCCTACAAGACTTCTCTGTAATCAAACAAGACAAAAGCTAAAATTAATTGGAGGAGTGAGTGGCAAACAGCTGAGCTAACTTGGTAGAAACACGAGCACACACATAAAAATAGAAAAATATTCTTTGAACTGAATTTCCCTCCCAATCAGGAATAATATGGTACAAAACTAAGTCCTTCCCTAGAATCTCTTTGCTTTTAAGTTCCTGCATTACGTCCAAGTGCAGGAAAGACGAGACAAAAACTTACTGTTATGAATTCTTTGGAAAGCATAGTTAGTAGGGTTGAGTGACCATTCTCCAAAGTATTCTACTGCCTGTGTTCTGGAAAGCTTATCTGCAAAAGGTGTTTGCTTTGGCCTAGAGGCAAGAAAAGAATTTGCCTGGAAGGCCACCACTGGTCGTGGGAAGAGACGAAGAGTGCGAGTATGCATCTGGAAACCTTGCAAAACATTTGGTGAGTTGAAGAATCTCACCATAGCAACTCTAAAAAGAAAGAGAGAACAATATATCAGATAAAAACACAGAGCATAACAGAAAAGAAGACAGAGAGCCTTTAAAAGGTATGCAATAGGCAATGTTTCAAACCTTTGAAAAATGGTAACCTAAGTCTTCCTAGAAAACAGTTGTCTTGAAAAAAACAAAAGCAAAAAAACAAACCAAGACCCAAGAAATCACTTTGTTCTAATTCACCACCTAGTTCACCAACACAAAGATCCACTCAATGAAGGATATAATTCTCATATCCACTAGCTGAGGTGACAACTAAGTCTCCAGCTTTCTTTGTAGTTCAAGGCTTGTGATTTAAGCTGAGGATACAATATCAGACTGACAAATCCAGGTAAAGTGGACGATCTATAGGAAAATGCAAGAAACAAAACACCCCCTCAAGATACACAGTTATGTTCATGCAGTTAATAGATCTGAGATAAACACTGTAATTTCTGCTCTTTTTCCCCCCATGATGTGAAGTAGAATCTGCAATAGAACCTGGAAGATGTTGTTTCACCCATAGAAGTGTTTGTGCTTTTTTATGAAGACTCAACGGTACCTTGCTATTCAGCCTCACCTGGTAGCCACATCGACAGAGTCCACATCATTTCCATAGATCAGGGGGTTGAATTCTGTGGAGGGAGTAGACTGCAAATCATTCTGTGGTCTTCCCAGCAGCAGTGGCACCTCCTGCCCCTCCTGGAACTTCTCTAGATTAAGAATGGGCTGAGTATTCAGACTCATGCTGGCCAGGGCCTAATGAAGGACATTATGCACACATTCAGCAAGAACAGTAATTCAAGGAACAAAAGAGAGATCAGAGCTACCCTGCCCTCTAGGCAATTGCAACAATTGTGCATGCTCCATTAATTTGTTTTAAACCACCTCCTATGCTGAGTCAATAAATATCTCCAGGCCTTCCTTTATGTTTATTGTCATAATGATCTCTTCACTTCTCAAACAGTCCTGAAGCCAGTCAAGGAGTAGCACAGAAGTCCACTTTGCTAGATCATTCATAACATGAAAACAGATCGCCCAAATCGGACCACAAGTAGTATGACTCCACATATAACTTACTGTAGAGTTATTCCCACGTGCAATTTGAATACCTCTTGGGACCTAAAGGCCTTGAAACTTGCCTTGCAACTTGGTCATTCAGCCAGTGAGTTTGATATACCAGGACAATGTGGAGACACCTTAACACAAACATCTGCTTGTACCCCTGCAAACCTCCACGTTCCATCTAACTGAAGTCTTCATCTCCATCTCTCTGAAGAGCTACTGTCCTCTTCAACCCTCATAAAGTCTTCAGGGATATGTGCTGGAGCAGCACAAGTGGTAAATCACTCCTGGACACCCAGACCTATCCTAAATCTTCCTCATGTATCCCATTTGCCCACTGAGGCTTCATCTTTTCATTTAAAAAAAATACATCAAACCAAACAATCAAAAAAAAAACCTCCAAAGGAAAAGTGTAAAATGGAAAATTGAGGGGAAAAGAATAAAATAAAGAACCTTGTTGTCAGGAGTGAGCAGCTGTTTCTGAGTGATTGCAGTCATGCTAACCAGACACTGGAGGCAAGATGGAAGATCATATAATAACACCACAGCAGCCCATCAGAGCCAAGACGAACACATGACCACAGAGAAACAGATGGAAGGAAAAAAAAAAATCTATTACTACCAAATATCACAAATGAGAGGAAACAAAAGGGACCACAAAATAAGCACATCTTAGGAAAGAGGTCTAACTGCCCCACCCCCAAACATTCACATCTTGCCACTTGAAAATGGAAAGCATGCTGTCCTTAATAATGCAGCTAAGAACTTCTTACTATAATTGAAAAGCAGATACCCCAAAATTCATTCATTGACTCTAAGACCCAAAGGCACACAAAACGTTAACCTTAGTGATGTGGGCCACAATTTTAACTTGATTACTTTGTACAGCAACCAGCAGCACTCCTTTGTCTTTGCCAATGATAAACTCTTAATGATAATGCCCATAGGAATACATAGGGATGTAAGCTGAATTTGGGTGAACACTCTGAGAATTTTAAATATGGCTTCAAAGAAACTGCAATTCGTTCTTCTGATACCCAACTTTGCCCTAGTGAGAGAGTTTTGCTAAACAGTGCCTGAAATTGTAAGGGGGTGAGGCAGCAGTGGGGGGAAGGTTGTTCTAACAAAACTCCAGGCAACACATCACTTCCATCTGAGCTGACAGCAGGTACTGGGGTGTGACAGAGGTTACACACTTTGCTCTCATGGTCTACGAGGAAAGAGAAAGAGCAAACCTCATCACATTAGTATCACCTTTACCTTTAGATACTGCATGCAGCGTGCATAAGGAAAACAGAAATAAAGAGATAAAACCTGCTTGACACGATCAGCCAGGATGACCCAAGCTGATTAATGGCTTAGCAGGACCTGAGAGGAGAGACTGAGACCTCACATACAGATCTGTGAATGGAGGGGAAACAAAGATGATCATAGCTTGATGGATCAAGTCAGAGTTTAAAGCCCACATGGCAAATGTAAAGGAGGAATCTGGAACTTTCTGCACCAACTGGAAATAAGTTAGCCCAAAACAACAGTAAAAATCAGAAACTATCTATTGTGTACAGGGCCATTTCAGCTTTACATTTGCATTGCATTCTTATTCACTGTAGCAGAAGAGCTGGGCAAGACTACATCTGTTAAGTTCTAGTGAATCTGAGTCCTTTCCTCAAAGTGCATATTACCTGTTTCAGATGCTTTTTCAGCTCTGAAGCTTCTGGTTCTGGCAGTGCTGGCAAAGATTCTGCATTTGTGGGAACAATCACCTGGAATTAAGCACAGCAACAAACTAAAAATTCCCAATCTGCAGTCATTTCCAAAACAGAAAGTCCTGAATCTCCACCACCCTAGAGACCAAGGAATAAAAGTCATGAAGTAAAATAATTAATTAAAAAACCCCACAATCTCACACATATAGCTGCATTTCACTTTGACATTCACTTCTCTATGGCTGTTTTTGTTTACAGTATCCCAAACAGTGGAGTTACTTTATCATTTACCACAGAAAAAAGAGAAGTTTGAATGAACCCACACTTTCCATCAATTACATGATGGTTTACACATTTCCCTTGAATTAGCCTTGCTCATACCTCTGCAGAAAGTGAGATACATAGCCCCATTTGAATCATGACAACCAAGGCTGCTGGAAGGCTCTGACCAGATTGGGTTTCTTAGGTAGGACTATAAGAGACAGTCTCACAATTAGTCAAGAAGAAAGCTTTATCATTTGTTTGAGGATTTATCCTCTAATGACGTAGCCAGATGGATTAACTGAAAAAAGATACCTCATGCAAAACAAATGGGAATCTTGAGACACAATAAGGAATGGAATGCCAAAGATGGGAGTGGCAAAGACAGACTGAGGGCAAACATTATTAAATTCTCAGTAGGTACATCGATGAAAGTACACAGGTCCCTGGAAACAAAGCCACAAGTCCTGATGAGTACCACTTACCCTGTTGGTATCCAGGTCAATAAGCCAAACATCATCAGGCATTTTAAAATCCAGTTTGTAAAGAAAGAAACTTGCTGGAACACCAATGATATAAGGCGTAGGGGCTAGAAGCAACTGAGAGAAAGATGAACTTGAATAAGGACAAGATCTGCATTTGATATTACCATTCTTCCCAAATATTTATTTATTGACTACAATACATTTACAGCAGAGTAGACAACATAAAAGGCATTGACAAATAAGTAATTAATACCATACAATAGAAGCATTACCAAAAAAAGAAGAATAAAAGTTCCTGCTCAGAAAGCTTCAATGTTCAACTAGAAGAAAATACATTTCCATCTCCCATGTCCCCCTCCTCCCCAGGATGTAACTACATGGCTCTTCGGAAACAGCTTGCCACATTTATCATGGACCAAGAAAAAAAATGTTCCGAATAAGAGCTTAACTTGAGAAGAAGCAAGTCACACATTAATACATCCTCAGCTCAGACTGAGTCTGCGCCATTGTAAACAGGCACAAACTATATGCACGGGCTTTACCCTTATGTTTGTAGTGGTAATTTGGTTTCAAAAAAATAACATCTCTACAAAGTAGAAGATAGACATATTTTTTCAAATGTATGTGGAAAACCTAAGGGGAAATTCAGGAAAAAAGCAAATCAGCAGAGGAAAAAGGTTTAAATCTATTATGCATGTACCAGCTTGAGACCAGTGGCTTGGGAGGCTAATTTATTCTTTAAATTTAGAACAGTTGGTCACCTCCAAGGGGTGGTACAAGCACAAACCTGCAGCATCAGTTGCAGGATAACACTGAAGTAATAAGATGGCCTGAATTCGATTTTTCCAAGCAAAATAATGAGCTCCGGCAAAGAGCCAACTATTGGCAAAAACCAGGTTCCCAGCTGATATTTCTGACAAGATTAAATTGCATACAATAGTTTCTAAACTGTGAATCAAGAGCCCTCAAACATCCTTAAATATTACTCTGGACCCCCCTAACAAACGTTAATACTCAGTGGGAGAAAGTGGGGGCAGGGAGGTGGTGGCAAATACTTGTCATAATAATGTGGATCTATGGCCATTCAGTCCATCGCTTGTTTACTACTGCTTTGAATCATTCTATTCTATGAGAGAGCAACAAAGGAAAAATATGTACCTGTTCAGCAGAGGCCATGCAGGTGGGAAGCAGAGGGATCACAGGGAACATGTACTCTAATGGGTAGATCATGGCCACGAAGGCCATCACAGACATTGAAAGCGCATTATAATCTCGGGACTGCAATACAACCTGCAACCAAAGAAACTCCCATTAGCGCCGCAGCAACCATTCACTTCTAATACTTCCCTCTGGGGTATACAAAGATCACAGCCTGCAGGCTCCAATACAGTGGCTGTGAACTGGGTAATTCTCCATTAATCTGTCTGAAAACAAGCTTCAGATGCTTTTTGGAGTGAGAACAGGAGAGGAATTTCAGAAAAAGCTATTTCTTCCCTCCACTCCCACAGACAAATTGATTCCAGGCAGTGCAGGGAGACAGCTATTCCACACATCCAGCCTATGCTGGTTTTGAAGAGGGCAGAGCTTCCTACATACTTATCAAAGATCTACTCTTCACTTCTTACTTTGTGCTCCAGAAGGATGCAGGTCAGCACCTGCAGGCAGGCATCCACTCCCAACAACTCCAAAGGCAGATGTAATGGAAAATCCACCAAGGTGAAGCGGGATGGATCAGGCAGAGCAAAGGTCAAAGCTGGCTGCAACTCATGTGGCAAGACTTCCACATCCACCCGCTTCTGACCAGCGACGGGCATTGGTGACCGGAGCAGACGGTATATCCAAGCCTCAATCTCCCGCAAGTCATGCAGCAAAGCACTAGACTTCTCTTCCACCAGGAGGGAGCCTGTGAAAATCCGCCACATTGTATCCCTGTACACGGAGAACAACAAGGTTAAGGCCCCTGGAGTTTCATTTGACAGCCACGCTGCAAGGCTCTTCCAGAGAAAGGGCAGATCCACCAAGAACTAAAAGAGGCAACTAACAAACATTTGATCAGACAGAGGAATGGAAGATAGGGATTTAAGCTCACTGACACAACCACTGTGGGGATGTATAAATCTTTCTGTGGCAGGAATCAATACAAGTATGTCACTTCAGAGTTCATTCATTCATTTAAAGGATTCAGTCAGGTCCAGATCTCTGATGAAATCTCATTGCCCTCTCATTCACCTGAAATTCAGCAGACACACAGGATACTTTCCTATCTCATACAGAATTGCGGCAGACTGATTGTAGGGCTCTGCTTCCAGTAGTCCTAGAAATCTTTGCAAGAATAGGAATTAAACATGAGATAATAAAAATATGCCACACCCAAGATCTTCTAGATTTTTTGGCATGATAAAATATTCTTCTTCATCCTATCCTAAATTGTGCTGCATCATTCTTAAGAGCTAAAATAAGCCATGGCGGAAATGGATGTATTTCAGCTAAATCTCTGAAAGCTGTGCAGAAAACATTTAGGTACCTCAGCATAGTAAGCAGCAATTTTTCCATGCCCTAAGCTAGCAATCTGCAAACCTGTAGCTCACAAATGGGCTGGTCAAAAATCATATACAGCACTCCTCAGTACCTTCAGAACTTCAAAACTCAAAACTGCGTCTGATGAGTGAAGCAAAGGTCTTGGATACTTCAGCCCTTAATGCTGTAGAACAGTGAAGGCTGCAAACCTTCTGTATTCATTCTGCAAAAAACTTCAGCCTGATAAATATTTTCAGTTACTGCAACAGATCCCTTAGAAAGGTATGGGTTCAAATTAGAGGTTCTACCTTCCAGTTCAGAACTTTAAAAAATAAAGAAAAAGAAAAAAAGATTATGACACTGGAGGCTTCAGAAAGGAAGAATAATTAGAGAAATTTGGATGGGACAAAACAAGAGCAATTTGAGATTACAATGAGTACATGATAGACCTCTCAGGAACTGTGACACTCTTCATCCTCTGCCCTTCCTTCAGCCACTTGCCATGCACAAGACATTGGGTTGTTAAGAGGCATGCTCCACCTTTTGACAGCAGTAAGGATTCAGTTTCACCTTTATTCTGCCACCACTTCAAAACTATTCTAGATTTCCAGGTCACCACTAGCAAATCACATGGTAATTCAAACCTGCTGTTTTACTTTTCCCAGAGATCTATGCTCACTATGCCTTCTCTTGCCCTCCTCATTCATCACTCAATTCTCCTCTTTAAGAATTCTATCCAATAAGAGCAAATTTTTCATATAACACACACCACTCAAACACTAGAATACTCTACCACCCCTTTCAAAAAATCATATGAGCTCACTGAGTTGAGGAAAATAATGAAATTCAGTGCATTTTTTCTGCCTCAGTAATTATCAGACTAAATCAAGTGACTTCCTTAATAGACACTTCCACAGGGGAGGAGGGAAGTTTTGCTCTGACAGAATAATTTATTCCCCATCAGTCGGATTCAGGTGATAAATTTGCTAACACAGGAATCAGTCATACAAGCCCAGAACACTCTCCTAGAACTATTCCAGGGCAGTAACCCGAGAAATAGGCTACTGCTCTATGAATGGGACAAATTTCATGCAAAATGTAAAGAGTTTATAAAGATAAAAATTATAATCTGTCATTTTTTGCTTTTGACAACTTTAATTTGGAGTGTACCAAGCTACTTAATTCACATTATGTACTATCTCACAACCCTGTCCCTCTTACTGCTGAGATAATCCCCTCCTTCTCCAGAGTTTTGTTTCATATTTTTTCTATTCAGTTAGCATATTGGAAAGGCAAATATCCTGGAACATAGGTGCCAGGCACAGCAGCACAGATATACATCCTTGACTGAAATACATATAAACATTTTTCCTTCTGTACCCTAAAGTGCAACTGTTTTTGTTACATACCCAACACTATAATAGAAGATACATAAGATTAATACATTACATTAAATATTCAAGTTCCTGTTAATGTGCTGTTACCAACAACCATTCCCATATGTTTCCTAGACAACTCCCTTGTTTTTCTACCTCTCCTCGCTCTCCCCTTCAAATATTGTACTTTGACCTATTTCAGCTGATCCTGCTTCTCTAGTCTTTTCTCTCCCACACTGAAGTTCAGATTGTTTCATAAGCTCATTAAGCACATTTTCATCATTACCCTCTAGCCCCAAGTGGAAACTCTGTTATTTCTTGGCTGTTTCTAAGTTGCCAGAGAATCAGTCTTGATGTACTCTGCCACAGAGCTTAAATGCCAAAGCCACAATAACAGCATCAGTGCTCAGCTTCAGTTGTCAGAAGGGTAGTGCCTTCTTAGGTGTATCAAAAATGAAAATCATATCAGGTTACAGAATCAGACAGAAGTTTTAAAGACACCATTATAAAAATTTCCTTTTCCTACCAAGAATCTGGGTTAAAACAGTGAAAAAGGCTAACCATTTGGTGTTGGGCTGTTTCTGCAACCATAACTGCAGCCACAATTTGCCATGCAGACAATTGCAGCCCTGGACACAAACAGTAGCAGGAAAAAGTTCTTTTTCCCCTCTCAACATACCTCTGCACCCCACGAGGAATGCCTAACTTCTTGCCCAACAGTCTCTCACTACAGCAGTCCACAAGTCTCTTGAGGGTGTAGAGACACTCACGAAATGTGGAAAAGAAAGGGTAATGACTAAGGATGCACAGAGAAGTCAGGGTGCTGTTCCGAGAGCGATGGCTGCCTTTGGCCAGACGCTTACTGCGTGGTGATCGATTCACATCAGGGGTAGACTCTGCACTTGGAGCTTGCAGTGAAGAACCACTCTCTGAACTCTCAGTGCCCACTTCCTCTTGGGGTGCTGATGCATCCCCAGATTTAGGGATCTTCTGTCCCTCCCGACCTCGATGTCCCCCTGTGCCTTCTCCCTTCTCCTTTGGTACTCGCTTCTGGAAGGAGCGGTAGAAGTTGACACAGATTCCATAGCGAATTACACCTGTATCCTTGTCTGTGAGGGTGAAGACAAAGGAGGTGTCATCACGGAAGCTCATGCGTTTTTGCCGCACACTCAGACATCCTTCTGGCTGGCAGAAGAACACAACATCAGGGGGTAGAGGAAAGTCTGCATGGTCTTCTAGAGGGTAACGTCGCAGCAGTTCAGGAGTCTGAGCAACACTATCACTGCTTGGGTGCCTACAAAAGAAGCAAACAAAAAACCCCACACACAGTTGATTAATACCAATAAAAATCTTTGTGAACTTCCTACTAACATGTCAGGAGCCTGTGGGCTCAGCTTCATCTTTGTTTCTTCTCTCCCCTACTATCCAGGGAAAGTGCAGCTTCTCAATCACTGTCCACAATGCTCAATCACTAGCACAAGGCAGAAAGGTCAAGTAAAGAAGTCTAAACCTATACTGTCATTATCAAGGCCCAGCAACGAGTCTGTTCAAATTTGACTGAGAAAAGGACTTTTGGGGGTATGCTGTTCCCAGGAAAACTTTATATTGTCCTGTTTCCCTGACTCTGACTTCCAAAATTAAGTTAGTTGCACAGGCCTCTGGGCAACATTTTGGTAGGAAACACACTGTCCCTCTCCAAATATCCAGCTAGAGGAAAAGCCCCTGGATTTCAGCCATTTATGAACAAAGTGAAAAATTAAACGAGAAAATCCAGTATCAATTCCTAACTGGGGGAAACAAGAATTTGCAAGGAAAGAACTCAGATGAATAGTGGAGTGATATGGACTTCATCCTAAAAAATTTTCTTTGAAAAGTTCTAGCAACAATACCTATATCTATTTCTAGCTTTAATTTTCAGGTTGGATTTAAAGTGTAAGTTACTATAAAAGCTGTGTGGTAACACATGGACCTATTAACACTGTGGTTCACTAAACTTTGTACCACAAATGACCAAGGGAACATAAACACAAAAAGGCAATACTGTTGTTTCCTAATTTTCCATGAGAAGACCAGATTCTTTCAAAATATTAACAATTTTCCTACTACTACTTTTCCATGACAGTTACTGAATAACTGGCAGAGATATAGAAGGAGATGCACATAGTGAAGGAAGAAAAACTTGTCCCCAGAGCAACCTCTCTTTGGTTTGACCTCTTTGCTATAGTCTGATCTCTCATCATTTTCTAAAGTAATTAGCATTTAGTATCATGTTTACTAAATGGAAGCTAGGAGACCTGGCTCCACCATCACTCCCCTGTGGGATATGACACCAGACATTTTCTCATTTTGATACTTAAGATTTGCGTATTTCAATATACAAATGACACTTGTTTTTCTCATATAATAGATGTGAAAAAAACCAAACAAGTAGTAATGGAATGTTCCTAATTTATAAAAGAAACTGGTGCAAATAGCTCTGCTGACTAATTCTCCCAAACTAATATTTTATTACAGAAAAAGTAAAAATGCTTTCATAATAAAGCATAAATTCCTAACAAGATTTATACTGCCTGTATAGTTAAGTACTGAAATACTGTATGAAAAGAAAAATGAAACACTAAAAAGCTTTTATATGCTAGCAGACACAACTAATGCATCATCTGCTGAAGAACAAATATCAAATAATGCTGGTACGGTTTAGAGAGCCTATTTCACAGTAAATGGTCAAAAAAATGACATCAATGAAGTACCAGTGAATGTATCACAACTTCTTTTGCAGTAATATTAGCTACAAGGACAGAGTCTTCTCAGGCATTGAGAACATTTGCATCTAATAAAAGAGAATAGTTCCAAAAGGTATCGCTATTTGTGCACAGGGAATAAAAAGAGGTAACAGTAAAGGCCACATGGAGCTCCTGGGGACTTTGCAGTAGAAGCTACTTCAGTCAGCTCCATCTCTTATCACAGGCATTTGCTGAAGTGCCTAATGAGACAACAGACCTCTGAGCAGTAGCAGTTTAGCTACCATGGGCTGACAAAAAGCAAGAGAACTGTAGGAGTCCAGAAGTGATACTAGCAAATTTCTAAGTGAGAACATCAGACACTATAAATGTCACTGGAGGAGGCAATTAACATTTCTTCCTCCTTTTTCTAGTTGGTGGCACACATATGGAAAGCTTGGTTATTTTCCTACAGACACTAAGAAGTCATTTAACTATTAAATTATTCTGTCCATAAAATGCAATAATAAACATAACTATTAGTTAGGATTATGCCAGTTCCTCCACTTAGCCTATTTAAATATTGCACTCAAAGTATTCTGAAAAGAAAGCAAGAAGTAAAGCAACAGGTTGATGCACATAAACCACTGATACTTAGAAATGAAAGCAAAATAGACTTAGGGATACACCCATTAAAGAGACTCACAGAAAGCAGCTGCATAAACTTTGAATAAAGCAAAGTAAAATTTACCAAGCAACTGTGTGTTTGACAAACAGAACACCTATCAACCCCACATTTCATACATACTTTAAGTAAATAAGCATAAAATTTTATCTATTGATAGTTAATAAGACTTTAAAAAACTGAAAGCATTCATGTCATTCCTCTGAGGATTAAGTAAGTATTAGAGGGAGAAAAAGCCAAGTAAGGCAAGTTCCAGATTTATTTTTTTCAAGCTGAGTTTACAGACTACACTTCAAAAGCTAGAAAAGTGGTAGTATTTTACTACTAGTATATTACTAGTAGTAAAATTAGTAGAAAACTAGTTCTTTACTTGCATTTAGCTTTCAGTGCTTTCAATTTGTGAATCCTTCTGTCCTGACACCAGTAAAAGCAAAGAAGTTCAGACACACAGGCTACCGGAGAGTGATATATAAATTGGCTTTTCTTCATCACCTTTTGCAGACCCTGGAAAAGAAGTCTAAGGACCACAAATTAAAAAACTTTAGCTGCACTATTATCTTTCAAAAAGTGCCCTGGCCCAAGTAGATGCTACCCTTAGGGTAGCATTCTGCACACATTTCAGACAGCACTTCCTCAGCACTAAGCAAGGCTTCATCAATGGATGTGAGGCCATTTATCCCCAAGCAAAAGCATTGCTGAGACTCTTTTACGTTACCTGGCTCCAATGATCACAAGATAGTCCAGTAAGCGAGGGCAGATTCTCTTTTTCTGCACCATTGTCCTTGACGCCCCTCCCTATGTCATCTCAGTGAATTTCTGTTCATCGATCCAGTGGTCAGTTGTCCCGTCAGCCGTGATCAACTGCCCCGAGGAACAGAATTTGCTGGAAACTATCTGGCAAGTCCAATCTACAACCAAGAAAAGCAAGAGTGTCAAAAGCACAATCAGGAACATCAGATACACATAAGCAACTTCAAGGCCTTAATTATATTCCCAAAAGGCCTCAGTGTTCTGTGCAGTCATGGCCATCCACAGAGCTCTATCTTTGTGAGTATAAAACCAAAGCACATGCCCACGAAAACAGAGAGGGCTGAAAAACACACAAGAAAAGAACAAGAGGATCTTGAGAATTACTGGTTGGAGTCGATCATCTTAGAGGCCTTTACCCACCTAAACAATTCTATGATTCTGCTCTAAAGGAAAACACAGACAAACAAAGCAGCATCACTTGTGAAGAGCTATTCATTAAGTGGTTTGCATGTTGTTTAGGCAAATCCATGACATCCCTACAGTCCTTGGGAAAGGAGCTTCAGTTGGCCACACCGTACAGTTAAACATGACTGAAGAAAAAAACACAACCTGAACTTTAGCTGTGTGATAAGTACAAGGGGTAACATCAAGAGAAGTCCAATTTGACAAAATGCATCTCACCATCCCAAACCTGCAAGTGGCCTACAGCAAGAATGATCTCCACAATCCTCAATGACTGTGATCTCTCAACACTTTTTCTGTGAAGGTATAGAACTGCAGTTCTAAAGAATTGCAGTTTGGAATACCAAAGGTGCCTCTCGTAAATCATACTGTTTCTTTCGCTTACTTTGATCAATTCCATTTATCTTGTGTATCTTCACCACTTACTCTTGATACCCGTGTCTCCTACAGCTAATTTCTCTCCACATTTTATAACAGAAAGATCCTCTTGGCACAACTGATATTTTACTGCAGCATTACTACTTGTCAATAGTTATGCTTAATAGATATCCAGAACTCAGTAAGCACTGTAAAATCATTCTTTCCAATCCCACAATTCATCATAGAATTCATGACAGAGAGAGGGGGAAAAAAATCTTAAAAAGTAATACAGTTCCACACTACAGTGTTCCCTATCTGTGTTTGAAAACAATCTGAAAACAGAAAGTTCTCAGAAACTCTAAAAATCAGAGATGCTCAAAGTATACTACAAGCTTACTGAGCAACCCAGTGAAAGTATGAGTAGAGTTATTTTATTCTCAAAAAATTTGAACTGACTGCCTTTTGGGGCATATTCAGACTAAGGTTTCCATTTCAGTTTATGTTTCTATCCTAAGGTTATCACAGAATTTAGAAAATTATTACTGCTGTACTAAAATATTTCAGTTCTGCAGCATAAAGTTTATATTTTATTTGTATGCGAGTGTAACAGATTTACTAACAACCTGTAAATCTCAGCAAAATCAGAGTATTTTTGTGATGTTTCTCTCATTACTTCACAACCAAAAGTTAGTTAAAAGCACTGTAACTGTCAGCATCTCAGAGTCACATTCGAAGTCTAGCAACGTATTTCCTTCCCAGCCCTTCACATTCGAGGAACAGAGCTGGACAATTTTATTCACTAGCTTTCCAAATACCAGTAAGAACACAAACACACACCAAAAAAAAAAGCATATATGTGACTTATAAAAAAGGAAAATCATACTAGTCAGTAAGAATTAATTAAGGAATAATAAACTGAAAGAAACTTTTAACGCTCACACACACAAACCCCCACAATTTGTAAAACTTTGCTGCACAGTTTTAGTAGAACCTCAATTACAGTCACTGTAGGCTCCTACGTGACAGCACTATGAATTATCTTCTCTGAGCAGCAATACTGTTATAAATTATCTTTTCTGAACAACAGACAAAATACAGACACAGGAAGCAAAGTTCCTGTTTCTTCATTTTAATGACATTATTGAAAACGTTGTAGAATTTGCCCTGGAAAAGCTTTTGATCCTTGATATTCTACAAATATCTTGGTGTAGATTAACTCAAGAGGAACAAGATGAAGTTGGGATGATCAAGTGGACCTTTTTGTCTCCAGTTTGTTTTATTTCCAAATACTTTTACCCAGAACTCTTTAAGGAACAAACTGATCAGTTACAGATATAGGAACAGGAATAAGTTACCACAATGTAACCTAGAAGTATGGCTTTGAAGAAATTCTGCTACTCAGTGGTAACCAAACATATGTTCTTCCTCTATAACAGAGAAAATGCATTTACAGTGGAGTAAAATCATATGCAGTGACTACAGAGTACTGAGAGACTACAAGACCATAACCTTAACTTACCTTTTAGTAACAGCATTTAAGAGTATTGCATCAGTATTTGTTGGAACTCACCTTTCCTAATCCTGTCTGGAATTGGACACCACAGCTGATGATCTGTATAAAGCAATACAAACTGGCATCTAAGTCCTGTCTCCTGGCCCTTATTTGTCAAAAGTTGCTTTCAGGCCAGTGTCATTCCCTTCTCTGTGCTGGCAGAAGTGCTCACGCAGCTACATGGTGACCCAGATTGTGCAATTGATATGGACTGAAACCTTCCCTTCGCCTCCCTTGCCATTTTTTGGTTTTACTAGGTTGGGGTTTTTTTGAGTTGGTTCACCAAGCGGCCCCACAAATGCTTGTGCGGGCACAAAAAAAGTAGCAGCAAGTAGTTAGGGGAATCTGGAAAACTTGACTGAACATAATATAATCACAGAACTACAGATAGTATCTCTACAGGCAATACAGAGGTAAAGTAGTTTCTTTCTCAGAGATTTGCTATCACCTTTCCTCTGCCTTCTGGATTTTACCGACTAAGTACACTAGGACAGAAACAGATGGAAATAGATCAAACAACCAAGAGATACTTCAATTTCTTATCTTTCATGTTGGCATTTGGACCTGAACTGAGATATTAACTTGACTCTGAGATGGTACAAGTTTTGACATATCAATATCAAAACCTCTTCTCTCTCTCAAGCTGCTTTAAGGTTGCTTTTTCTGAAAAGGTTTCTGTGGTGTTTCTCTTTGCAAACATATTGGAACCAGCCCTTTGAAGGCTGGATCCTCAAGCAGCACTTGAGAAGAGACTTTCTATAAGAAAAGAAGTAAAATAAAGTGAAGGCCACCACAGAAACATACTGCACAAACAGATCACATATCAGACAACACCATAATTTAAATAAGCACTTATATGGATGATGAACAGGTTGGTGAGAACTAACACTACCCACCTACTGTAGCAGCTGTCAGCAATACTCACGAACTAGTAAAAGTTGGCACAGTAGCCTAGATGTAAAGACAAAAGGCCAGAACCATCATCAACCCACAGCCTACCAGTAACTCAAAACAACAAACATGTCTATTACTGGCACTACTCTGCATTTCAAAATTCCCCAAAAAACACCTACGTTTTAGGTTGTAGCACAACTTCTTAAAGGACAATCTGCATGGCATTTTGCAATTTAAAGTCCTCCCAGAAATAAAAGTCTATACAAACACACACACACACTCATGAAAAGCAGCACACCACAGAACAGATATGGCAGCAGGAGAGAATCACAGCAGACTTCTTATCAGTTTAGAGCCATCTGTGTTAGATCAATACCCTGCATCGGTCCCAAGAGACATGAATCATGCAGCAACTCTGTTTCATCTATCCCTTAGAGTCTTCAGCCTTTTTTAAGTGTCTTTCCATTGTAGACACAAAGCTAGAGGAACAAAGTAATTTAGTCAAAGAATAACTTGAATACAACAAACTGTTAATACAACCTGGCTCACTGCATTTGCTCTGGCTGAGATGGAGTTCATTTTCCCCACAGCAGCTCTCTCAGTGCTGTGCTGTGTGTTGGTAGCCGGAAAGGTGTTGACACACCAGTGTCTTGGCTACTGCTGAGCAGTGCTCTCACAGCATCAAGACTGTCTCTCCAACATTCCCCCCTTACCAGTAGGCTGGGGAGGTGACATAGCCAGGACAGCTAACCCAAACCTAAGGTATATTCCATACCATACGACATCTGCTCAGCAATAAAAGCTAAGAGAAAGGAGAAGAATTCATTATTTACAACACTTGTCTTCCAGAGCAACCACTAAGCCTGCTGAAGCTCTGCTTCCCAGGAAACAGCCAGACATCACTTGCTTATGGGAAGTATGGGAAGTAGAGAACAAAAGGTTTTGGGTTTTCTTGCTTCCATGAACGTAATCTTTGCTTTATTAAACCGCCTTTATCTTAACTCGCAAGGTTTTTTTCCATCTTATTTTCTCACCCCTGTCCTGCTGAGGAGGGCAGTGACAGAGTGGCTCAGTGGACAACTGGCATCCAGTCAGGGTCAAGCCACCACATTCACAATCGTTTTCGTCACACAGAAGCTTCCAGCTCTGATAGGCCTTACACTCAGCTGTAGGGCAGTCAGCAGATATTTAGATCATTGCTTGCAAAAATGATACGAAGACAACAGAATAATTTCCAACGGCCAGATGTTAAGTCCTGCTTTCCTTGCAACTCTTCCATACTTTAGGATGGTACCAGAAAGGCTTCTCCTTCCATTATCTCCCGCTTTTACCTGGTACAAGGTACAGTTCACCAGTGGATACCTTTAGAATATAAATCAGCATTATAAAATTCAATTTGCACACTAACTGAGTAAAGAACATACAGTGTGACATTAATTTCTAAGAGAAAAAAAAGAGGAAATCATGAAGGAGACAGAACGAATTACAGGACAGAAGCCACTTGAATTATGGTTCACTTTTGCCTGGTGAAAGACCAGATTTCCAGTCGCGCCCAAAAGGAACAAAATTTTTAATTCTCAAATGTCCTTCGAGCACCTTGAATTCCTGTTTACTCTCAGCCAAGACAGTCTGTACTTAGTTCAGATCTATAGCCACAATGCCTTAGTGCATTGTTTACTGTGAACTCAGGATCCATACCAGTCAGACTAAACTGAAAGCTGAAACAAACACAAGTATGGCCATGTAACGGTTTGGATCTGACTTTTCTGCCGAATGCTCAAACTTTACAGTTTGCAGTTTTTCCTCCTCCCACCCCCTCTATGAACGTAAGGGAAAGGGAGAAGGGAAAAGTTACTGAAATGCCGAAATGAGCAGACCAAAGCTGTACAATAATATACACATGTATTTATTCTTATATACAATTAGAATATTATGTACAGAGGAGAAGGGACTCCGAACACCCCCCCCTGCCCCGAAGGGAAAAGGGAGAGGGAAGGAAAAAAAAAAATCCAAAACAGATATACACAATAAAAATCTAGGAGTAACCAATAAAAACTAACAAGAGAAAATTTTACTATTCTTCTTGAGATAGCAGAACTGCACCAAGCGACCGCCGGCACTCTCCGCTTCTTAAGGTCCACAAGGCCTCACTGGGCCTCACTTCTCCACACGAGCAGAGCCGATAGCAGAGAACCTGCTCTCGGGTCTACCAGAAAGGAAAGAGAGCAAGAGGCTTCTCCCCCTTCTTATTTATACCCTGGTTTATGTAGAAAATCGTATGGAATACTGGGAGGATGACTACTTCCTCAGTTACAACCTGGTTACCAAGGAGGGTCTAAAATTAAAACCACTACAGGCCAGAAGTTTCAATGCCTGCTTTTGGGTTGATTTATGTTTCCTTTTCTCACATCACACACCTTTACCTATCTGCTAAGCTATGAAAAATATGTGCAAATCCCTCAGAACCAGCCAACCTGCACACAGGAACTCTACTCAACTCACCGTAGAACTTAAATCAACATGGTCTGATGTACAATATGAACTGTTCATGGTAGCTTTGACCTGTCTTTAGTCATTTTAATAAACTTTACGGAGTCTTTACTACTGAAATTTTGGTTATTTCTTCTTCTGTTTCAAATGATTCCAGCCATTCTCTTTGGTAAAGCACACAGTATTTTTGCTTGTATTAAGCTTTTAAAGAAGCAGAGAAGCAAGTTTCTTTTCACATGATCCGTTTTCCATTTTCTCTGCTTAACACCTATATTAACAGTAAACACTGCTAACAGTTTTATACTTAAAAATATGCAACATACTAGGAAGCTCATTATCCCTATTGCCCAGATAATATAGTGCTTCTACTAAAACAAGAAACACAGACGACAGCACAAATGAGAACAACCCCCTTCTCCAGAGCCTGACAGAACATAGAACAATTTCTAGAATCAGACCTGGATGGACTTGCTATACTGGTGCAGCTGCTTTATGTGTGTTACCATCCACCTTGGCAAGGCAGTAGTGCATGCCAACGCTGTGACTCCTAAAAAGATACTAGCACTTTGGAAGGGAAAAAGAAAAAAAAAGAGGCATTTTCAAAGCATTGCAAGCATGTCTAGAACAGACAATGGCATATTTATCTAGTATGGTTAGTCTGTAATAAAGGTGTGGTTCGGCAAAATGCCTAGGGATAGTTCCAAGCATAAGAAATCACCCAGTAGAGAACAGAACTGCAGGCAGATTCTAAAAGCATCCTCCTTGGAGCACATGCATCACTTCAATCAGTAAGAGTTCCCTTTGGATAAAATAGCAGATGCATCCCAATTGTTTCCACTTTCCATCTATCCATAAAGCTTGAGGAAAAGGACAGAATTAATCAGATTAAAGAATTAATTGTGAAAACAGTTTCTGGTAACACAAGAAGACTTTCTTTGAAGTCCTTCTGAATAATAATAATAATTTAAAGATTTCTTCCTACTACATAATATTATCTCTTTGCCTTCTGAAAACAGTACTGACACAGCCAAGCATCTTTAGCCTCCACATCAGTCTTCCAGAGCAAAATGGAGGCAGCGTGGACAGGGATGCTGACAAAGAGACTGAACATGACCAGAATGAGTTCACAAACCAAAGTATCATGCCATACAGAGAGGAACCTTTTTGCAGCATCACAGAGTGAAGCTGGACCGATTCAGGTCCTCGGTTGCTATAGTGACAGATTTCCCTGTCCCTGCCATATGCTGGCCCTTCAGCGTTGCTTCCTCTCGCCTCCCTGCTTTAGCCAAATGCTTGGTAAAGCAGCCTGCTGTACATGCAAGATCACGCAGCCACCACACATGCACATGCTGTGAAAACAGACCCACAGGTAATCTGATTCAGATCAATCACCATAGCAACCCAATCTTTTAGTCCCTAGATTTTAGCCTGTCGGGTATATTTATAGAGCAGCTGCAGTGCTCCACCCCCTCTGCTCCACCACCAAAGCTCCCAGCGCTGCCCACACTACAAACAAGCTTCACCCAGGCACACAGAGGCAACACTAAAACATACTCAACCTGGCACCTGCAGGCCCCCAAGTTAGATGACAGCGTAGTATTTGCAACATGCTAAATAAACGTCTCCCAGTCAGTGAGGTTTCCTATATCCACGAATACTAAAAATATCAGAACTCATTATTACCAGTGGAAAGCTGAGTACCAACCACAGCTGACAAGATCCACTTACCCAGGTACCCACAGGATGCTTCCACAGACGTGCACTGCAGCTGCTCCTTTAGTCTTACACAAAAAGGATGTGCAAAGTGTGCGAACACATAGTCCTAAGAGGAACTTGCAGACAGCAGCAAACACAGTGGAGTGGTTCCAGCAGACCCTGCTCCACAGAGGCAAGGCTGTACCTACCAGGAGGTATTTTAAAACCATGCAGCAAAATCAAGACCGAGGCCTTGAATGAGCAACAAGAGATAAGCATGTGAGAAAGAACAGTATGCAAATACTGTTATCCATTCTATTCTATTACAGTCTTGGGAAAAACCACCACCAATAAACTAACGTAGGAAAAGCATACACTTTTACAGTACTCCATTTCCTAATAGGAAGGAGATTTTAGCCTCAGCCCCAGGTCATCTCACACACTTCACTTTACGTTAAAGACCTTATCCTCCTCCCCTTCTTCACTGCCTGGAACATCCCTTTAGTTATCCTCCCTGTGCAGGATCATTGTACAGGGCACACAGAGCACCACTCACTACAGAATCATTGAACAAATTCTGCCAATCTGGCTGGTTCTCCTGATCTACACTGTTTGAATTTAAATTCATCTTTTATTTAAATAGGAGCTTTGGCTCCCTGTCCATCACTCTTTTCAAGTCTGTCCTTTTTTGCCCCTCCTTGTGAAATGTCACCATCACAAAATACGGGAGCTTTCTCATCTATTTCTACCTCATCAGTTTTTCATTTATTCTCAAATCTGAAGTAACAACCACTCACACACTTTCCAAGGAGTAGGGGTGAGAGAGGGGAAGGAAGGGCAAACCAAAACCTACACAATGCCCCCAAACCGAATTAGCCTCACATCTTCTGTGACCACTATAGCATTACCTTCTTTTGCAAACCAGAACTGCTTTTGGCTTGAGCTTTGAGTTAAGAAACTTTGTTGCTGCTTCTGACTGCAGCCTAGACCCCAGCACCCACAAGATGCTTCCATTCCCAGCCCTCTGCCCGGCTCCCATTTGAGAAGCAGGCCACAGTTCCCCACAATCCAGGCACCAGAAGGTTTTTTCCAAAAGCAAAACAGTGCAAATGTACAGCCATAAAAAATTAACAGGAAAACAACAAAACGTGACATTTGAGAGAACTGCTGGATGGAGCTGCAACTGCTAAATTATTCAGTGCTCTCCCTTGCTATGGTGCCTCCCCAAGTCATGGGAAGCAACTCTAGGCCAGGAGACACTACTCATGGCACCACCACCACCACCAAATACAGGCAGACACAACTCTCTTTCCTGGAGATGGATCACGCAGGGACAAATGACAGGCTCACTGGGATCCCAACAATAAATTCCAGCCATTTGTAAGACGGAGAAAGGGGGCACTCACAAACAGTGTGGAAACACTGAAACGTTGTTCAGGTCAATGAGAATCAGAAAATAAAGTACTTGAAATAATCCAGCTATTTGGCTGTTGTTAGCACCACGGAACTCAGAGCCTCAAATCTGTTTTGCCGTGTATTAGAAACACTCAGCCTGTCTCCCCATGTGTACCATGTGCCTTCTTATTCCTTCCTTCTGCACGCCTTCTCCTTCTCTTCATCAACACTGTGGAAGACCAGAAATTCCTACTCTCAAACCAATCCTACTATTAATTTTGGTGATAAATCACAGTACCAGCTGGCCAAAACTGAAAGGAAATAAAGCCCATTTTTTAGTCTGCAAGAGCGCTGGGATCTGAGAAGCTCGTGTTTGGCAGAGTCATCCACATGTAAACATTGGGGGAAGAAAGCTCAGAGGGAAGAAGGAACAGGAGCCGCCTCAAGCAACTGCTCGAGCCAGCAAATGACAGAACCAGGGGTCCTGAGAGGACCTTCTAGACATCGGCAGTCACCACGCCAAAGGAAGGAGAGGACACACAATGCCTGCTGGACACGGCTGAAGCCTAATGAGAGAAAGAAGGTAGAAGCCAGGTGTCCTGGAGGACAGAAGAAGCATGCCCAGCTCGTGGCTCCAGCAGAGTGCAGTTCAACTGCCATCAGGCGGAAACAGAAACAGACGTGGCAGCAGAGTGGCTCAGTGTTTGTGGGTGAAGCAATTCTGGCAGAAACTCTTCATCATCTTTATCACAAAAAGCACTCCTCTCCTCCTGATGAGGTGCAAACCAGCAGAGGCACAACTCCCCACCTCCTGCTACAAGGGCCTTTCCAGAGCGAGTACAAAATATCCAAGCAAGCACAGATCCAGGGAAGCTGGTGTCACAGCTACAAGCAAGAAGAGCACCAAATGTTTCACACTGACAGTGGGAAACTCAGTTAGAATATAACGAGAAGCAGGACACTACCATAGTGCTGAACTGGCAGATGAGACAGAGAAATGCAACAGATTATGAAAAAAAAAGCTGCTCTGCTCAAAAGATAACACACAGTTCCTGAGGTCATCAGATACCAAATCTGACAGTAGCGTATCTTTTCCTCCCATGTAAAAAAACAAGTGTTGATTCCCTGATTCTCACAAATGCCACTGTTTAGAAATTAGTTACAAATGAAACAAAAAGTAAAGATCTGACAAACATTACTGGATAAATCAAAGGCAACGTGATGACCAGCTCTTTCTTGAGGGATGCTGCTGGTCTGAAATATTGAGGACTGTGGAAGAAACAGAAAATCATGAAACTTTGTTCCTTGCTGCTATGCCAATGCATTACTTGTCACAGGGACCCAGAAACATAACAGTCTCTCATTTAACTGCAATGTCTAGGAACACACCATAAGAACTGCCTCAGCTTAGGTAATTTAGGCATATGCAAGCAGCACTTCTAACTTTCAAATTACTGTAAGGGTCCTGCTAGTAGCAGGGTTTGGCGTTTCAGTTGGTTATTCTAGTTCCAAGAGACAAATCAGAAGCATATTTGTCAATCATCAACAGTAATTTTCATATGGTTGTGACTGGTTTAAAGACCTCCAGTGACAGAGAATCTAATTGGACTAAAATTCTTTTCTAGCTCAGACAACAGAGCAAAGACCAGAAGAATTATACAGGTTCAGTTACAGAGAATGAACAATAGGTCAACATTTTTTCACAGATCTCAAGGCGGAGAAAGAAAAGCAGCAAAACATTCTGTCTTTAGAAGAAATATCACAATTATTCTACAGATTAACAGACTATCCCACTAAAAAACACTCCTTTCTAACCGATGCTTCATGCTGCTCATTTTTATTTCACTTTGTGTCTTAGGTCATCGCTTAGGTCACTGACAATACTTTTACTTCACGAAAATTTATACCTTGAGATAGATGGAGGCCGTTGAAACTGGGAATGTGGTATTAATCTTACATCTCAAGCTCTTTTATTCTTTTTTCTAAATCCTTTCCTCATTGCTGCAAATCCCTAATCAGAAGCTGTATTCTGTATTTTCTAGTATTGCACTGAATAACTACGTCAAAGCCTTTCTGCTGAGGGACTGCCCGGACATTTAATGGAGTATATCTTAAATGCAGGCCCAATAGGGCCAAAGGACATTCACAAGAATTAATCTGGGTTGTAACATATGCATTTTCTGTCTCCAATTCCTTCCTAATGGAAAGTAAGTGAAACATTCAACTCTGTACTAAGGTTTAACAAAAAAGTATCAATTACCGTCTTGTGAGCATGATGGCACTACCCATCTAGTTAAAAAACTATGGTGTGAAATGACAGGCACGACACTACATTTTGCACCATTTCTTATCCACTCACACACTAAATCTCTACCAGTATGTATTAAAAAAAAAAAAAATGTATCTAGAATGGAGTATCAGAAAAAATCTATTAGCTTGACTGCTAAAAAAAACTGTGAAGAGATTCATTCTCTTAGAATTTAGCAGTACTTGTGACTTGCTAACTTAATACCAGAAATTCTCATAAATATTTGGTTTTTTCAACTGGCTCATCACAGAAGATCTAAAACAGACCAGACTGAACATCTTGACAGAGATGGGCCTAGTATATTCTGTCTATACAGAACGTGAATATTCAATATGGCTTGAGGTGAGAGGAAAAAATTATGAGCCTCTGTGCCCCTCACTCCAAGGCAGATAAAATCAAAGCCAACACTAATTTAGGAAGACGATATGAACAAGTGTTTTAGTAAGACCTGAGATTTTACCTGAATCCAAAATCCTTCTGAAAAAGACTGAAGTTACTCTTCATTACATACACACCCTGTCTGCTTTCAAAAGAGTTACAGAATGGTATCGAGGCTGAAGAAGAGGTTTGCCCTCTAGTATATTTACTTTATGTTTTTCCATGAAAACTAGAAGACTTTTTTTTTTCCCAATTGCTACACGGCCTTTGGTTCACCACCATTCATGGCTTTGGCACGTAACACACACATCATGAAACTGTGTCTCTGCCATGCTACACACTTTGTATGGACAGCATTCTTTCAGTGAGGATATTATTTTCTTTTTTGCCTATCCATGAAATTATAATCATTTTAAAAGTAGTAACAGTGTGGAAACTAATGCAGTAGGATTCTGAAGCTTACAGCTGGAAACCTGTTAATTTGGTAAGAACACAAAAGTCCAGATTCACGATAAAACTGCAGCACCACTGGATGGGCATGTACAAGATTTTTTAGTGAGGAGAAAGCTGTATTATTTTCCAAACAAAAGCATTCTACAGATTTGCTCATGGTTTTGCATTTTATTAAATACAGAGTAAAATATTTAATGAGTGTATATTTAATTCCAGTGTCTATTAAATCCTGTCCAAGAGCTGTGCCATTTCTAACAATACAACAGTAAAGCAAAAGTAGCATTTTATAGCTGGAATGATCTATCAGTTCAGTGTTACATAACACGCTACGACGGGATGGCCAGATGAAATCCTGTAAAAACTGCATTTTGACTATGTTGGATGTGAAGTGCGCTCTCTCTGATGTGTCAGTACCGCAGATTTTCATTAGTGCTGAAAACAGCAAGTACTTCTTGTGCTCATCCAAAACAGTTCCCTAGCTTCAAGCAGCATAAAGTCCAAAAATAGAGATGCTTCCCAAATAACCTATATTTGGATGACTTTGGTTTGATTACATGACCCTGAGGACACCACAATACATCTTCCCTCCCCTTGCTTCTGTCTACAAGTAGCATCCTTTTTACAGATAAGGAGCAAAGGATTCTTTTTGCTGCAAGGAGCACAGCAAGCAAGGACACCTGTGAGCACACCAACAGAAATGCTGACCCAGAGTTGCACTGGATGTAGAGAAAATGGCTGGCTTGTTTAGGGAGATCACAAAATATTGCCAGATCACAGTTCTAACCCATCTTCATGGGGCTACAAATTTATATTATCTGTTATTTTGGGTATGTCTGAAAACAGTGTGGTTATATGGGTGACTTCAGGGGAAAAAGGGAGAGGAGGAAGAAAGACAACAAATCAGTTTCCTCCAAGGCTTATCATTTCTCTAAGCACTTCTTAACCGTGACTCCACACAAACAGTGACACAGACCAAGCTCTCTTCCCCTCCTCCGCCTGACAATAAAAGCGAGCAACACAGCAAGGTGGTGACACCCATTTCTACAGGGAAAGTGCTCTTGATTTATAGGAGACTTCATAAGAAACTGCCTAGCATAAAGTGGATTTCCTATTCTATTGTCTTAGGGAGTAACTGGATCTGCTGTTTACAAACCAAGGAGTAAAAGCACCTTTCCGGTCACATTACCGCAGCAATCCCTTCACAAGGCTGCACACCTCACCCCTTCCAAGGGGACAGTCCGCCCTGCGCCTCCCTTCTCCCTTCCCTCACTATCCTGCCCGCTCCCTCGCGGCAGGGAGCGAGGAAAAGCCGCCGGGAGGCCCGGGCC